>NTHP01000102.1:1859158-1928351 GCA_003416845.1 Oplegnathus fasciatus
TTTAGCAACATTTCATTTCAATTCAAACAGCTGCATTCAGAAATGTGGAAATCAACTCACTACCTTCTCAGTTTATTAGTCAATGCAGCAGCAGTCTTTGTTTTAAGAAGAGCCCATCTGCTGTGTGTGTGTGTGTGTGTGTGTGTGTGTGTGTGTGAGTCAAAAAGACAACAATGACCTCCTCTTCTTCTTATATCCCACTACATCTGCCACGACCCCTGACTGTGTGTGACTAACAGCACGGTATGAAGTCACTAAGTGTGTGTGTGTGTGTGTGTGTCGGACAGATGGGGCGATGAGTGTTGATTATCATGGAGATGAGGGCAAACCCTTTCAGCACACAAACACACACACACACACACACACACACACACACACACACACACACACGTCTTTATTTGAGCCTGTTTGGATTCCCTCCTAATTTCATCTCTGCTCTCCCAACACAGTAAACACAAAAACATTTTTGATGATAAAAACTTGGCTTGTATGCGTCTCCTTAGATTTGAAAGGTCAGTTAAGCTGATTTCTCCGGCCCATCCTGAACCATGACGAAATAGCCGGCTGGCTGACCCACTCTTTTCCACTGAGAATATAAGCAGCAAGACATGAATGTTTTATCTACAGAAGAAGAAGAAGCAGCGTCAAGGTGTGTTAAAAAAGCATCTGTTTCCACCGGCCCTTATCACATCTTCTTGTCATTGATTTAACAACTTCTCCACCTCAGCCCAGGGGAAGAACTTCTTTCAGATATTACAACTTGTTTTTTGATTGCTGAAGTTTCCACTCAGACATTTTATGTGAAAATGTTTTAACAAACGACTGATGTTGCTGTTTTTCAGCTCAGAGGAGTCTCATTCTGTCTGAAAAGACATTGTAAATATTTCCACTTAGACACTAAATATAAAACCTTATTTTTTCTGAGTATAATGCACTACATATGTTACAGAGTCATTAACGTCAGCTGTAATTAAACATACTGAACCTGCAGTCTGTGTGTGTGTGTGAGTGTGTGAGTGTGTGTGTGTGTGTGTGTGTGTGTGTGTGATCTGCAGCGTTAAATAAATCATTAGCGTCAAAGTATTCCATTTACAATAATGTAAAAATAATGTACATGCAGTGACTCGTACGAACATGTATCTGTGAGAATGAGGACAAAGAAAGTAAAAAAACACACACTCATCTTTTTCTTCGTCTATCATTAATGGGATGATTTTAATAAATTAGGCTGGCTGTTGATCTGCAGAGTCGACTGACTTTCAGACACTACGGACACTCTGCTTTAACAGTTTCACATCAAACACCTGAGAAAAGGTAATGAATGTTATCGTATTCCATAGCACACACTGGATGCATCCTACAGACAGAAGAAGTAGTCACAGGATATGCTGATCCAGTTGATGTGGGAATTATTTCTGTCACGCTTTGGGCACAAATGAGTGCAGCACCATGAATGCCTTCGAAAACAGACTGTCCAAAAGTGTGTGTTGTTATACCCATTTGTACGATTCATTGTGTGAAGACTACAAAGACACAGAGTTCTTGGGGAGAGATCAGGGAAGCAGTGTGATGCTCCCTGGAGGAGGCTACAGTATAGTCATGTTTCCGTCCAAATGTAGCACAAAATCAAACCGAATTTCTGGTATGAACACGCATTACCATCCACTACTGTTACTGTATGTGAATATTAGGAGTGCTCATCGAGCACTAGTCAAACCTCAAAGAGTGGAAAACAATGCAGAAAATGTGATGGAAATATGACATTTATATTTGTTTCATTTATTAATTTCATCACAGTCTCCTCATCGCTCCACAAAGACCGGATGTTTTCGTCTGCCGCCATTTTTAGTCTCTTCAGTGACTCACTAATAGTGACTCTGTTTCCACTGCACTTTTGTTTTTATCGATGCACCAACTTTTCAACCTCAGCCATGCGTAAATACTTTTTTGCGAGTTTTGCAGTACAGAGGGTTTGCTGAATCCAACTAGGAACACTCGTATAAGCAAACTTCACAGAAAAACATAAGGACGTTTTAGGTCTTTACCTGGGACACAATGTGGTGGCATAAACCAACACCTCATTTTGTCATGTGTAGAAAATCTGACCTGTACTTGTTGAGATATCTCGTTCTGGACCAGAGAGTCGGACGAATTAACAGACTGTTTAACCAACATTCACTGACTCGTTGACAAATGATTGACAGGTCCTTCTTAATAATTAATTCTTGAAAGCAGAAATCAGCTCTGGCAGCGTCTCTGTCACCTGCTGTGAATGTCTCTCAAACAGAAACATGAAAGGAGCTGCTGGGTAAAACAGAGCCTGGACCGCAGCCAATCAACTGTCAGAGTGGGAGGATGATGCCTCAGATGCCAAGTCTGCACAGAAAACCTCGTTAGTCCGTCCAATCTGTCAGACGGAAAACTACAGCCTGAGAGATGACAGTGTGTCTGAGTCAGAGCAGGAGGGATGCTCATAGCGCCTCGTTAATGTAAATACTGAAAGAGTTTTCATTTTAATGTAAATGATTGTTAATACCAGAGTTACATGTTCAATTCCATCTAAAATGAATGTAAATAATCAAATGTTCAGAGGTTTGATTTCTTGAATTTCCTGGCAGCCAGTTGCACATATTTAAATAACCCAGTAGGCTAAACTGACTGAAATCTTTGTGTCATTTAGTTTTTAATGGGGTTTGACGGTTTGATGGGTAGATTCTCATTGAAAACACGAGGAGCCTGCTCACTTCACTAGCAGGTTTCTGTATCTTACCTGAGGGGAGAGAAAAAACTTAATAAAGGTGATTTGACGTCTGGGTTTAAAATGAAATGACTTGTAAAAATGAAGGTAGTTTGGTGAATATGAATGTGGGTCGCGGAGGGAGGCCTTCAGCCCACTATAGGAGCTGCAATTAAAACCAATCCAGACATTTAAAACGTCTGATTCAGAGCCAGAAGTTAAGGAGGAGAGCTGCCAGCTGTTGTCAGAACACAACAACAACCCAACTACGTTTAAAATACACAACTACATCCAGATCAAAGGAACCAGACTAACAGTCTAAAGTCTTGCTAGTGTTCATTACACCGAAAAATACAAAAGTCTTGAACAATTTATGAAAAGAAGCAGGAAGAGAGTTCAAAGAAGATGTCAGTTTGAAAGTCACCTTCTCTTTGGTGCTTGCAATAGTTTAAAAGACTAAGAGTCTGCAGTCACGCTAGCAGCTCTGTGAGGTGCCACTTGTACTACTACAACAGTGCTTTGAGCTAAATGCTAACATTAACATGCTAACAATGACAATGCTAACATGCTGGTGTTTAGCCAGTATAATGTTTACCATGTTAAACATCTGTTAGTTTAGCGTTCAGTATTAGCATGCTAACATTTGCTAATTAGCATCAAACACAAAGTGCAGCTGCGGCTGATGTGAATGTCATTAGTTTGGCAGGTATTTGATCATGAACCAGAGTGTTGCATAAAGTCCAAATTTGACCTGATGATGGCGCAACATGAAATGTTATGCGATCACCAGAGAGTTATTACAATTTGTCCTGACAAGGACATGACTGTCAGAACCACATTTCATGGGAATCCATCCAATTGTTGTTGTTGACATTTCAGTCTGGACCAAAGTCTTGGACAGACTGACAGCTAAAGAGTGTGCTGAGTGATTATTGGCAATGAAATTCTTCAATCCTAGTTTTAGTGCCCACAGCTGTAAAGCATATGTAGGCCTATGATGTGTATTTACATGTTTTCTGTGATAGTGGATGTGGTTTTGAACTAATTCTTAAGGTCATGTTTCATGTGTAAATGTTTTGCACTCTGACAAAGCAGTGTGCCTTGAATTTGTTTGGGAACTTTTAAATAAAAGTTTTACTGTCTTTTAATTCTATTATATTTTCCTTTTATTATGTTTTCTTCTTCGTTTTCTTGAATTGAATTTTTTTCTTTTCACTACTTTCTTTTTATTCTGCTGAGATGCAGCTGAATTGATACAGTAGAGTTTTGTGTTGTGTTTTTTGTTTGTTTGTTGAACTTTCACTCTCATGTTTACTTTGTTTTCTGAATGAAACCCAGAGCTGATTTATTGCAGATGAAGTTCCACGACACCAGAGTTTTTACTTCCTGTTACCCGGGACAAACTGGTCAACAGGAAGTTAATTGGTTGATATTGGTTGACTTTTTAAACTACAGCAGTCAGAGTATGAATATCTTCAGTGATAATAATTAAGCATTCAGTGATGTCAGCAGCACGTAGTCCTGCAGCCTTGCTGTCGCCTCCTGCTGCTGATGCAGTTTGACGTCGCTGCTGCAGGCGTCATGACCGAATGTTACACGCAGGAAACCTACTGATGTGGCTGCAGGCGTTTCACCTCTGTTACTGTGTGTGTGTGTGTGTGTGCGTGTGTGTGACTGCAGCTGGTTAAGCCGATGTGACATTTCTCTGAAGTTTAGTCCTGTTGAAACAAACATGAGACATGAGTGTTTTCCAGGTCAGTGAAGATGTTCTCGTTTTAAACAAAGCAACTGGTTCTCTGAAGGTCACGATCTCTCTGACACTTCATGATGAAGACTGACAGGGTCGAGCTGACTGATACAGTGATGTCACCTAACCTTTATTTCTCTGGGGAAGGACGACGGAAGAGACACACTCCTTGGTTCAGAGTTTCGGTGAAGGACCGTACCACTGTTTTAATCATGTTTACACGTTAACTAGAGATCTTTTTTTAAGTAAACTGCTGCCTTCATTGATAAGGTGACTGCTGGTACACAAAATGCAATTTATCCTCCTGGTAAAGTATTTAAGAGTTGTCGAAGAACAAAACCGACTAATATATAGAAGCAGAAAATATATATGGCCTATATTCAGGAGGAAAACACTGTGTGATCTGGGAGAAGTGCAAAGCAAGTCCCATTTTCCTCTGACTGATGACTTATGAGTTTTAGATTGTCGTCAAGTGGCTCATCAAAATCTCCTTTGATTCTGGCACATAACCCACCATAAAATGGCCAATTGTATTGTTTTACATCTGGGCTTCAGTACAGATTCAACAAACGAGACCTAACTTAGTCAGCTTTCAAGGTGCAGGCTGTAGCTTCAATTTTACTGTACAGAGATGACAGCGATACTGATCTTCTCATCTAAGTCTCAGCAAAAGTGTGATTAAGTGCACTTCCCAAAATGTCAAACTATTCCTTTAATGGTGGAGGTTTTTAGGGCCATATGCAGCCTGAGAGGAAGCAGTGTTTTTTTGGGTTAAAAGATGATTCAATCTATATTTTGATATGCAGTTAATATTATCCAAAAGACAAGCTAGAACTGAATATTAGTCATAGGTAATGCAGTAGACAGCGACAGTGATCCCTTTAAAAATGTCAAAATTCATCATCATTTTTATCTTTTTGTTATACTCCCATTATTATGTGCTGAAAACAGCAGAACGGCGGTCTCCAAAGTAGAAGATAGCTGAGTTAAATGATCATTTATTTCTGCTTTAGAATGTAATGGCTATGAAACTAATACATTTTGCTCCTCATTCACTCCTCTCTCTCTTGCTTGAGTTCTCACTTGTTTGCACACACACTCAGAACCACAGAAGAAGAACTCGACCCAACTCAGTGAGGCCTGCAGCGGAGAGGGAGGGACCTGTGTGTGTGTGTGTGTGTGTGTGTGTGTGTGTGTTTGTTTACATAAATCATTACTGTCAAGTGAAAACCTTGTATCTCTCCGTTTAGTGGTAAAATTCTCCATCTTCAGAAAGTAAATCATCAAAACAAAGACTTTACATCATGGAGATAGAAGGTTTTCATCTGACAACAGTTCTGTGTGTAAGACTGCATTTTCAGGGATGAGTGTGTGTGTGTGAGTGTGTGTGTGTGTGAGAGAGAGAGAGAGTGTGTGTGCTGCATGCAGGATGCATCACTAATCTTTATAAGTGGCTATAAATCCAGCTGGCTGTGCTGCGGTGCCGGGCAGCGTGCTGCTGCTGGCAGGGGGAGGGAGGATGGGGGAGGGAGTAGGGGGGTGTTCGGCGAGTGTTCAGGGTTCACCGGTTTCTGGAGTCGTCCTCGCTCGCTCACATGACGCCATGCCTCACCATATGAATATTTATGAGAGGAAACTGCAGCAGTTGAGGCGATTCATCTCATCTGGAGAGAACCGCAGCGCTGCACAGGAAGTGATCGTGTCTCACGCCGTCCTGGATGTTTCTGGATTCCAGCCAAACCCGGCAGACTCTGTTTGTCATCTCCCAACCTCAGCAGCTTGATGGTCCTGTTTATTTACAGCAGAACAGGACTCCAGGTGAATAAAAATGGTATAAATTCCAGTCGCAGCAGCCTTGCACTGTGATAGTGCAGCATACCTGTCCTTGTGTGGCCACGCCCCCTGCCTTCTCACCTCTGGGTACAGACTCAGACCACGTACTTCTGTCCTGTTTCCCACTGCATGGCCAAAAATATGACACTTGAATGATGCAGCTAGTTGCTGCAGGGATTTGCTCACATACAGCCACAAGAGCACTAGTGAGTTCCAACACTGATGTTGGGTGATCAGGTCTGGTTCAGGTCAGGGCTCTGTGCAGGCCAGTCTGGTTCTTCCACAGTGTTGTTTATTTATTCTATTATTAAAATAGTTTATGAGTTAAATAGATGATTCATTCTTTGATCTACTAATCTATTAATGGAGTAATCGTTTCAGCAATCGTTTCATACCAGTGAGTACTGGCCCAAATAAAGCACTGGCTCCCACACTAGTGTCTTCATGTCATTTTTAAGATCGCCATCCACACAGAAATCTCTTCTTCTTTTAGTCAGGAAACAATAAAATTGTTCTTCACCACCATCTGAGGCCGGTGTGCTTAGATTTACCCACTGGATACATTCGAAAAAGTTTTTGTGTGAGAAAAAACGCCAGTTTAGTGTGGACGTCGAGCCGAAACTGAGAATAAGATGCAGTTACAGATTGAGTTGGCTTAATGTGGCTCAGTCTGTGGCTCCAAGCTGTAGCATGAAAGTCCTGGAGATGTTCAGTATATGTGTGTGTGTCATGTGGTTCAGTATACAAACTGTTTTCATCCTGAGGCCAGAAAACTGCACACCTCTGCATAAAAACCTTTTCATTTGTTCTCCACTTTTTAATCAGCTCCCAATTTCTCTGCAGACAAAAACAACAACACCCACAACAAAAAGCAGCAAAGCACGAAATAAAAAAAACTGCACGCAGGAATAGAATAAGTAAAAACCAATTAATGTAAAAGCCTGCAGGAGTATTAATGAGGAGGATTTAAAGGTGAGGGAGATGTAGTGCTCCTCAGGCAGGTAATGCAGGTTCCCAACATGAATAATGTATGAATGTCAGAGCAGAGCAGCTGATGTTAAATATAGACAGCTGAGAGCACAAGACGTAAATGAAACGCTAATGTTCAGAGCCGAGGCAAATTATCTTTCCGTAAATTACTCACAGGCCTGTTTTTTTTTTGTTGGTTTTTTTTCATCCAACCATCTGAATAATGCACAGACAAAAACACATCCACAGACTTAATTAAAATACACACCGAAGCTTTCAGGATAAAAATGCTACAAATCCAGTTTGGAAAAAACATTACTCAGTTTCTAATTTAAAAACTGCTGAAAAAGAGTACTTTTTTTATTGTGAATCAAAGCTACTCATATGAATCACAGCTTCTCTCTTCATGCCAGTTTGTTGTGTAAGGGTTGGAGTCAAGTTTTTGGAACCATATCATTCTGGACTGAAACATGAAGGATCAGATTCAGGTTGAATGAGTTCTGCTATGAGGTCTAATGCACCTTTCCAATGCAGGGACCATTATAGGGAACTCAGGAACATTACGTACATTTTGAAGGGAGGAACCTACTTACATTTTGGGTTCCTGCTCCTAAAGGAGAACATTTTGTTATATTATTCTCAGGAGGTGGTGGAGACCACAAACAGCAAAAAGAGAGTGAATATTGGACTTACATTCATCAGGCGGCCAGAAACACGACTCCAAATGAATGCTCATGTTGCTCTGTGTCAGCTGGATGTGTAAACAGGCAACTGTTTGCTAACAAGTTAGCTATATCAGCCTAAAATACACAGTACTGTATACATATTTACTATATTAACAGTTATCTGTGAGTAGTGTTACAGTGGCTACAGAGTGTAGGTTCTATACGATACGCACCTCCTCAAAACTATAACTACAATTTGGGGCGGTTACACACACATCCCTATCACAAAAATGCACTACATATGTATTACCACTACTGTATTGCAGATCAACAGAAAATTAATGTTTTGAAAATCTTTTCATCTTTTGAGTCATTTTTCAAGCAAAAACTGGCTCTACTTCCTCAAATAGGACAGTTTTCTACTTCTCAACATCTCTTATTATCTTTACTATTACTATTAGCACAACAATTTATAATGAAAATCATCATCATTTTTTTACGTATTTGTATCCTCCGACCTGTTTCTTGTGTTGCTGCAAACCCTCAGCACATAAGTGTATCAAAGAACATAAGCACAGTTACTGCAGTTATTAATGATTTCACAGCAATAGCTTGGGTTTAAGTCATCAAATTCATTCATACAGCCCAAAACCACAGATTTTTCTCAAATTGTTTTACAATCTATACCTCAATTCAGATAAAGGAAAAACTTGAACAGGAAAAAAATTGAAGAAACCTCAGAGAGAACTGCAGAGGAAGGATCCAGGATGGACAGACATAAGTCCTACTTAAATATAAAACCAAGTGGGAAACTGAACACCAGTTGACGTCAGTCAGCATTCTGTTATTTCTCCTTTAATCTGGTTTCACTGGAAATTGTCTCATGATCGTCTGAATGAACAAACCACTGAGAGTGCAGAGACGCATACCTCTGCAGTCAGAACATGAGCATTTACGTATGTTCCCCTTCATAAACTGGTCAAAATTTACGCTAATCTCAGAATCTCAGAAATGACTCAAACCTGAAATATGAGTGTGAGCACCGTATATAAATAATAACTCTATACCTATAAGCAACAACAGAGTTAGAGCTAGTTTAAGGACAACAAGAGAATTTTGTTTTGTTGATAAATATGTGCGAGTATTTTCGAAATGTATCCTGTTTGTCCTTTTTCATTCCCGTGCAGCTGCGTTTTGCTTCAGGTCAACCACTGACTGATAAATGAAGCTCTGTCGTACCAACACACAGGAAAGCCTCCACGTGTTTCTGTTTGAATCATACTCTGAGACTTGTAAATGACTTTCTGTCCACCGCAGGAGTGAAAAACCAAATTAAACTGAGCTGAGCAGCAGCTTACACTTGGTTTTCACTCGTCCACCTTATTAATCCACAGCTTCTGGCTGTGATTCCACCCAAAGAGTCTTTTTCATTTGGCCGAGCGATCAACCTCCCAGACCTCAGCGACACACACTTCATCTGTTACAGGAACACAGAGTCAGAGTCCAGAGCTGCAGCTCAACACATACTACGAAGGGTCCAAAGGGTCTACGTCTAAGTCAAGACCAACAAGTCCCAAGTCAAAATCAGTGAGCCCCAAGTCAAGTCCCAAGTCAAAAACAAAATGGGTACTTAAAGGGTATTTGATAATTGGAAAACATGGAGAAGTCAAATTATGACTTGATAACAGATTAAATATGCAGGCAATTTCTCCTTCATACACAATTAATAGATAGGTGGATGGGTGGATGAATGAATGGAGGTGTAAATTAACATCTTCTAGGCGTTAAAAGCCTGCTGAGTCTCTAATGGATCGTCTCTGACTTTATTATTCAGCTCTGTTTATTAATGAAAAGGTTTTACTGGTTTGAGCTTTTAGCTTTAATGTGATTCTTGATTAAATTTAGCTCCTCTTGCTTCCATTATTTGTTGTTTTTCTGCAGCGTTTGGAGTTTTGTTGTTGCTGTCGGCTGAAAACCTGAAAGACGGCTGAAGACTCTTAATCGAGCAGAGGTTGAAATTAATGCATCTATTCCTCTTCACTTTCTGGAAGCAGACACATTAACCAGACATGCATGTGAAATATCCCGGTGTGTTACTGTGGTGGGTTTGAATCAAATGTTAACCATTATCCCTCCTGTTCTTGCTGTCTGTCCTCTGAGCTCTGCTTCAGAGACAGAAACTCCCAGAAATAAAGGTCAAAACAGGAAGTGAAGTAGGTGGGACTGACTGAGGATAATTTAGCAATCTGTATTATTCCAAAAAAGCAAACCTGTTGTACTGAGATGAAATGGTCATTATTTCACAACGACAAGAAAAATCTTTCATTATTTTTTTATCTCAAATTTGAGATGTGACAAAAGAGCTTGTCCTTTTATGTCTTCATCTTGAGAAAACACAGTGTATTACTATTATTAAAGTTATCCAAAATAAAACCTTTACGAATACGTATCTTCATGGATATTAATTTAACTTATCATGTGATTTTGCAGATTTTCTTCATTCAAATATAATGTTCATTTTTTAAACCAAACATTTCTGTTGGAGACGTTTTCATCTGTTTCATCTACACACTACATCTACACACTACAGTCATCTGAGGGAGCTGAGAGACAGCCATCCTTCACATCCTGCACTTGAAAATTACTGATCACACTGATTGATTCTGTTGGTGGACTGATACGAGGAAGATGGCTCTGTGCTGCTGAACTCGATCAGTCTTCAGTCTCATAATCAATACCCTGATATCAGCAGAAAAATTAGGAATTATTTCCATCAGTAGTCAGCTGTGTGTGATCACCAGACTCTTCATCAGGTGATCAATAACTTATCACTAATAGAGGGACAGGGTCTCTGCTGTTCTGGACCTATTGATCAGCAGGGAGCTTTCGTTCATTTCATTTAAAGCAGAGATGGATCAATAACACATAGGCATGAAGAATTCTGCAGGACGAGCATGAGGCTGATACATGAGCACTACGTTGTTGGTTTAAATCCAAGGCAGACCGAAGGAGGACAGATGCTACCACTGAGGGGTCCTTCAGCAAGGCATCCAACCCCAGGAAGCTGCATGTGTGTGACTGCATGAGACAAAATGAGACAATAAGATGTGAGGCAAGAACACATGCAACAAGACGAGACGAGACAACAAAGATAAATATGAGATGGACTTGACGAGACAAGGTGAGATGAGATAGGTGAAAACAAAATTAGGATAAAAGAGACAATATGAGATGGGACAGATTAAATTGACCAGACTAGATGAGATGAGATGGGAGAGATATGAAATGGATTAAACAAATGAAGAAGGGAGGAGATAGAACAAGACAAAACTAAATGAGATAAGACATGATAAAATGAGGTAAGATAAGATGTGACGAGACAAAAAGCAATAAGCAGAATAAAATAAAATGAAATAAGATGCAATAAAATGAAATTAGACATTGAAATTAGGTAAAATGAGATAAAATGAGATTTACAAAACGATGAAATCAGATAAGACAAAACAAGAGAGGATGAGATGATATGAGATGAGACTAGAATAGACAAGACTGGACAGAATTAAATGATAAAACAAGACAATAAGATACGACATAACAAAATGAGATAAGCCGAGATTGAATGGAATAGGACAAGAGGATGAATTTGATAAGACATAAAAGATAAGACTAGGTAGAAAAAGAAAAAAATGAGATGAAACATGTTAAAACTGGGTAAGTGGGTGGACACACCTCATCCACCCCCATCCTTAACACTGGAGCTCCCCAGGGCTGTGTTTTGAGCCCCCTGCTGTACGCCTTGAACACACATGACTGTGTAGCTACTTTCAACTCCAACACCATCATCAAGTTTATCATCATCAAGGCTAGGAGAATCATTAAGGATCCCAAGCACCCAGATAGTGGCCTTTTCTCCCTGCTGCGGTCGAGAAGAAGATACCGGATACACCAGGCCAGCACTAAGAGGCTCAGAAAGAGCTTCTACCCTCAGGCCACTAGGATCCTAAATGAAGACTCTGCCTAAGAATTGCCATAAGACTATTTTAATTACTTATTATTCAAAGTTAATAACAATAGACTATAATTAACATTATTATGTATTACTTATTTTATTCTGTATTCTTACTCTATTTTACACTTTTGTTTTTTTGCACAACTGAAGGTCATTTATGACGGCATGTGTCGACCGAATGTGTCGGTCAGCAGAACAAGACAGAATCAGACTGGAAGGCGAGTCCTTCTCCCCACAGCGTTCAGGCAGCCTCTCATTGCAGATTCACACCAAAGTAATAACTGATATAGGGTGTTTATGGCTGCAGATATGTGACCACACTCGGTCGTAGAGAATACAGGATTTAAGCATGTGGTGCTTGAGCCCCGCTACAATGAGCCTTCATGTGTGCATGTTAGTCAGTCTTGTGCTGCCCTGTAGAAACCAGCACAAGCTGCAGCTGTTCAGGAGTTATCAACAGGTCAGAGTCTGATGATGGAGCATCACTGACATTTGTCTTATTTATTTGTTCTTATTGACAACATGTCAGTATTTGAGTGCCTTAACTGTTACAGTAAGAATTATGGCCAATGAGCCGCTGTTGACTGTTTACGTGTTTCACAATAAATGAAAAAAAACTTACCAAACCGTGACCCCAAAACCAAGGTACATACCAAACCGTGAATTTTGTGTACCACTACCCCCCTAACAAGAAGAGATATGATAGGTAAGACAAGATAAGACAAAATAAGAGAAGATAAGATGGGATGACAGACAAAATATGTTGAGATGGACCAAGTAAGGGAAAAAAATGATAACATGATAAAACTAGATACAACATGAATATGAAATGAGATAAAATGAGCTCAAGCAAGACAAAACAAGACAACATGAAATAAATTGCACCAATATGAGATTAGATGACAGGGTAAATTAAATTAATTAGGTAACACGAGATGAGATTAGAGAAATTAGAAAAGACTAAATGAATAGATGAGATGCTGAGACTTACAAGACAACAAGCAGTAAGGTCAGACCAGTTGGATAAAATGTGAGAAGACAATGCCTAAGATCCATTCAACACATGAATATATAAAATACTGAGGACACAATGTGAAAACTGAAAACAGTGATAAATGTCATGAATGTAGCACAAATTTTCTCGTAATATTCCCGACCAAAGAGTCAGCAGTAGGCCAGAAGTGTACAGAAGGGAGAGTGTTGACTCCTGAACGGTGGACAGTGAAAACAAATCCTTCTCTGGATAAAGCTTGAGAGTTAAATCTGCTCAGTCTTAATACTAACATAGTGTTGATTCCTACAGCATTGTTGAAATGGTCACACCCCCCACAGACACACACACAGTCACCCAGAGAGACAGACAGAGACAGAGGATGACTGAGACGTGCAACGAGGATAGGAGCACTCAGGGAAAAAAACAACAGATAAACAGCAAGGGGATTGTGAACGTCACTTTGTGGTTCAGGAAAAAAAAATCTCATAAACCGTTTTTATTAGAGCTGCTTGTTCTTTAAAGGTAGAGCGAGACCTCTGTACACCGGAGGCCCCATGAAACCATGAAACCTGCCATTAACAACAGCAACAATAATGTGTCGTAAATACACGAGCAGCAACCTGAGGACAACACTGTGTTTCTTTATGGCTTTAAAGCTGGTTTTAGCCATGCGAGCGGTATGACTATGATTGGCAATGTCAGTCTGTCGGTCAGTCTGTCCACCACTTTGGTCCAGACTGAATATCTCAACTATTTGATGGATTGCCCTGAAATTTTGTACAAACATTCATGTTCAACATTCATTATTCCCATCAGCCTTTGTGTTTAGTGCTAATTAGCATGTTAGCATTATCATAGTGAGTATGTTGATGTTAACATTTAGCTCCAAGCCCCGTTGTTCCTAACTACAGCCTCACAGAGCTGCTAGCATGGCTGTAGACTCTTAGCCTTGTTATTTTGTTCCACAAATAATTCGGTAACAGTTTGGTCCAGACGTGAGGCATCTCAACTACTATTTCTCAGATCAACATGAAATTTGTGGTGGATACTAATCATCCCCAACACTCAGGCGGTGTATATTTAATTGGACTTTATCCCTGGTTCAATATTTTACCCACCATGTTCTGGGCTGCATGTGACTGAGAAGGAGACAGAGAGGTTGCTTGTTCCAGTGTGTAACAGTTTTAGATGTGAAGGCGATGCCACAGAGCAACTCTCTGCTCCGTCAGGTTCACCGGCCTCGTGTCGAGTTTAATGATGAATCATGGAGGTTAAAGCTCATTGGGAATAATCTAACACACAGGTGAAACAAAAACAAAGATGATGTATTCACCTCTGTTTCACTTCCTCAGACACTTCATCCATCTTCATTTGGTTGGCAAACCTACTTTGGCATTTCTGTGCTGCAATTTCTTGTTACTTATCAGCCGACATATACACATAAATATACCAATAAATCTGCAATAAGCTAATATCGGCCTTTTATTGCGTTACTTGACACGCAGATCTGAGACTTGCAGCAATACAACATCCTACCACACCTGATTAGACTGAATATAATTTGGACCCAGCCTAACTTTAGTCAGGTAAAAAAATATGCTGTCTGCTGTCCAGTAAATTTTCTGAATCAGTTTGTATGAAGGTTTCATGAATGAGGCGGGAGGACGAGTGTGCGAGTGTGTGTATGTGTTGTAGCATCCACACAGATAAATGCTCAGTCGGAGTAAAATATTCAGCAGAGGATTTTACAGCTGAGCTGCTGAAGAAATATAAACCACACACATACACAATGAATGACAACTGCTCAGCTGATCCAGCAGCTCCAGTGTGTGTGTGTGTGTGTGTCTGTGTGTGTGTGTGTGTGTGTGTGTGTGTGCGCGTGCATGTGTGTGAGTGAGTGTATGCTCTCCTACTACCAATTAGTTTAATTAAAGTGTTTGGACATAAGTTATTGACAGCAGGAGACTCACAGAGAGAGTCAGCTCAGCAGCTCTCAGATCTGTTTGTTCAGTAACCAAAATCCTAAAGCAAAACAACAAACATTAAGTGATTCTTAAACTATGCTTACATAATAAATGGCAGAATTGTACACAGACAAAAGCAGCAGCTGCATCACAGTCAAACCCAGTAAAATCCCAGCACAACTCCAATAAAACCAGTAGAATCTAACTAAAACCAAATTCATTAAAAAGTTAATGCTGTAATATCAAAGGAAAATTCCACACCTTCATGTACAGCATACAACACTACCCACTGATTTGCACTAATAATGTACAGTGGCCAATGTATTACCATATTGTATTACAATGTATTATCATTGTACAGCATATAGTCAATACATGTAGAGTTTATAAATTATGGTACTGTTAGCATTCTCTTTGTTTTTGTGTTTTATGTGCTTCGGCTAGAAGGTAAACACTGAAATTTCCCTTTGGGATTAATAAAGAAATCTATTTAGGCTATCCGAAATCAGCGGCCTAAACCTGATCTGTCAGACCAGTCATTCAAGAGAAGCAGAAGGTAAAACAACAGCAAAACCCAGTAAGAGTCATTACATTTTACCAGCAGCCTAACACATAATCAGAGCAGGTGTAATATGGTAAAAACCCCAGGAAGTTAAGTAAAAGACTAGAAAAGCCTGGTAAAAGCCTGTCAGACCCACCAAACCTCATCATTCATAGACAGGCAGTAAAAAATCCTTAAAGAGAAAATGATGAGACCTACTGAAACCTGGTGAAGCCCAGTAAAATCAATTTAAATCTAGTCAAATCTGGTAAAAAANAAAAAAAAAAAGTTTAAAAAAAACAGTCAAACCCAGCAGCCTAAACCTGATCTGTCCTGAACCTGAACCCTTTCATTCTGGTAGGAACTGGGGTAAAGTAGCAGAAAAATCCTGAAAGATTCACTAACACCTCCTCAAAGCAGCAGTCTAACACATAATAGGGCTCACAGAAATTAGGCAAAACCTGGCACAGCCTCATTAAGCACACAAAAACCTGATCAAACCATCTGATCATGATCACAGTGCTGACGCCTAGTGAAATCCATTTAAACCTGGAAAACCAACATGGTCAGACTATCCAGTAAAGCCCCATGAAACACACGAAAACCAAATCCAACCCAGTGAAACCTGGTAAAACCCAGTAAGACCTGCAGCCTAAACCTGATCAGTCCAAGTGAATTCTATGTTTTGGGGGATATCAAAGGTAAAACACCAGCAAAATCCAGTAAAATCACCAAAATCTGCTCAAAGCAGCAGCCTGACACATGATCAGAGCCGCTGAAACCTGCTGAAGCCCAGTGAAATTCATTTAAACCCAGTCAAACCCAGTAGAAGCCGGTCAAACCCTGCAGCCCTACAACCTGATCACACACAGTAAAGCGTAGTAAAACCCAGCTCAACTCGGTCAGACACGAGTCCTCCCGGTTAGAGCCAAGGTTTAAACAGCAGCCAACAAGGAGACGCAACAAATGTGTCAATTCTCCTTTGGTCTGCGGCAACCACAGCACACACACACACACACACACACACACACAGAGGCAGGACCCGCACACGCACATGCGCGCGCACACACAGGGGCAGGACCCGCACACACACACACTGCGGGATGGAGGCAGGACCTACGCATATATTTCTCTTTTTCCACTCACCGTGCGCTTTGGTCTGAGCAGCCAGCAGCCAGCAGAGCAGCAGCAGGTAAAGTCCTCCAGTCCTCCTCCTCCTCAGCACCAGCACCTCCCAAACATCACCAATACATCCAACCAAAACCAGCTCCATGCTGCCCTGCTCCAGTCCCGATGAGCCCGAGGAACCACAGGAACACACGCCCGCAAATCCTGCTGTTGGTTGATTTTTTAAAAATTCTCCACAGAATCCAACTGTCAATTAAAAATCAAAATAAGGAAACCCAAAAAACCTCACAGGATGGTGAGTCAGGAGGATGATGACGAGGAGGAGAAAGAGGGGTAAAACAACCTCTCCTCTCCCCAAAAATAACCCTCCCCGTTCGGGCTTGGATCCCAAAAAGAAAAAAAAAAAAAGAAAAATCCAAAACAGATACACACGCGGTTAGTTCCCTTCTTTTCGGGATGAGAAATAAGTTCCAATAACTATGAAGGCAGAGTCTCCATCACTCCTGCCCGGTGCGGCTGATTCCCATTCACACAGATGCAAGGAGGGTTAAAATCCACGCTGCCTTCCCGGAGGTCTGCTCCGTCTGCCGGGGAGGACGGATGGAGAGGGTCGGAAGAGGAGGGGGAGGAGGAGTAGTGTGGAGGGAGAGAGTCGAATCTGCTCTCTCTCTCTTTTCTCTGTAGGCCTATACAGCTGGAGAGAGAGAGAGAGGAGAAAGAGAGGCCTAGGCAAAGTGTGGAGCCATTGATCTAAAGAGGCTGGAGGTAAAGCCCGGAGCTGGAGCAGAGGGGAGCGGGGTACAGCTGGAGCCCGGCAGAGGAGGCAGAGCAGTGGGGAGAGATTAGCTGAACTCTCCTGCCCTCTCTGGTCACACCGGGAACTTTAACACTTCAATTACAGCAGAAAACATTAATCAATTCATCATTGTGCTATCTGTTAAGGATATGCAGATTTTTAATGTTATTTCAAAAATAAACATATACTGTATAAATACCATGTTATGTATTGTATAATCTGATTTGTATGGAGGCCAAGAAAAGAAAAAAAAGATGTAGTTAGTTTTGTTAGTAATGACAAAAATTTAAATAATCATGGAATGTCAATATTAGGAGATACTAAGACTTAGACTCAAAGACAAAGTTTTGACTTACTATCATAATTTTTGACTTAGTAAATACAGTCATAATTATTACATCTCTCTCTCTTTAATTAGATTTATAGGTTTCTCAGAATTGTGACTTATAAGTAAAACGTTTGACTCAGTATATCATAAGTTTGATTGAGAATGTCAAACGTTTTGACTTATCTCATAACTCTGACTTTTTTGATTATTGTCTCATAACTTTTGACAACATTTCATCACATCTCATAATTTTGATTCACTGAGTGGATCTCTAACTTTTCATTATTTTTTTCTTTTCCTGGCAGAAGAAAACAAGTAGAATTCTACACACAGAGATTCAATGTTTCAGACAAGGGTCCATGACTGAGAATTCAACTTTTTCTCTTGCTTGGATTGATTTTCATGAGCACCTGTCTCCCAAGTGTGCATTAAACTATACTATAATACTATACTAATACTATAATACATATTTTTTCTTTCCCTGGCAGAAATTGGCCTCTACAGCTTCATGATTCAGATTCAGGCAGGCAGAGAAGGACAAGCAAACTTATCCAAAGGGTTAGGCCGGGGAGCAGAAGCCCAACAAGCAGGCAGGGGGTTGAACGGGCAGAATGCAGTCAGTTAGTAAAAGGCTGAAAGTTGGAGGCAGACTGCAGCTGGGCTGATCACCTTGGAGATGGGGAGCCAATTTCCTGGCCTCCACCCTTAGAGGTAAGTCCCGCATAGTCAGTCAGACTCTCTATCCCAGGGCATAGCGAGGGGCCATGGTGCAGCATCAGTAGGCACTCCTCTGGTAGCAATCAGAGGTGCAAAGGAGAATGGACGGCAGCGTCCTCGCTGGCCTCCTTCTCTAGTTTGGGGAAGAGCAGAGGTTGGTGGCTGTAGGAGCACTGTATAGTCCAGTAGCAGAGTGTGGAAGGGTGTTTTGTGAATATTCCACCCACAGCAGTTGTTTGGACCAGGAGGCAGAGTTGTGGGAAGAGATGCACCACTGGGTGTCTCCATCTTCTGGTTTATGTTTCGTTTGGCCATTGGATTGAGGATGGAACCCCAAGGAAAGGCTGATGGTGGCACGTAAAAGGCTGTGAAATTCCTTCCAAAAACAAGAGGTGAATTGAGGACCCCTGTCAGACACTATGTCCTTGGGGAAGCCAAGCAGGCGAAAAACCTGTTGGAGCATGTGTCCAGCTGTTTCTTTAGCAGTGAGTAACTTGGGCAGAGGAATGAAATGTGAAGCAGTTCGGTGGGCGCCTGGCAGAAGCTCCTATGCTGAGAACAGGTCAAGCAACAAACTCCTGGGTGTCCTGCTCCATCAAGGACAATCAGAAATGTTATCGCAGGAGAGCCAGCGTGCATCCCATACCCAGGATGGCAGGCAAGGTGGGTGTGTCCCTACTGGAGACCTGCCAGAAAGGGTGAGCTGGGACAAAAAGGCAGTTAATAGGACAACCATGGGAGAAGGATGTTCAGTGGTTCAGTGTGTGACTACTCTACCTTATGTTTGATCCCCAGGAGACCGCTCCAACGATGCAGGAGGTAGGGAGGATCTCAACTGGCTCAGTGTGAGAGTCCTCAGGCTAGAAATAATGGGACAAGGCATCAGGTTTGACGTTCTTGGAACCAGTGCAGTAGGAGAGTGAGATGTTGAACCGGTTAAAGAACAGGGCCTCTGGTCCTTGGCGGACCGCTGGAGAGGATGACCCCCACAACATTCACCACAAATTGACGTGAGGTATCGGGAAAGGTGAGGGTGGGACGTTCTAATTCCCTGAAGGCCTCCTCTGCAGACTGAGACAAAACAAAGGGAGTATTTTGCTGCAACTCCTTGCGAGAGGAAGAGATGGGCCAGTCCATGACTGCCTTGACCTCAATGGGGTCCATCTGGATGCTGCCTGCAGTGATAAAAAAAGATCACATTGTCATCCACATAGAAAAACACAAATTTATTCAACATTTGCTAGACCAAAAGGCATCACCAGATACTCATAATGACCATAGGATGTGTTAAATGCAGTCTCCCCTCATTCCCCTCCCTGATGTGTGCCAGGTGGCAAGCATTTCTGAGGTCTAGCTAGGACAGTGGCCCACTGTAGCAGCTCAAAAGCAGAGCAAATGAGTCATAGAGGGTACCTGTTCTTAATGGTGATGTTGTTGAGACGGATACAAGGGTGGATAGATTTATCCTTATTATCGACAAAGTAAAACCTGGCCCTCTTGAAGATGAGGAGGGCAATATATTGGGTAATACAGTGGACCTACCCATAAATCACCTGCCAAATTTATATAACAAGACTTAGAGTCTACAGCCATGCTACCGGCGCACCGGTGCTTTGAGCTAACTGCTAAATGTCAGCATGCAAATATGCTCAAATATGCAATGCTAACATGTTTATGTTTAAGAGGTATGGTCACCATCTTAGTTTATCCTAGTTTTTCTTTTTAATTTTGAAATGATAGCAAGCTCTTAATAACATATAGATTGTCCTTACATGTAATATCTGTGTACCACCACGTCTCAGGGAATACTGGCCATGTCTGGTTTTACAAAAAGGAAGGTGAAAATGTTCCCTCTGACTCATATTACTGTATAAGAATGAATTTAAGAATCTCAGCAACGTCAGGAACTTTGTCAAGGACCTTTTCAACCTCCTCAAGGACTTCTAGAATACAACTGTAAACTGAGTTAACCCCATCAACAGAGAATCCTGGTCCTGGTCCGGTTCTAAATCAGAGCTTAAGGTATATTACAGGTAATCATAGCAACAGCACTGATGCTTCAGGTTCCATTGGCCAATAACTAACTGGTGAAACTAACCTAATCAAGAGTTAAACTGACCACAAACACACTAAAGTTTGGGAACTTTCTGAGAAGAGTAACACTCGGCAACCTTTGTTTGTAACTAACTGCACACACTGTCACACAAACTCATGTAGAAACACACAGCCATACACACACATCCACTGACAGACATGTTACACAAGGATACACAAACCTCAGGTGGAAACGCAACAGATCATCAGTGTGTGTTTCTGCTCTCAGTGTGAGTCAGATCAGCTGATAAGAAACCTCACACACACACACACAAACACACACAATTACCTAATTACTGATTATCAGACTGTGAACTCACAGCAGACTAAACACTGCAGCTCTGTCTTTGTGTGTGTGCATAGATGTGTGTGTAAGTGTGTATATCTGTCTGTGTGTGTGTGTGTGTGTGTGTGTGTGTGTGTGTGTGTGTGTGTATGTGTGTCCCTGTCTAACAAAGCCTTTCTTCCACATCGAAAACCCTCCAATATGAGCCAATTAGATCACAATACAGCTGATAGCATGTATTTATCAGGCTGCTGCCTCACCCTCCCTCCTCTTCTGGTGGCCAGGACGGAGGTCTGCATCTTCAGTGAGAAGGAGACTGTTTTCACCCTGAAATATTCAGGGATAGATTTCCCTCATTCTGGTGAGACGCTGTCAGGAGGAAGACAGACCTGAATCTCTAGACTGGCTGATGATGTGTAGGCTTCTTCACTTCAAAACAATTGTGGCCAATAACACCTGTATTTATCCCTAAGAGTGAGTTGACCATACCCATCAGTAGAGAAGGTCCATCCACTATTAACTGTGGATGTACACGTTCTGCAAATTTTAGTAGACATTGAGAATATTTCCATTTGAAGGACTGGAATCTTTCCTGTCTTCTATCATTTCTCCTTCTTTTTCTTTTCATGGTTTTACCTTCTCTCTTTGTGTTTTCATCACAAAGATCAGCAGCTCAGATCTACCAACACAGCAGTAGAAGACAATGAAACCCGAGAATGTGTGTGTGTGTGTGTGTGTGTGTGTGTGCATGTGTGTGTGTTAATCTACAAACGGATATTAATGTCAGACGGGAAATTAAAAACCAGGTTTGTGAAGTCTGTGTATGTCTGTCTGTGTGCGACCAGAGTGTTTAGTGCATGGGTCTGTGGTGGCAGCCTGACAGATATGAACACACACACACACACACACACACACACACACACGTCTTAGATTTGTAGTCAGCGATGCAGCTCTATGCTGCTGGACTGGACAAGAAAAAATAAACACTATATGATGTCCACAGGTCCACGGACTTGTTCAGAAAATACCTGTCCACTACAAAACACAGCAGCTCTCTTCTATTTGGCTCCTGCAGGTTCTCACTCTACTTTCAGTTCCCAGTCTTTCTTGTGATGTCAGCGGTTAAAAGGTTGTAAAGTTCTCACATGACTTTGAGGTCCACTTAATAGCTTCTTCCAAAACATTCTCATGGACTTCTTCAGTGGAGTTGATGGAGCTTCCCATTGGCAGGGCGGTCCAGGGGGACCAAATGGATACAAGAAGTGGATGATGAGAATCGACGCAAGACCAGAACGAACACGAACGAAATGGGACTCCCGGTAACTGCAAAGTTATCTTATTTAGCTGGCTGGCTAACACCACTGGTAAGCTGGTTTTGTTCAGAGTTGGAGGATGTGTGAACCTCGCAGCTTCACTGTGATGATGGGACCTCTGAAGCGCTTTTACGTGCAATCAAGGCTAACATTAAGCTAGCTGTTGATGGTCAGTAATTACTTGAGTGTTTCCCTTTTCTGCTACCTCATACTTTGTGTATTTTGGTTGCAGTAGTCATTTTGGATGTGAGATGAACTGTTGTGCTGAGCTGCATGTCGGTAAAGAGAAATGTGTGAAGAGTTTTGAAAAAGTGAACTCCTATAGAGAATTATGACTTAGCAATTGTAAAAAACAGTAAAACATTTTATCAGTTACACCTTCACCTTTGGGGGGATGTAACGCCTCCACACCCACATGTCACATATTCTGTACAGGTAACATAGAAATAGATAATGAGACATTGTGGTTTAATAAGCAGCCTACGGTTTGGAGGTAAAGTACAAGTACCTCAACATTGTACTTAAGTACAGTACTTGAATAAATGTACTTAGTTACTTTCCACCACTGGTATTGGCTATGTTATTATTTTAATGTTTATGCAAACAAAAAGTGTATAGTGCTGCTAATTTTATTTGTGGTTTTCAATATAAAATTTGGTGAAATGATTTCAGTGTGAGTATCAGTACTTTCTGAACATTTTCAGCGTATTTTCACAATACAGCATTAATACTGATAACCATGATAATTTTGGTCACTGTAATCGTGATGTGAAATTTACATACTAGTGCTGACCCTGGCATCGGACTGACTGGTTCGAGGGATCTTGAACGTTACCTCAAAGAAATCAGAGGTAGTGCTGGAAGATGAGCAGTACCAACTAGATACAGTTTGGCTGACCTCCACATATAGCTGAGTCTGGAATCAAACTCATGGAAAGGGGCTGTCTGAGCTCTGTGAGCTGTGTCCATACTCTCAGAGGGAAGTCAAACAAGTAGGGTTGTTATTTTCATGGGTAGGATTTCAAGGAGCAGCCACAGGGAAGAGAGTGTCCAGTTTTGGGAACTGCTTCTCTGGTCTTTGCAGATGCCTAGGTTGCCCATATGATGTGGTTCATTGGCTTCATCAGACTGTGACTTTCAACACGCACTGCAGCAATTCGCAGTCAAATGTGATGCGGTCGGGATGAAAGTCAGCACCTCCAAGTCTGAGGCCATGGTTCTCTGCTGGAAAATGGTGGATAGCTCCTTCCGGGTTGGGAGTAGAGTGAAGCCCAAGTGAAGGAGTTCAAGTATTTTGGGGTCTTGTTCATCAATGGGGGTAAAATGGAGCGTGAAAGCAACAGATGGTGGAGTGTCAACAGTAATGCAGGCGTCATACCAGACCGTCATATGTACATTATATATATATATATATATATATATATATATATATATATATATATATATATATGATATAGGCTATAGGGGGGTTAATCAACCAAGTACAGTCTGGTTGAGTATTTTATGGTGAAGAGATTTGGAAAGATTTAAAATGGTAATTTCTTGATCAACAAACTGACCTTCATTTTCTTGGTAGACTAAAGAAGACTTTTACTTACAAATTGAATGATTCTGCAGAATAAAAGACTGAAAGAATAAAAGTGAATTGGTCATGTGTTCAGGTTGTTCTGCTATCTCTCTGCTCTGTTATCAACACCTCACACTTAATTAAAAACTCAGATTCAAACTTTTCAATCTCTAAGAGTGGATAAGTTGAGTATTTTTATGAAATTAACGTTTTTTACAATTGCTAACTAACATTTCTTTACCCCAAGTACACTTTTTCAAAACTCTTCACACAGTTCTCTTTACTGACATGCAGCTCAGTAGAACAGTTCATCTCACATCCAAAATGCATTACTGTAACCAAAACACTTGATACACATCTCAGGACCAACTCATGTACCCAAACACTGACACTGACAAACATCTCTCTGCCAATGGTAACACTTTGTCATTCATTATACATATACTCACTATAAAATCACTGACAACAAGTAGCATTATGTATTGCTAAAAATATTTTTTATTTATTCATTAAGCATAAACCACATAAATCACTTCTTTATTGCATGGATTGTGCTGCGTCACAGTATATGTCATAGCAATGAATCAGAAATGCTTGAATATGCTTCAGTTGGCTCTATTTCTTTGCCATTTTTGCAGAATAATTCCAAGTGCACAAAGAGTAAAGTAATTCCAATATTGCAATACAAAACTCTACATATTCACTATACTGTACGTGTATATGAGAGCTACAAATATAGAAATTCAACAGAGCTAGTCAACCCCGTCTTCTGCATTTGGCCACACGCTCTCATCCACATCACACCTTCTGTCCTCCCTGCTAATGCACCTGGGAAAAATATTTTTGTTGCCTGATCCATCCCTGGAAAGTTTCTGCCGATATGTCCAGACATCCAGCTTTCATTGTGTCCAAGAGGGACATCTGATCACGGGGCTGCTGGTCATAAACTTTCCACCTCATGAGGAAAATAATTCTTCTGCGGGCTTGACGAATGGAGAGTAAGGTGGAAGGAAAAGGGACACCACTGTGGGATGGACTGTAAACCATCTGTGACTAGAAGAGAACAGTGAAATGTCATATCGTCTCGTACAATTACAAAACGTTCTGGATTCTGCCTCACCTCCCCCCTGTCCTCACCTAGCACCAGTCTTTCATAGAGGTCATCAAGGAATAAAATGAGACGCTTAGTGTTGTACAGCCCAATTGGTGGTTTATGTAACAGCAGACCATCAGAAGATATTACTGTGCACATTGTGATGTTGGCACGTCTCTGGTCAGGGATAGCCATTGTTTCCAATCACATTTCTTCCTTGCCGGCGTGTTTTAGCCAAGTTTAGACCAGCCTTATCCATAAAGGTGAATATGTGCGGTGTTGGCCTGGGTTCAAGCTCCATGGCTCTCTCAAATAAATACACAAGGAAACATAAGAGTTACATCATTACAGTAGTTTACATTATACCTAACCAAACCAACCAAACTCAAAACCAGTAAGGTCATCTTACCTGGAGGTACTGTATTGGTATCTGAGCTCCTTCACACAATCAATGAAGTCAGTGTACAACTGCTTTGTCCTGATTTTTATTCTTTTTGAGTACTCTAGAAATGGTTGTAATCATGGCTTGACATTAACACCCGCCCACCCGCCAAACGCGGGTAGAATTCGCCAGTGGTGTGTTACACAGTCTCTCTTACTAGCCACTTTGGTGGGTGGCATACACACACATACAATCATATGTGTAGTGCTGCCCGACTGCACCGGAACAAAAAATCCTTCTTCTCCCCCCAGTCTGAGGTAACCGTTGGGTCCTAAAGCACAAATACAAAAGTACTTAGACACAAATGCTACTACTACTGAAATATGCAGCTCAGTCAGATGCTCTTGTAGAATACAGATCTTACTGGTTTGCCAGAAACTCTCTCCTCTCCCAGCCATCTGTCTGTCTCTGGCCAGGTCAATGTAACTGAGAAAAACTAATTCCAAAGACTTACTTTAATATAGATGACATAATATTGAAAAGCATAATCACCTGAGTTGATGACAGCTAAAATGTGTTTTCTATTCATAATTTTCCTTTTTTTAGATATAAAACATAGCAGAATGAAATATAGCAGCCAGTTGTAGTGATGTTGTGTTATTTTGTTAATTGTGTAATGAGATTTGCTGGTGGTGCTGGTGAGAAAACAGTTAATGAAATTTGAAAGATGTGGTCACTGAATGCATTTTGTGTGACAGCAATGAAAAGTGATCTACAGTTTAGTCCACATTGACTTGACTGTGTGAAGGGTTTTGAAAAAGTGAAATGTTAGCTATTGCAAAAAACTGCAAAAGAAGAATTTGACTCTTAATAGCTAAATAACTAAACAGTCAAGTTTGCATGTGTGTGTGTGTGACATGAGACAATTAAACATGTAAACAGATAATTATAGTCTTCCTGTTAAAGAGGCAAACTGTGTTTGTCTCATTTTCTTTTGTTTTCCAGTCTAAATAATAATAGAGATGGTTATTATTGAGTAATGTGATTGGCTGAGTGCATGAAAATGTTAAATGTTTGTGTGTATTTGCTGTTTTCTGGAGTTGAAATGTCCTCACAGTACTTTAAAAATCCAGGCTGTGACCTTTGGGTGTCATTTATACTGACCTCATTAGTCAAACACTAACAAGATGCAACAACCGACACTTTTCGTTTTAACTAGAAGAATCCACATTTAATCAGTTTGGTGTCTTTAGTTTCACTGAGTTTGTTCTTTCCCATGAAATGCAATTTCAAGTTTAAATTGCATTATTAATGTAGGTCTGACTATGATTTAATTCACAATAAAAGTATTTATTTCTTCTTGTGTGTCTTCGATTTGACCAGAATTATTTTTCCACTGTTTCATCATGATATAATATTTATATGATATTTGAGGTGTTTAAAAGCTGAAGTGATGTGATTGTGATTTATCACAGACTCACTATAGGTGACAGTAACAGTCTCTGTTCAAAGATGGTCTCTGCTATTAGATGTGAATGCCCTTTTTGGTCTTTCTCAGATTGTCCACTGACTCATTTGACCTCCTGTCAGTGAATGCTGTGAGTGGTTTCCATGTGGTGTACACAGACAGCTGATGTTGTCTGTTTCTGGTGTTCAGACTTTTTGGATACAGGGACAATGGTGGCTGTTCACAGACCCTCAACAAGAGACTGAAGTGTCTAGTCTACATTCAGAACCAACAGATCCACAGAGGATGCCATCTGCACTGCCCTACAACAACACCTACATCAGAATGCTGTTTGTTGATTTCAGCTCAGCATTCAATACAATCTCCCCTGTGAAAGTGATTGGCAATCTCAGTACGCTGGGTTTGAGTACCACACTCTGCAACTGGATATTGGACTTCCTCACAAACAGACCCCAGACAGTTCAGATTCCACTCTAGTGTTGAACATGGGAGACCCCCAGGACTGTGTGCTCAGTCCCCTCCTGTTTACGCTGTACACTCATGACTGCAATCCCCAACATGGAGAGAACTCCGTTGTTAAATTTGTGGATGACACCATCATCATCGGCCGGATTTCAAATAACGATGAGAATTCATATCAGGAGGAAATTAACAATCTTGCAGAGTGGTGCACAGGGAACAATCTACTGCTCAACGTCAGCAAAACAAAGGAGCTGATCGTTGATTTTTGATGAAGACACACACCCCTCTTTACATCAATGGAGCTGAGGTGGAGCAAGTGAACAGTTTTAGGTTCCTGAAAATCAGCATCACAGAGAACCTGTCATGGACATCACACATCTCCACCCTGATAAAGAAAGCTCAGAAATGGCTGTACTTCTTAAGGAAACTTATGAAGGCAGAATTCCTGTGCCAAGTTCTTTTTGGAGCAATAGAAAGCATCCTGGCTGGATGCATTACAAACATTACAAACTGGCATGGTTTGTGCATGGCCCAGGACAGGAGGACTTTGCAGCGGGTGATTAAAACCGCCCAGAACATGATCAGACAGGACCTTCTCGGTAACTGTTCATAACTATGCCTCATCAACTGAATCCTTGTTTTGTGGTGTCCCTCAAAGTTCTGTTTTGGGCCGATGCTGTTTGCCTTGTACATGCTTCCTCTTGGGCTGATAATAAGTAACTTTAAAGGTATCTCCTACCATTGTTATGCAGATGACATTCAACTACACATTTCGTTTAAGCCATAATATGTCTCAAAGCTGTCTGTTCTACTGAATTTCCTCAACTCTTTAAAAGATTGGATGGAAGATAATTTTCTACAGCTAAATACTGACAAAACTGAAGTTCTCATTTCTGTCCCGGCTGGCGTTGTCCCAAAGGTGATGGAAAGTCTTGGCTTTATCCTCTTCTATAAAACCTACCCTCCGTAATCTAGGCATTTCCATGGGCCAGGATTTGAGTCTTGACCAGCATGTAAATTGTTTAGTTTGCTCCTGTTTCTACCAGCTGAGAAACATCGCTAAACTCAGGCACATTGTGTCAGGAGCTGAGATGGAGATGATAATTCATGCATTTATTTCCTCCCATCTTGACTACTGCAAATCTCTTTTCACCTGCCTTAACAAGGCTTCCCTGAACCACTTACAAGTGGTCCAAAATGCTGCTGCTAAGCTCCTGACCAATTCCACTAAAAGATCTCCTGTAACACCAATCCTGATTTCTTTACACTGGCTTCCCATCAAATTCAGAATCCAGTTCAAGATTCTTGTGATCACATTTAGAGACTTGCAGGTCAGACACCTGCCAACATTAAAGAACTACTGCTGCCCTATATCACCAGTAGGAATATGAGGTCCTCTGATCAGGGATTGTAGGTTGTACCTCGCTCCAGGCTCAAGACAAAAGGAGACTGTGCTTTTGAGGTTGTAGCTCCTAAACTTTGGAACTCTCTCCCATTGGACTTAAGATCTGTGGACACTGTGGACACCTTTAAAAAGCAGATCAAGACTCATTTGTTTACACTTGCTTTTGTTTAGTTTGTTTTTGTTTTTGTCTTAGTTTTGTTTTGCCTTGTGTTTTTAGCTGGATGTCTGCATTTAATGTCTGTTGCTCTGTCTCTTATTTGCTTTGTTGTCTTTTTACTGTGTAGTCTTTTATTGTGAAGCACTTTGTGACGTCTGTACTTGAAAGGTGCGATATAAATAAACTTAACTTACTTACTCACTTACATTGGCACCCATCTACGGAGCATCAGTGATATTTGGATGAGGTGCCCAAAGGATACTAAAAGACAATACCCACCCCAGCCGCAGCCTGTTCACCCTGCTGCCATCTGGCAAGCTATACAGAAGTATCCGCTGCCATACCACCAGACTCCAGAGCATCTTCTTTCCTCAGACTGAGGCTCCTCAATCCATCCTCCATACTCCACCATAATTAATAGTTTTTTGTTTTGTTTGTTTTGTGTGTAGCATGAAGGGACTACAGCTTGCATTTCGTTATATAACCCTGTGTTGTATAATGGAAAATAATGAACGCTTGATATTTCACAGATGTAGTGTTGAATGGTTTATGGTAAGTGCTGACTCCTTATGGTGACAATAATCTGGCTCGATGTTCTGACAGCCCAGCCACAATTACACCATTATAAAATCATTGCATTACTTTACTAATTACTCAAAGGCAAAAGTATTACACTACTCATTACCTTACTTTAGTTACTCAGCACAGCTCCATCAAAGGTGCCTTTAAACAACCCCATATCCTCCTGTTACGATCCCAAGTTGGTTTACAGTAGAGGGAAGTAACATAAAACTAGATGAAGGAAATGAGGAATCAGTATTTCAATCTTTTCTGTTTGCCAGATATAGAAGTTTAAATGTAACAGAGATCAGGAAAAGCCCTCACCAAAACGACAAATCAACCAGCCCTGTCATAAAATCACAACACTACATAAACTACCCAAAAAAAAACAAGTTACAACCCTAAAATTCCCTATCAGCACAAAAACAGGAGAAAAGGGGATGTAACAGGAGGGGATGTGGCAAGGAGTTACAGTTTTTTACAGTTGCTAAGTCACATTTCTCAGTGAGTTCACTTTTTCAAAGCTCTCTACACAGTCAGCACAGCAGCAATATGGACTAAACTGTGCATCACTTTTCATTGCTTTTATGCAAAATACATTAAATGACCACATTTTTCTAATTTCATGAGCTCTTTTTCTCACTCAAACTCAACCACCACTCTGTGTATTTACACTCCATTTTGCACGTTTACATACTATCGTCACAACTGTTCAAAACCTAAAAAAAAAAAATCATAACACAACATTACTACAATTGGCTGCATTCTGCTACATTTACATCTAACATCTTGCTTTTCAATATCAAAACATCTATATAAAAGGGCAAGTCTTTGGAATTAGTTTTGGCTGGCAGAGGAGAAATAGGGTTCCTCTCATTTCTCTATTTTCTGCCTCCTCATCTCCTCTCTCCTCCGTCCTCCTGCCTGTGATCTGGAAATCAATCTCAGCGTGCCATCTTGAAGGATGTCTCAATTCCTAAAATGCCAGAGGTGCTATGATCAAAGGATGCACAGATGTATCCTTTGCTGAAGTCTTTTTGGCACCCGTGACGTATAAAAGAGATGTGACACACAGCTGGAATATACAAACCATGTTTGTAGAGCAGGACTCTACAAAAAATAGTAATGCTTCACACAATAAAATATCCATCCATCGTCGCTTTAAAATGATGGCTCCGACGCATGGATGTCTCATTTTGTTAAATGCCTGTTGCCTCAACTCCTCTCTCCTCGTGTCTCTTCCTTGCCTCCTACGCTCGCACTTCAGATGGGAGGGACTAAGACATGAGGAGAGGAAGCAAGGAAAGGAATCGAGGATGTACAAACTGAGAAATGGGATGTGGCTAGAGTGGCCAGGAGAAGGAGAGGAGTATGTATGCATACAGGAAGACTGCTGAGAAGAGGAAGACCCACAGCTGTAGTCTCAGATGAGATTAGAGCTACTATAACTGATCATGTCATGAACCAAGGTTTATTAATGAGTGAGGCTGGTCTGAGAGTGCAGCCAAATCTGCAACGCTCAACAGTAGCATCAATTTTCTGACATTTCTGGCAAACCAATAAGATGCGTATTTGGGACAGTGTTGGCAGATAACATAACATTTGGAAATGTTGAAAGTTTGCTTACACTTTCAACATTTCCAAATGTTCCAACTATTGCTAGAGTACTCAAAAAGAATAAAAATCAGGACAAAGCAGTTGTACACTGACCCCTTTGAAAGGAACTTCATTGATTGTGTGAAGGAGCTCAGATACCAATACAGTACCTCCAGGTAAGATGACTGGTTTTGAGTTTGGTTGGTTTGGTTAGGTATAATGTAAACTACTGTAATGATGTAACTCTTATGTTTCCTTGTGTATTTATTTGAGAGAGTCATGGAGCTTGAACCCAGGCCAGCACCGCACATATTCACCTTTATAGATAAGGCTGGTCTAAACTTGGCTGAAACTCGTCAGCAAGGAAGAAATGTGATTGGAAACAATGGCCATCCCTGGCCAGAGACGTGCCAACATCACAATGTGCACAGCAATATCCTCTGATGGTCTGCTGTTAGATAAACCACCAATCAGGCTGTACAACATTGAGCGTCTCATTTTATTCCTTGATGACCTCTATGAAAGACTGGTGCCAGGTGAGAACAGGGGGGCAGGTGAGGCAGAATCCAGAACGTTTTGTAATTGTATGGGAAGATATGGCGTTTCAATGTTCTCTTCTAGTCACAGATGGTTTACAGCCCATCCCACAGTGGTGTCCCTTTTGCCTTCCACCTTACTCTCCATTCGCCAACCCCCTGGAGGAATTATTTTCCTCATGAGGTGGAAAGTTTATGACCAGCAGCCCCATGATCAGATGTCCCTCTTGGACACAATGAATGCTGGATGTCTAGACATATCTCCAGAAACTTTCCAGGGATGGATCAGGCAACAAAAATATTTTTCCCAGGTGTATTAGCAGGGAGGACAGAAGATGTGATGTGGATGAGAGCATGTGGCCAAATGTAGAAGACGGGGTTGACTAGCACTGTTGAATTTCTATAGTTGCAGCTGTCATACATGTATACATGTACAGTATAGTGAATATGTAGTTTTGTATTGCAATACTGGAAATACTTTACTCTATGTGCACTTGAATTATTCTGTAAAAATGGCAAAGAAATAGAGCCAACTGAAGCATATTCAAGCATTTCTGATTCATTTCTATGACATATACATAATGTATACGTTTACTGGCAGAGTGTCAGGGGGTGCAAGGTGCGTGAGCTGTCACACCTGGGCCTGAGCTAGCGGTTAGTGAACAATACAAAAAAAAAGCACAACAATGCAGTAAAATTAAGGATGACGTCATTATGGGGTATGGTTATGGTTAGCATTATTGGACATCGGCATAGTTAACAAAAACAGGTTGCATCTCCCTTAATCACTGATTTAATGCACTACCCGGCAAGCGTGCTCAGTGACCTAAATCAAACACATCCAACAGGTGCATGCTATGTCTAAACAAACCGACTAAAATACTAAATGCTAACATGCTAATAGTGGATACTCCAGCTATAACTTCTATGTTTGCTTAGGAACTCCTACCCTTAGTGAGGTGCGTGAGGCCTTTGTGCTGTTTGTGACAATCCCTGTGATAGCTGTGATAGCCTCATTCAGCTCAAAACTTTTTCAATTGAAGTGGGACAAGAGAGGTTGAGTGGTCTGGTTATATTATGCTTTGAGAATGAACGAGCAGAGAAGTTGAACCTAGAGACGATTATGGACAACTTTGCAGTGCACAAGACTCATAGAGCAACGTTCAAACAGGTGAGTAGCACAACAAACTCATTAATGGATGTAACTCTCTCCAGAGGAGAACATCAACAACCACTGTGTTGCCTAGAAACTTAGCGTGGGGTGTGTGCAGTACACAGTGTGTAAAAACTCCTTTGCTCTAATATGTATGTTTGTAGTCTGTAGCTACCTTTGAGTTTATATTGTTTATATTGTCTACCTTTATTCTGCTGTTAATTCCTTAAAGGTATAATGAGTAGGATTCGTTGGTTGCTGTTTGTAAATGCAAACAGCAACTGACGAATCGACGAAGTTGGCCCCTCCTCCCCGGCTCAAAGCGCACGTGCTTCTGGTGGTCTCACATACTTGCGATCTGGTAACTGATCGCTACGTTTTTATAGAGCCCCGCACCTCACCCCCTGCACCCTGTTATTGGCTGGGGGCTACACACGACTGCCCAAAAGTTGATGCCCAGAAACATCCTGAGCACAGCAAAATAGCAAGTGATGATTGGGAGGGACTATTTTTGTATGAATCTATACATTTAATTTCTGTAGCCTAATAACACTTGCTGCAGCTGCTGCAGTGTCCATAGTTCTTTTATTTATTGTCGGTCATGTTTGCATATTTGTCGAGTCAGGTCGATCAAGTCAGTTTTATTTATACAGCCCAATATCACATATTCACAATTTTCCTTAAGAGGCTTCACAATCTGTACAACATACGACACCCTCTGTCCTTAGACCCTCAGTACAGATAAAGTTACGCATCCAGGCCTCGTATAAGATTGCTGCTTTGTTTCTTGTGCTTGTACTAACCTGTGTCTCCTTGTGCTCCAGGACCATTCCTCACCTACCTGCCATGCTGCTAACCCGTCTTCGCTTCCGCCAGCTCCACGCAAGCCTTCCTCGCCATTATCCCTCACGCCATCCCTGGATCCTCATTTTCCCTGGCCCCTTCATCATTATTCATTGTGACAAAATAAACTCTTTTTCCCTTCTCACTACAAACTTTGTCCGCCGTTTGAGTTCCCACACCAGGATCATAACAGAACAATCTGGCCACCATGGATTCAGCGGACAAAGATGCCACCTCCCACGCCTCAGACGATCTCCGCCATGCGCTCACCAGTCAAGGTATCCTCGTGGGGCAGCATAACCAAATCCTCCGGGAGGTGGTGGATACCCTCCGGAACCTCTCCGCTAATGTGCAGCAGATCGGATCTCAGATGGACATTATCTCCGCCCCACAGCAGACCACACCACCGCCGAATCTCCCGGCCTCTGCTCCCGGCCTCTGCTCCCATTCCCCCTCAGCCACCTCACCAGCTAACCCAGCCCCGCATCCCCTCACTAGAGCGGTATTCAGGTGAACTAGGGTCCTGTAAGGCTTTCCTTCTCCAGTGTTCCTTAGTTTTTAAGCAACAGCCTAATGCTTATTGATCTAATAGGGCTAAGATAGCCTTCGTAGTGGGGTTGCTAAAGGGGAGGGCCTTAGAATGGGCATCAGTGGTGAGGGAGAGTCAGCCAGCCCTCTGTGATTCATATAGTCAGTTCACTGCTGAGATGAAGATTTTTGACCAGCCGGTTCAGGGTAGGGATGCAGCCAAGCATCTCCTTTCTATCAGACAGGGGGTCCGCAGTGCAACGGAGTTTTCAGTGGAGTTTAGGACGGTAGCAGCTGAGTCAGGCTGGAATGCTGAGGCTTTACAGGGGGTGTTCTTAGAGGGACTCAGTGATCAGCTGAAGGACGAGGTAGCTGTTAGGGATGACCCCAATAGCCTAGACGCCCTTATTTCTGTGGCCATTCGTATAGACAATTGTCTACGTGAGAGACGCAGGGAGAGAGCCAGTTCTCAGCTGTCCAGACCAGCTTCTTCTCCCTCCCTCCAGTCGTCCAGGAGCCACAGTCCTGCTCATGCCCCTGCTTCCTGTGCCATCCCCACCTCACAGGCTCACTCACCCCCAGAGGAGGAGCCCATGCAGCTGGGTCGGACCCGCTTGTCCCCTGCAGAATGACTCTGGAGGATGCAGGCTGGGGAGTGTGTTTACTGTGGCCACAAGGGGCATTTCCTTTCCTCCTGCCCTCGCCGGCCAAAAGAACAGGCTCACCAGTAACACTGGGGGTTCTGGTGAGCCAAACCTCTTCCACCTCCTCCCTGGCTCACCTCTGCCATCCAGTCGCCTGTTTGACCTGTCTCGCCCGGAGCGGTAGGGCCTTGGAGAAATACATCCACAGTTCCCTGGCCGCAGGTATCATTCGCCTCCCCGGTCGGAGCGGGCTTCTTCTTCGTGTCCAAGAAAGACCACACTCTCCATCCCTGCATCGATTACCGGGGCCTCAACACCATCACAGTAAAAAAACAAATACCCCCTACCACTCATTAACTTGGCCTTTGAACCCATCCATAACGCCACGGTCTTTTCCAAACTGGACCTCAGGAACACCTACCACTTGGTCAGAATCCGGGAGGGAGACGAATGGAAAACGGCCTTCAACACCCCTCTCGGCCACTTCGAGTACCTAGTGATGCCCTTCGGACTCACCAACGCCCCTGCCATCTTCCAGGCTCTTTGGTCTTTGTCTACCTAGACGACATCCTGGTGTTTTCATGCAGCTTGGAGGAACACAAGGTGCATGTGCAGCAGGTTCTCCAGATGCTCCTGGAGAACAAATTGTTTGTAAAAGCTGAGAAGTGCGAGTTTCATGTCAGCTGTGTCATTCTTGGGATACATCATCAAGAAGGGGCAGGTGAGGTCGGACCCCGAAAAGATCCAGGCAGTAGTCGGCTGGCCCAAACACCACTACCGTGAAGCAGCTGCAGAGATTTCTTGGGTGCACCAACTTCTACCCCCATTTCATCCGGGATTACAGCAGAGTGGCTGCACCTCTTACTCAGCTCACCTCCACTTCCATCCCATTTTCCTGGACCCCTGAGGCTGACTCCGCCTTCTCCGAGCTCAAGAGATGCTTTACCACAGCCCCAGTTCTCACACATCCAGACCCCTCTCGTCAATTCGTGGTGGAAGTGGATGCGTCTGACTCTGGGGTGGGGTGGTTCTCTCCCAGCGCTCGGCCTCTGACCATAAGCTCCATCCCTGTGCCTTCTTTTCTCGTCGGTTGACCCTGGCGGAGAAAAACTATGACGTCGGAAATCGGGAGCTGCTGGCAGTCGAACTGGCATTAGAGGAATGGCGACACTGGCTGGAAGGGGCGGAGCAACCATTTATCATCTGGACCGATCACAAAAACTTGGCATACATCCAGACGTCCAAACGCCTAAACTCCCGTCAGGCTTGCTGGGCCCTGTTCTTCAGCCCATTCTCCTTCACCCTCACCTACCGCCTGGGTTCCTGCAACCTGAAACCGGATGCACTCTCCCGGCTGCTCACTCCTGAGGAACCACAAACCTGTCCAGACACCATCGTGCCCCCCTCCTGTGTAGTGGCTGCTCTCACCTGGCAGGTTGAATCACTGGTCAAGGTGGCCCAGCAGACTGAACCAGGCCCAGGTAATGAACCCACTAACCGCCTCTTTGTTCCTGTTTCAGTACGCTCTCAAGTCCTCCAGTGGGCCCACACCTCCCGCCTGGCATGTCACCCAGGCGTCCGCCGCACCCTCTCCCTCCTCAAACAACGGTTCTGGTGGTCATCCATGGTGGCGGACACCCATGCCTTCGTCTCCGCTTGTTCGGTGTGTGCCCGGGCCAAGGCCTCCCACCAACCCCCTGCCGGTCTACTCCACCCTCTGCCCATCCCGGCCTGCCCATGGTCACACATCGCTTTGGATTTTGTCACTGGGTTGCCACCCTCCAAAGGTAACACCACAGTTTTAACCATAGTCGACAGATTCTCCAAGTCCGTTCACTTTGTGGCTCTCCCCAAGCTCCCCACAGCCCTCAAAACCGCTGACCTCATGGTACACTATGTCTTCCGGCTCCATGGGATCCCTCCAGACATTGTTTCAGACCGGGGGACCCAGTTCATAGCCTGCGTCTGGAAATCCTTCTGCCGAGCCTTGGGAGCGATGGTGAGCCTCTCATCCGGTTACCTCCAACGGTCAGTCGGAGTGGGCCAATCAGGACCTGGGTGTGGCGCTTCGCTGTGTGGCCTTCAAAAACCTGTCAACCTGGAGTACTCACCTCTCTTGGGTGGAATACGCCCACAACTCCCTCTCCAGTGCCGCCACGGGTAGGTCACCTTTTGAGTGTGCTATGGGTTTCCAACCACCTCTTTTCCCAGCATTGGAGGAGGAAGTCTCCGTTCCCTCCGTCCAAGCTCACCTCCGTCGCTGCCACAAGGTATGGAGAGATGCTCGTACTGCCCTGCTTCGCACCGCTGACCGGAACCGCCACACCGCCGACCGTCACCGGACCCCAGCTCCCACCTATTGGTCAGGTCAGTCTGTGTGGCTCTCCACAAGAGATCTTCCCTTAAGGACCGAATCTAAAAAACTTAAACCCCGTTTTGTTGGACCTTTCCTCTTTGACTCTGTCATTAACCCCTCTGTTGTCAAACTCAGGCTGCCCTCTCATATGAGGGTTCATCCCACGTTTCACGTCTCCCAACTGAAATCGCTCTCCACTAGTTCCCTGTCTCCACCAGCTCCTGCCCTACCTTCCCCCCACATCATTGACCACCACCCAGCCTTCATGGTCCACCGCCTGCTGGACGTTCGCCACCGAGGCAGGGGTCTCCAGTACCTGGTGGACTGGGAAGGGTATGGCCTGGAAGAACGCAGCTGGGTCCCCCGCAGGGACATCCTGGACTCCTCCATGGTTCGGACGTTCCATCGGGACCATCCTGACAAGCCTGGCGAGTCGGCTGGAGGCGCCCATTGAGGGAGGGGCACTGTTACGGTCACACCGTAACTCTGGCCCTTTAGGGTCCCCCAGTGTTTCTCTCTTCCCTGTGTCTCCCACGTTCCCCTGTGTGTCTCATTTTGTGTGTTATTGTCCTGTCTGTCACCGCTGGCATGGGCGTGGTCCTCTTCCTCACTCTCCTGGCTCCTGGCTCCACTCACCTGCTCGCTATCTACAATCAGCCCAACACCTCGCAGTATATCAACCCCAGCTCTCCCACCACTCATCGCCAGATTGTTGTTTCGGCCTTCGTGGTAGTTACGCATCCAGGCCTCGTAGAAGATTGCTGCTTTGTTTCTTGTGCTTGTACTAACCTGTGTCTCCTTGTGCTCCAGGACCATTCCTCACCTACCTGCCATGCTGCTAACCCATCTTCGCTTCCGCTAGCTCCACACAAGCCTTCCTCGCCATTATCCCTCACGCCATCCTTGGATCCTCATCTTCCCCGGCCCCTTCATCATTATTCATTGTGGCAAAATAAACTCCTTTTTCCCTTCTCACTACAAACTTTGTCCACCAATTGAGTTCCCACACCAGTATCATAACACTTAAAGAGGGAAAAATGGAAGAAACCACAGGAAGACAGAAGACAGGGAGGGAACAGAGGAGAGATCCTTCTGCAGACAGGAAATAGATTATTATGATTACTGATATGTGTAGACTGTAAAACATAATTGAAGAGTGTGGATCCAGGAGGACGTTGAGTAACTTCAGGTGTTGGTAGGACCTGAGCCACACAAACACAACAAGCACAGCATTCACACAGAGGAGAGACAAATAAACACACACAGAGAGAGACATGATGAATTGGTGTAATATGGTCAAATTTTCTGGTTTTAGTTAAGATCCTAGCTGCAGCATTCTGAACCATTTTCATACTAGCAGATCAGACACAAAAACATTACAGTTATCAAGTCTGGATGAAACAAAGGCGTAAATTAGGATCTCTTCATCAGCCAAAGAAGAGAGGGAAGAGAGCCAGGAGAGCCAATACTCCAAACCATGTATATACAGATGTCACTCGTTTCATTCATTTCATTCAGTGGAGCTGTGGAACTGGATGCACGTATGTTGTTGTTCTTCAACAGCTCCTCTGTAAACTAAGTTAAATAAACTAAAGTAAGATGTGTAACGTTAAGTTACTGTTTGACATCCCCAAACACTGCCAGTCAGCATGTCCATGCAATTTTTTATAACATATGATTTCATTAAATCAGAGTTATGCTTTGTGAAACATGACGCCGAATTTATCAGAAGAACTGAGTGAATTGTGAAAAGTCTGTTTGATAAGAACTGCAGGAAAAATGAGAGCAATACAGATGTGAATGAATGAATGAATGACATACAAATAACAAATAACTGTGTGTGCGAGATGGTGTGCATTGCAAGCTGACACAATGTTTTTTACACGTGTTTACTGTCAATGAAATAATCTTCTTTCATAAATGTAGTGGCCTATAAATGGTGAAATCAGTTGAAACAGGAAGTGTAAAACATATTTTGTGCTTGCAAAATAAACAATACTTTCAAAAAAAAATTTTGCAACAATTCACATTCACATTTATTCCCTTTTCTACATAACAGTGTGCCATTGCTACAGTATGTTGTCATTTTTATTGTTTCTAGTTTCATCTGGTATAAAATAAACACAATACTTCTTAAAAAAACATTTTCACAAAAACACACTAATCGCTTATAGCCTACTTTATTATTAAGAAAAGATTTGCTGGGTGTTGTGGTGTAAAAAGTTCTAAAACTGGTGTAAACTGTTGTTGGCCATTCAAAAATACAAATACAAAAACCATGAATGTTGTGCAGCATTTAATATGACTTCATTATATTCTCTCAGCACCCCCAACTCTGATTGACTTCCAACGTCCCTGACTTAATTTACAAAAACAGAGAGTGGGTGAGGGGTATGAATTTGTCCCTCTCAAACCTGCAGTAGAAGAGATTCAGGTCGTCAGCCAGGTGTTTGTTTGCCTCAGCAGGGAGGGATGGTTTTCTAGTTTGTGATGACAAGCTTTCCCTGACTTTAACTTTATCCACAATAAAAGTTAATGGGGGAAATAACAAATCATGACAGGAAAAACTTTCTAATAAATGAAAAAAGTTGTTTATGGTAATTTTGTTGTTCATACCAACAATTAACACAGATTTTTGCTGGTCTCAATGAAAAAGGGAGAGAGGATGACAAGACTGTCAGTCAACATTGCTCCTACACTGCAGAGTATGTGTCCCCTTTTCCCCTTCTGGGGATCAGTGGATGATAACTTTTACGAAGGTGACCTTTCACGTTGGGATGCTAGATGTTGTGTATATCCAGATAAATGTGACGTGTGTATCCAAGTATGTAAGTATGCAGTAAAAGGAAAGGGGAAAGTTGACCGAGGTTCATCCAGGTACCAAGCTGGCACATTAAGTCTAAGGTATGGCCCAGGTTATGAGTGGGTCCAGTTACATGCTGAGAGAAACCAAAGGCCTCTAGTAGGTTGTTTAGTTCTCCAGAATAGTATTCTCCAGTGTTATCTACATGGTTAAAGTCACCAGAAATCAATATAAAATCCAAATCTAAGGAAGTATGGGACAATAAGTCATTGAATTCATTAATAAAAGTGCTGGCCGTTTTTAGCTGTCGATACACTATAATTAATAAGACAAAAGTTGTGCATTTCAGTGTAAGTGCAAAAATACTCAAAAGAAGTATACTCACCAAAAGTGAGTTGCCTGCATAAAAACATATCAGAGAAGAGTGCTGCTATACCTCCACCTCTCCTGTCAGACCTAAAAACATTTAAAAAGTTCGGCGGTGATGCCTCTGTTAGTGTAAAAGTAGCACTAGAGTCCAGCCAAGCTTCAGTTATAAATGGTATGTCCAACTTATGATCAGTAATTAGGTCACTAACCAGTGCAGTCTTTCCAGTTAAAGATTTAATAAAGCAATTTAATAAAGCAAGTTTTGTAATTGTCTCATTCAGCCCAGTAGCTGCGACTGCAGTCTGTGAGAGAGAGGTGTTAATCTAAGTCAGATTATGATGGTTGGCTGACCTGTGTACAGTTTTCTGTGCTATAAAATGGGATCGCCTACCTTCAACAACTTCAATAGGCATGAATGAATAGAGATACAGTCGGTGGGTCATTGAGGTGGGCGATATTACTGGGGCAACTTATCCTCCCAGCACATCACAGGGACTGCAACTGTAGGAAGAAAGAAAGACGGAAAGAAGTAGTCGAAATTGTTAACGACCGTGATTCCAGTGGCAATACAAAAGTTCAGTAGCCATTGGTGAGCACTGAAGAGACGACTAACATTTTCACAACCTTTGCTTTCAGAAGGAATCAGGCCTGATAGAATACAGAGCTTTCCAAGGCTCCAAGGCTTAATTGACTGCTTAAGTCTAATATTGTTTGTGCCCACATGGATAATAATAGTATGGGTAGTTGTGTGGATGTCAGTAAGAACAGGGATGAGTTTAACCATGTCCAGAATTTTGGCACCAGGCCAGCAGTATGTAATTCCATTTGGAATTTCCACAAACCTCATGATGGAATCCCCAACTAAGAGAAACTCTCGTTCCCTGTCTGCACAGCCTCCACTGTAGATGGCAAGGATCACAGGAGTCCCATCAAGGCTGGGGACAAGATTCTATGTAACACCAGTGATGACCACAGTGTCCCAGTGCTGACCACAGGTGCGTCCTTGCAGGCATGGCAGTCTGCGAGCCCGAGACCAGAGCAGTGTGGTTAACGTCAGGGGTCATTTCCGTGGCTTGCCCAGAAAGGCGAGGGCGCTTGCCCTCCGGGGATGCCAAACGGGAGCTGGCAGAATTGGCACTGGGTACTGATGGCGCAGCCCTCCAGTCGTGCACGGTGGGTCAGCTGGCTGGAGCCAGGCTATCAGTGAGCTCAGCTAGCAGTGCAAAGGAGTTTGAAAGAGGTAGGATATTGACGTTGCTGCTTGGATCAAAGAGATCCTACTTTTTCCCTTCACAACATCAGCCCAGGAGTTATTTAGAGGTTCATCCCAGCGAGCTGGCTCCGCAGAGCACCGTACGTTGTGCTGTGGAGGCTCCAGAGCAGCTAGCCGGACGTTGAGCAGCGTTTGCCGCTGGAGAAGGTAATTCATTATGTTCTCAATGGATTGCAGCTTGGATTTGATGCTGGAGATCTCAGACAGAGACACCATGGGCCCAACCTATCTTCGGCTTCTCCAGGAATGACACTGGCAAGCAACAGCAACAACCTGTTTACCCCTGCTGCTGTCTGGCAAGTGATACAGAAGTATCCGTTGCTGTACCACTAGACTACAGAGCAGCTTCTTACCTCAGGCTGTAAGACTCCTCAGCTCATCCTCTGTACTTCAACATAAAAAAAAATGTTTTTACCCTGTGTTGTAGAATGACCAATAAATGAACCTTGAACATATAGCTGAGTATCATCAGCGTAGCAGTGGAAATTTATTCTATAACTGCGTATAATTTGGTCAAGAGGTGAAATATATGTGTTTTGAGATTTTTGTGGTTCATCGTAGTGAGGCTGACGAAGGTGGTTGTATTTGTAGAATTGATATTTAGTTTTATGTACAGGCTACAAAGTGCCCATCTACAGAGAAGGAATTTATTGTTGGTGTGGACATTAGGGCTTTAGTGCACTATTGCATTGCACACCTGGGGACGCTGTTCATGGTGTTGTTCCACCAGTTTGCATACGCTGACATGTTAATGCACTTTATTTTGTAACCTGAAGGTGTTTTTTAATTTAATAGTTCTATCATATACCAACACCCCCTTTTAAAAATGTAACGCAGCAAATTTTACTTTTCACTTTTATCTGAGTACATTTTTACACTTGAGTAAAATATTCTAGTACTCTTTCCATCCTTGGCACAGCCTGTTTGATTACAGGAACAGGTTGGGTCGTGGGTCTTACATTAACGTTAAGGTCAGGTCTGATAGATATAGTAACACATGCAAGTCACACGTCAGTTCCAGTCCTGAGATTTGTGGGTGCATGTTTGCAGGTTTGTAAAACCGGACCTGTGCAGGACTGTGCCCTCATCACAGATCAGGATGTGTAGTTCCCGTATGTATGCTATTATGTGTCTGTCTACACTGTAAAATAGAGTCTATAGTGTTAATTCTCTTCATTTGAAACAAACTCATCACGACACTCGCAAAAACCCCCAGAAAAGAGCTGCAAATGTAATGAGTTCTTTAATTGAGGATAATTAATTGAAGCAGCCTCTTCCTCATGCAGCACACGCTGCATAAAATCACAGTCTTAGCACACAAGGAATTATTTTAATTAACTTTTTATATCATCTATATAGCGGCAGGGGAAAAGTAAAAACAAAAGGTGGTTCATGCTCTGAGCTTCTCTCCCTTAACTTTTTTAATCATGATGTAATTGAGGAATTTATTACATTTTAATTTTATATTAGAAGGTTTTGGTTTAGTTAAATGTTGCTCGTCAGTTAACTGACATTTCAGATGGTCCATCAGTCAGTCAACTTTTAATTACTTAAGGAATGATCAGATGTAAATTACTGTTCAGAAAACTCTCCCAGAAGGTTCATTTAATGACATGTCATCTGTGAATTCAAACGCATTTGCTGAAAACTATTGCTTTGACAAGCTGTCATATTTGAAAATAAAACCCAGAACGCAATCGTGGAGGTTGTGAAAAGTTACAGAAGCCCATTGCAGGGGAAAAGGGAAAAAAGTTCTGTCATAATTATAACTTTTGTACATTTGTACTCTTGGTACTTATGACTTAACATCTCATAATTAAGAGAGGAGCAAATATATGCAGATTACATCTGGTAGAGTCATTATGGTTCTGTCTTCTTAAATGGTGTTTGATGTTTACCTTTTGTCATAAATATGAGATCCGTATCTCAGAACTTGTTGGGTATTATTTCTTTTTTTTCCTTTGGTGAATACAGTGTGTTTTTTGGGCACTTTTTCCCCAAAAACTGTTACAGTTCCAGGAAAAGTTGTTCAGGACCCAAATGCAGACAGGACTGAGGCAGAGCAGATGCAGGTAAAATGTTTATTTAAAGGCTTACAGGCAGGCAGGTAGGCAGGCAGATGCAGGTAGGCACGTGAAACACAGGAAACACAGATGAACTGACAAAGAACAAAGGGAAGGGGACTGATACATATAGTGAGTGGCTAATGAATGAATGAGAGGTAGGTGAGCATACTGGGAAGGGTGATGGGCCGATTGCAGGAGGGGTGTAGGAGGGCTGAGCAGGGAACCAGGAAGATGAGGAAGGGAGGGCCACGCCCACAGACACACATACACAAACAGAAAGACAGACAGATAGGGAAGCACTGGGAACACAGAGAAAACACATAGCAGAACACTAGAGGCACGGCCAGGGCCGTGACAAAAAGATATGACAGCAAATGAGGGGAGTGAGAGCAAATGATGTACAACAAGGTACCCAGCTGGACTTAAACTGTAGACATAGTGATTACATGGTCTGTGTCAGAGAATTTTGTATTTTCTTGCAGTACCAAGGCTTCTGTTCTGCAACCAATGCTCAAATCTCAAATGTTGGAGTGTCCTTGAACACACCAGCTTCAAAGCAGTTTCTGCTCTCAGGTGCTTAATCACATGACGATAATGAAACAAAAAATTAATTTGTCTAAACATTGACTGTGATGGATTAGCTTTCTGTAGCAAGTTTCAAGTGTCTGGAAGGGCCTCTCACTGGAAGGAAGGAAATCAATCTAAAAGTGATGGATGATTTGGGAAAGAATCAGCAGGAACATGAAGTATACAGGGTTTATAGTTTATCTTTTTAAACATGTAAAACCCGTCTAAAAGCTGAAACCAGTTCCTGGTACCAATTATCAGTGTTGGCCAGACTGTGGGATAAAGTTTGTCTGTTTGAGGCCAGAATCAATACTCAGAGGTGTTATCAGTTTATTAGCAGCGGTGGTGTGCCAGCGACTCCCCTGATAAGTTTGTAATGTAGCCGCAGTCCAAACAGCAGCTAAATGGACTGAACAAGCTGCTGTTTGTGTCTGTCGGCTGGAAGTCGGATGGTATCTGCAAAACAAAGAGCAGCAGAGAGACGGCAAACAGAGAGAGAGGAGAGAATGGAGGCTTTAATCAATGCTGCTCAGCCGGGGATGGAGGGAGGCGATAGAGAGGTACAGACAGCAGGAATGTGGGAGGTACAGACATGAAGAGAGGAAAAGGAGGAACACAGAGTTTTATACTGCTGGCCACTGAACAAAGAGCCCCCCCCCCAAAAAAAAATGAATAAAACTCTGTTGTTGGGGCCCCATCATTGACATCTTCTTAAATCTATTTTGTGGTGACTGGTGGAGTCCTGATCCAGGACCATTATACTATATATAGTACATCATACTATATCATCAGTAGCAATTACGTTTAAAGGAAATATAATGCTGATCAAATTATTCTCTTTATCAACATATGAGAAAACTTTTATATTGAACATATCTGCACCAGAGACCAGGTCCAGAGGTCATGTCCGGCATCCCACAGGTTTAGGCAACTAAAACATTTTGGTTAAGATTTAGGAAAGATGGTGGTTTTGGTCCTGTCTCGTGCCTCAAGTTAGTGTTGACAAGACCAACATCTTTCCTGAACTTTAACGAAAGGATTCAAGCTGGCTAAACCTAACAACAGGTTGGACAAAGGATAGTTTGAATCCAGGGTCTGGACCTCTAAATATATAAATCTTAAAGATGATATATATACGACTTTCAGAATCAGTAGTTGTCACACTAGAGCACAGCATCTCAGACCAAAACAAATCGGTGCAAATGGACACACTTCATTCAAACTCAACAGAAACAAAATAAAACTCACCAAAACCAAAACTAAATCTATAAATAGTCTATAAATAAATAGTAATAGTAAATATTCAACTTGAGCAAAAAATGTGCGCATATCGCAGGGCTTTGCAGAGTGTTGTGTGGGGAAGGACTGGGTCGAGCGGACCAGCGGACAGACAGAGCCCCTCCTCGCCGACAGACAGCTGCTGAGCACCGGGGAGCTTTGGAGGAGAGAGCCGAGGGTAGAGACTCAACTTCTGGAGGAGTAAACACCCGTAGTCACACCAGATTCTGCTCTGATCTGGAGCCGTTTAAAGGCGGGAGGAGAGCTCAGACTTTATTGTTTAAACTTTTGGGATAAAAAGTGGATTTATCTTCACTCTCGCTTCTCAACCTGTCTGTGCTGACCTCCACTGTGGGTTTTATAATGTAATTAGTCTCTCTTCGTCCATATTGACTGGTGACTGGAGGAAAATAACAGAAAGAACCGGAGTCTCTGACGAGTGCTGAGTTTAGTCAGAGACTGAACACAAACACACAGATCCACACACCCTCAGACACAGTTGGTGCCTGCTGTTGCTTGCTAGGAGCTAATTATTAGCTTGCTAGCTATCCTGCTAACGCTAGCTACCTAAAACATCAAGTAAAATATGCTTTAGGTAGCTGAAGTTTGATGGTTGTAAATGCTTTCAGCTGAACTCTCTTAGTCTCTTTATAAACACGGCTTCAAAACAAAGAACAGAGAAGCTTGGATTACAACACACACAGAGCGAGTGTGACTTCAGCCTCAGATCAGGACGCCATCCACTATATCTTTACATAGCAAATAGTTGTTTGCTGCTATATTAATGTTCTGAATGTCGTATTTAGAACCTTTAAGTCTTTGGAGTTTTGGGGTTGTTTTTGTGAGAATCAGACATTGTGAACCATTAAGGCCACAACAGCACTGTTGTGCATCAATTTATGCATCATTGTCCTTCCATGATATTAGGTTGAACGCTATATTTAGTTGATGACTTGTGAAATCATGAGGTGTTTCAATTTACTTACTATGGTAATTGTGTTGATACAATTTGTGAAGAAGAAGATTAGTTACTACAACCTTTTTTCAGCTCTGTGGCAGAAAGGGAATCCTAGGCTTTGGTGTCAAAGTCATGAGCTTGTACTGTCACCATCCACCCAGACCATTTGGCCACCCCAAATTTTGTTTTGTTTATTTTTTGAAGAATGTTGAAAATATGAACTCAGCAGAGTAACAAAAAACATGCTAGAATGGTGGTGACTCCATTAAAGTCAATACAAGCCAAGTAAATTCAAAGATGGGGTTCTTCCTTGCTCGCTGACTGGAGTGCTGCCATTGGTGGCCAGAATCTTTATTGTAACATTACTGATGTAGGAGCGTATGATGTTGTAATACATATTTCAGCTACTGGTGGCAGCACTGAAAGTACTGCTGCTGGAAACAAGGTTGATGAGAGCACTGAGACTGAACCACATCGTAAATGTGGTGTGAAACCAAAACTAGGAGTTAAAAGAGGCACAAAATGCTCAGTAGAGTTGCAGAGTTGGTGAGAATTCTGTGTATTTAAAACCTTTCACATTACACAGAGTCATTTGATTCATTGTTCATATACAGTAGAAAATATTAATTAGTGTGGCTTTAATTTAAACTGAAATGTTGCTTAAACCTTCTTACTTTGCTTGTTTCTACTGTGACATTTACATTTCTACTGTGGAGGAATGACATATACAAGTCTGGTTGAGGAACAAAGGCAATTGATAATATTCAACTTCTATAAAAGGGTTACTGAGTTATTAGTTTTTAGATCAAATTAAATTATAATTAAAATAATTAAATTGGAGTTAATGTGTCAAAAATAAAAAAAATTAGAAAGTTTTAGTTTTTTTATTTTTCCAGTCTGGTCCAGACATAAACAATATTTTCACTGAGGAAACATCCATATACAGTATGTTGAAGGTAAATATATCTTTGAAAAACATATTTGTGTTTGTGGTATTGCAACAGCAGTTTGCCAGTTTTTTTCTGTTGGTTGAGATGATGAAACAGATTTTTTCATCTGCTGTGAAAAAGAACAAGAAGACACAGAAACTTCTGATACCACAGGGGAAAGAAGAGGAACAAAATCCCATCAGTAGAAACTTCCTCGCTGTCATTAAGAGCAGAACAGTTTGTGCACACGAGTCGAGGACTTCTTGTTTTATATCAACATGTACATTCTGAAAACATGTACACTGAGAGCTGAATATGAATATAACACAAACCAGGAACGATGACTGTAAATAAAAAAGACGTCTGTGTTATCACTCTGCTGTCTGGAACACAAAATAAAACATATGAAGATCATAGAAAGACAATAAACATGGAAAGTGACACAGACTGAGATCTATCAGGCTGATTTATTATGTGGAACATATACAGTCACCCCCTACAGAACACACCTAAACAGAAACAAATATATATAGTCACTCACACACACCGTGTCCTTTCACAGGCTCCGCCCCCCTCTCCTCCTCCTCAGTATTCTGGCGGCAGCAGCAGGGAGCGCTGCCAGCTCCTATCGATCAGACATTTAGCTGAATGTTCTCATCGAACAGCCGGCTGCTGCGGACGAGACGCACGTGAAGAGACTGGGAAACAGCCTCACACACACACAGAAAAGAAGTGGAGAGAGACTCATGTATGAAGGCAGAAAGAGGGAACTGATATAGCTGTTAACTAACTAATAATTATATGCTAATTAAATAGCAATTCACTTATATGCTGCATGGCCAAAAATACTTTGACACCTGAACAGTCAAATGTGATAGATGGACGTGTCATTCCAAAACCATGAGCATTAATCTGCCTCCACTGTTTTGGGAAGGCTTTTACACCAGATGTTAAACCTGACACAAGAGCATTATGTTGGGTGATAAGGTCTGGCTCATAGTCAGCGTTCCAGTTCATCCCAAAGGTGTTGGCTGAGGTTGAGGTCAGGGTTCTCTGCACACCAGTCAAGTTCTTCCACACCAAACTGGGGAAACCATTTCAAACTGCTGTAGGTTGGAGTAGGCTAACTAAACACATTTAAGACTGACTGACTCAAACCGAGACACTCTAAACTGATGCTAGCCAAGCAACATTAAGGCTACGAACAACCCATAATGTCATATTCTCTGTAGGAGCTGGTGTTACACTGGTACTCTCTCCATTCAAAAACAATAAATGCTGTTGTGAATATTTCTAGATATTGTCTTATATTCAGGCCAATACAGTATATCTTAACTGTAATGACTTTCTAAGAGTTGTTTTATTATTGTTGCAATTTGTCACCAATTAAGCAATATTGGCATAGTCCAGCAAAATTTCAACATTTTCTCGTGAACATGCAAATGGCTAAATCTCATGCGCTATGCTGCACGTCAAGCCAAGTCAATTTTATTTATAGCCCAATATCACAAATCACAATTTGCCTCAAGGGGCTTTACAATCTGCATAGCATACGACACCCTCTGTCCTTAGACCCTCGAATCGGATGAGAAAAAACTCCCCCCAAAAAACCCTTTAACAGGGTAAAGACTGATTTCTGAGAACAGAGCTCCTCTGGAGGTAACATTGAAAGACAGACAGAGAGCAGACAGACAGTTAATAAGAGGAGATAAATCAGAGAGAGACAGTTGTAGTCAGCAGGTGGAATGATGGAGAGGAAACTAATGGTCAACTTCCCTTCAGCTCAGTGTGTGTGTGTGTGTGTGTGTGTGTGTGTGTGTGTGTGTGTGTGTGTGCGTGACCCCTCAGGTCAGATCTATAATGGAAGATCCTCTCCTCCATCTCACTGCTTTGCCCTTTACACTGCCACTGACACACACAAACAAACACAAACACACACACACACACACACACTCACACACCTAAATAAAAAACCTGTGTGTGCATTTACACAGAGTGCAATCACAGTAGATCACAGACAAATATATAAAAAAAACCCACAAATTTTTGTTTACCAAAAAATATTAATATACATTAATATGCATACACATACATAATAATAATAATCTAAATGGCCATTTAATAAATAAAGTACTGCATCAGTATCGGCAGTGTATATATAAAACTTAATATAACCAGGAAAGTTCCTCAACGATATTAAAACTCTCTTTTACAGGAGTGTGCTGGCCAATATCACAGCAGCACATCATTATGAGAGCCAGGCAGCCATCATGGCTGAAGGATCAAGCTGCAGTACCACGGATTGACACTAGGGGATTGGCTGGTGTCATGGGATAAAAAGTTATTATTTGTGCACTCAAATTACTTGATTTGTGAGTTAAATTAATAATTTGTCTGCACGAATTAATGAAGCATAGCATTAAACAACATATTTTAACACATGTTTAGGGAATGTAAAAAAACGCTTATAGTGATCACATCTGTCCGGGTCAAATGGATCACTATAAGTGGGTGATTATTATGACCAATTTTTTTTTCTTTATTTCTCATGCAGATTACCGTCTATTTGACATTTGTATATTTATTACATGAATATAAAGTAACGAAACAGACAGCTTCACTATTTACTGGGGTACGCTATTTAGGGAGCATTACGTGACCGGGCATTATCAATCTACTTGACGAGGGCAGCTTCAACCACAGGTGCTTTCCACGTGCACATTCGTTTTCTGTCTCTGTCACTAGCAGCTGAATGTTTCTCGTTGTTTGAGTAGACTACACAAGGTCACCTGAGGAACACTAAGTTTCGCTGCTGCATCTCGTTGGATCGTTTTTGGCAGTTTGTCATAAGCTTCGAGGAGACTACAGTTTTCATTGAAAGAAAATGACTTTCTTTTTCCCATCACAATTTCAATGTGCACACCTATGGAGAGAAATTAGACTCAAATGTGTATTACGTGATCTACAAATGAAAATAAGATTTACAAATGATGAAACGATTTGTGCGTGATTTTGGGTACTCACAAATGCGTGTTCCAATCCACACACAAATACCAAGCAATTTGAACACATGTAAAACAGTTTTACAAATGCACACATTACAACCTGCATAAATATTAATATTTGAAGTACAGATTTTTAACTTCAACTTCACAGATCTGATCATTTTGGCTTTCGAAAAGCTTCCTGTGTGTACAAATATCTAAAATATTTGTGACATTCTTTTGTATTTATTTACATCTTGTTAAATGTGTGTGCACGGATCGCCTGATACGCACAGATCAGGTTACATTTGTGTGTGGAGTTTTGAGACTCTTTTCACACTCTCCAGCTCCACACAGATCCACAAATGCTTCTGAGCTCAATGCTGCCCTCAGAAATCTAATGAGCCTGAAATGGTTTAGTGTGATCTGATCCAACTCCATGTGGGATTCAAAAAACTAATGGTTCAAACAAATACTACTACTAATAATAAAATTATTATGGGCTGTGGGTACATTCAGAATGGGGCCTGGTGTAAATTAACTCATATGTTTGAATAAACTTGGCGACAGTAAGGGGAACATTTGGATTGCCAAAATTTGGCTGAACTTCAATCTGCAGTGCAGATCCACAATAACTGAAACTGTAGGCTAAACGATAAGGTATGCAGTCATTAAATATGTAGATCACATGTTGCATATTCAAAAGCTTTTACCTTGTACAGACTTTAACTTTGAAAAAGACAGAACTCAGACGTCTGGATGTGAGTGTGTCCTGTTGCAGCTTGCTAGTCAGATATGGTTCGCAAGCGACCTCTTGCGATCTCAAGTGCTAAGAAGCCAAAACAGCTGGACAAATCTTTTGTCGTCAATATAGACAGGTAGTCTGAGAACAGTTGCTTGCTGCATCTGGATGCTGATGACAGTGAATCAAAACAGTAAAGTTGTGGACCATAAAATCAAAATAATGAGCTGAAAGATGCGAAAATGTTCCAAAAAGCTGAGGGACGCTGCAAAGTTGGTGATATTTCTCTGAGCAATACCTGACACATTACTCATAGTCATCTGACTGATTGTTGATATAAAAATATCGAAGAGAGCAGCTTTAAGTATGAGTTGAGATTATTTGGTCACAGAATGAACTCCCATTGCTCAAGTTAATAATACGTTGTTGGTTCTAGAGGGTATGTTTTGATTGATTGACAGATCCTTTGGCATCCTTTGTCTGCTCAGTCAGGCTTCACCTGCATGAAGTGTTTCCTGTTGCTGATTTAGTACTTGGAGCGCAGTATACACAGAGCAGTACACACAGAGCAGTACACACAGAGCAGTACACACTAAGCAGTATTCAACATGCCCAATGTGTTCACACAGAAAAGATCTGATGTTTGTTTTATTATTAAAGTGAGGAGCAACAGGACATCTGAGGAAAAAGAGGAAATTATTTATTATTGATCAGATCACTTTGGATCTAACAGCTGAAACAGAATCACAGCAGTTTAATAAGAGAAAATGTCTTTTCTCTGATAGTTTTATCATCTTTCATCTGTACACACAAAACCACTGTAAAACCACTGTGACTCTAATACAGAATAGGTACACAAAGCATAGTTTCTACTGAGAACAGGAATACAGCAACTTCTACTGCTATTCCATTAGTTCTACCTGTACAATTACTTCTTCTACTGCTAATACTACAGTCAGTCCTCCTACTTTACTGCAGATTATTTTATCTCTGAGCTAATTACTGGATTGTTTCCTGTATTTTCAGACATTAGATGGCACAGTAACAGTTTATTATTTTCTCCAGCAGTTCCTTGTGTTGCCGGAAACAAAACTCACGCAGCGAGACAAGACTCATGTTCACCTTCATCTTCAGTTCCAGAGCTGGATGTGAAGCAGGAAGCAGGGTGGAGGGATGTGTTTGGTGAACAAGCCTTATCTAATCTCCTCTGATCTGGGTTCATCTGCAGATCAATGTGGATTAAGCCTTTACATGTGGGCAGATTAGCTCTCACAGCGGTAGCTTTTACAGTTCAAATGAGCCCCCGGCTGCGTCACAGATACAGTAGTGCCACGGATAGGCGGTAATAAATCCTGCGAGGAACATATGGAGGGGAAAATGAGGGATGTAAAGCATGGAAAATCGACCTGAAAGAAAATGAAGAGATACGCTGCGTTCCTGCAGTCATTACAGTGAGGGCAGCACGACGTCTCGCTAATATGAAGATTTAATGGAGAGCCTGGGGCTGCATGTGGTCATGAGGCAGAGAGAGCATGGAGGAGAATGACAGACAGAGCGACAGAGAGAGACAGAGAGAGAACGACAGTGATGGAGTGAAGGAGAGAGATGGGAAAGAATTAAATCAAAAAGAAAGAAATAACCAACACACACTTTGATACAGATTCCTTAAGTAACAAAGTCAGTTGATGAGAATTTAAAGTTATTATCGTTAAGGTTTTCATTATTTCAAACTTCATTTCTGATTGTATTTCGGTGTGATTACATGGTGTAATCATTTCTCTATATAATAGTTTTCATTGTCATTGGTGGAATCCACCTTGATGTAGCATGTAGTGAATGTGCCAGTCACCAGTATTACCAGTAGTATCACCAAATCAGCTGCTCTAATCAGTATTTTTATTTTAACAATGGATGAAATTACCAAATGTAATGTAAAATGTGTCGCTCATAGTGACAAGCCCACAAAGAATTATCACCTGACCTTTATTTTGGTTTTTGCAGCCCACAACTTAGCTGTTGTGGTCTCACGGTTCTCATCAGCATTGTTTCCAGCAACAGCAGTAAGCCACTGTACACGACCTGCTCAGCAGCAAACAGCAGACAGACACAGTTAGAGACCAGCTGGTGAACATCGTGGAGCATTTAGCAGCTAAAGAGACAAACCAGAGCTAACAGGAGAGAGAATATTGGACTTTCATCAGGTGACACAAACAAGACTCCAAATGAATTCTAATGTTGTCTGCTAGATGCTAACAGGTTCATAATTTTAAAAGGTAATTAATATGTCAGTGCTGATTTAGCAAAAAAATCTATTAATGCCGGATTATAACTTTTAAGTTGTTAAAGTATTCAATTTCAGGTTTTACCTTTAAAAACCTATATACTTAAAAGTTTTAATCTATAAATATACCCTGATTTTGTTTTTTACTTTTGGTAGTAAAAAAAATACTCTTCACTGGCTCTGCTTTCATAAATCAGTCAAGTCAGGTCAATTTTATTTATATCACCTCTACAGTGTGTGCAATATTAAATACCCTTTCTATCCTTAGACCCTCAATTTAGATAAAGAGAAACAAAAAAAATTGCCAACCCTCTATAATGAACACATTAAATTAGGCCATAAATCTCCTGAAACCTGCATTTTATCCGACAAACAGAAATACTTGCAAATGTTGAATATAGTCAATAAACCAACAAGACACAAAGTACCAAACAAACAGGATTATTGACTTTGGACCAGTGTGCTGCCCACAGCAGCGCAGTCCACACACACTGTTCAGTTCGTTGATCAGTTCACTGTGGAGTCCCATAACTTGTGCGCACAAGATAAAAAGAAATTACATAGTTTAGCATTTCTGGGGCTCTGTAGTTCCTCCGATCATAAAGAAAATCTTACACTCAAATTTCTTTAAAGGATCCTTCTAATTTATTACAACTTGCATCTTATTTACATAGTTTTGTCCATTATACCTATCAGTAATAGTAACATTGTTCTCACCAAGTTAATATCAGTCAGATGCTCAGATTGGGCAAATTTATTGAGAAAAGAAAACGAAGGCGAAATGCAACGTTATTACTTCAACCTTGTCAACTGTACATACTGTAGTGTGCACAGCACTCACGGTACACAGTCCAGACTACATTTTATTCTAGTGCATATAGAGATATTTTCTTTAGCACAGACACTCAGGGTTAGGCCACGTTCAGACCGACTTTAGACCTGTGTGAAAAAGTCCTCATTATATTGAATGTGGCCAGTCTGTGGGCGTGGCGGGGTGTCAATGCAGAGGGCTTGCCAAAAAAATGCAGGGTTGTCTAGCAAAGAAACTGAACCTGGCTCACCTTTTTTTGCAACGCAACACATGGCAAGGCAAGGCAAGGTACTGCGGTGGCCAATCATAGTGTGTAAGCACATTCTTGTTAAATTACTTTGTAACGCAAATGGTGTTTCTATCATTTACCTAACAGCTGTCATGATGAAAGATGAAATATTTGCCACCATGATAAGTTTCCAGATTTTTCAAATCCCCCCACACACAGCCCCTTGCATTGTTTTAATGCAATTCTAATCAAGTTCTCTGGGTGATTCAAGATAACTCTAACTAAACTGCCTTACCCAGGGGGCACAGCGTAATAAACGTCAGCTCATCTGTTTCCACTCTCGCCTGCCAGCCTCCTGTCATGGTCTACTCTTCTACACTATATAGCTTTAGTAGAATTTCAGAGTTATCCTACCTCCAAAAGGGGTTACATAAAGAGGGTCAGTCGATGACACAACAAAGTTTCAAATTCTACCAAACCGGTTCTGACCAGAGTAGCCTTAGCGAGCAACGTTGCCACTACAACAGTAATCATTTTAACGTTTAACAAAACTTTAGAAAGTAACAAACTGAATTATCCTTTAAGCCAATCAATGAGGGTGTGAGTGGGTGTGTTCTGTACACTGAGCATTTCGCAAGAAACATGAATGCCCTCATTAATGTGACGGATTGCCACAAAGTGCTAAGAGCTCCACTTCAGCGTCAATGTGGATTTGTTTTGTGTTTAACAAGGCCGGGGACTTCATAGGTCATATCTCACTGATAGAGACACTGACTTGACAAAGGCCAGTCAGGGCAGAAATGCTGGTGTTTTTATGTAAAAGCTGCAGTGGTTTGAAATGTTTTTTTTCCTCTTTTTGTGAGTTCACCAATAGACAGTCATTGTCTTTGTGCTATTCTTGTATATCTGAGTGCTGCTGTTGCTATGTTCAGTGCTGTAAACTGTCGATAAAGAAATGAATTTTATAAAAACAAAACTTGTTTCCAGTCAGATAAAAATAAATGGGAAACAGCAGCGTCACACTGCATCGCCACCGGGCTCACAGTCAGATAACTAATGTACCCATTGAATTTCAATGAGTCCCTCTGAGGAGAAATATCCTGAATAACTCAGCCTCACTGACAGCTGAAATCCATTTTATGGCACAGATTCACATCCCACCAATCACTTATGATCTGTCCTGTGATGTTCATGGCCTTGTTAAAAAGAGACATTCATCCAAAATGGAGCATCCCTCCAAGAACAGAGAAAATCTCACTTTTTTGACTCTTTAGTTAGTTAGTTAATTAGGAGCAAAATATTATATATTGAAGAAACCTCAGGAAGAGCAGAGGAGGGATCCCTCTTCAGGACAGACATGCAATAGATGTTGTGTGTACAGATTAGATCGACAACAAAAAATCACAGTATTTACAATTAAGTACAAGACAATTAACTCTGATCCCATCTCAAAATATTATGAACATTCGATCAGTATCTGGATATCTTATCTGGACCAGGAAAACGTATGTTAATGCAGGTGTAAATGCACACAGAACACACTGCAATCCGAATATGGTCAGATCACATCTCTGCAAACCTACATAGAGAAGGGTGTTATGGGTAACTGTAGAGGCTCAAAGAGGAGCCAATGCACACACCTCCCACCACCTGACCTCACAAGGGTCACATGACCTATACGCGAATAGCCAAGCTAGCATTAGTGCAAGAAAGGTTCTCCTGGCTGACTCTTTAAGTAATGTTAGCCTAGTTAGCAAGGCTACCGACAAGTAGCCTATGGATGCCTTAGGCTGTGTCTGTCTGTTAGGTGACCCTCGCCTTGAATTTCGTAGCGGTTTTGCTAGAGTATCCTGCATTGCTTCCCTTGACCAAAGACACACCATGTTTTGCCATCTCCACCTGCCTAATTTGCATATTATTACTTAATAATTCATGAATAATACTAGGTGTAGATGCAAAGGCTCGACATCAGATGTCATTATCTAGATAGCCAGACACAGATCGCAGGTTACTATCAGGTGGAGATAGAGCCTTCATTTCTCTGGAGTCAGAGAGGAGAGGAGGCAGAGCTTTTAGGCCAGACTGATGCCTACATCATATGAGATGGATGGTAGAAATGGGAAAGATTCCCATGTTTTTGACTTGCGAGTGTTCACGTCGTCGGACGATTCAACAGTGTTGGGGAAGCTACTTTGAAAGCAAAGTTTTCCAAGCTATCAATTACCTCACACTGGAAGAAATTGAACTACAGCAAAGCTACCCGAGGGAGAAATCTAGTTTGATTAACTAAAGCCACTTAGAAAAAGTAGTTCAAACTACTTTTTTAAAAAATGATCAAATTGACAATGTACATGTGATACAATATTGTAACAAGATGTAATACAAAAAAGTCACATACCACCAAAAAATGCCACTCACTTGTCCACAGGTCATACATACCCCCCCCCCAAAAAAAAAACACCCCACTATTTATGGGAAAGTGCGGGAATGTCAGCTTTGGTTTTGTATACAATGTGCATCAGTCAGACACCTGCCTTCCAGAAACTCCAGGTGGGAGCAACAATTTCTCTGAACATTTGTTAATAAATAGCAATAATCAATACTTATGACTAATTGACACCTAATATATCCAAGTTAGTTTTACAAATTCAGATTCAAAAACATTAAAAAGTAGAGCCAAATATTTTCCACAGGTGAGCTGACAATCCAGCTTCCTGGAAGACCTAAACCTGCCCTAAACAAAACAATCCCATCTTTGTTGGCTTGTAGAGAAGGAATGGTAAAATAAAAATAAAAAATCATTCCTTTCTTTTTATGGCCCAAAATTGTTTGTAGTTTCAGTAGTTAACTACATAAAAAATGGCAAAAAATAATTTAGCGACTTGAATCACTGCAAATATGAATGTAGTTGAACGACCAGCAAGCTACTGCAAAATGTAGTTAAACTACAAGTTTAATTACATGTAGTTCACTACTTCCCAACACCGCAAGTCAAGACAGTTATATGATTATAGAGTTGGTCGTGTGAGGGTTAAAATAACTGTGTATTGATAATACAGCACTATACTGAATATATTAAACTTGGATTTCATTGCCATGAATGACAAACTTTGTCTACCCTAATCCATCCATATTTCTTTGCTTTTGAGACACCTCCATGTTATTAAGCTCAAAGTCGGACATATCAGAGCTTTCAGAAAAATCTAACCTACCAGTGGTAATTACAACTTGGATGTAGACGTGAACACTATCTAGTTAGAAAATAGTAATCAGATCCACTTATTTGCACTTATCTTATCTCATTTCATTGACAAATGGAATTGACAAATTTCTCATTTTTTATCTTCTCAATTCATTTTATCTCATTCCATCTTACCTTGTCTCATTTCAAAATCGACAATGTGTACAAGAATTCATTAGAACGTAACCTCAATACAAAATATCCAGTATCTTCTGAATTCAACTCATCTCATCTCACCTCATCTCGACTCTCTGGATGACAGAATTAGCTGACTAAATTGTAAACTGTCCACTCTTTCCTTGTGTCTTCACCGTTGTTAACCTCTGTCTTCGATAATGTCACACTATTTTGTTACATTTTATTTATCTGTTGCCATCCGACCGAAGCAAGAAGCAGCCCACATTTTCCATTTTCCACCTCAGCGCAAATCTTCCAGCGTTTGATCGTCAGTCTGTTGAGCATTTTCCAGTTTTCCAGGGTAAACTTAATATTTCATGTTCAGCTGTCAAATTAACATATTTTCTCTTTGTGAGTCCAGCTGTGTGTTGTATGCCTGATAACAGTCTGGTTTGATTTGTAACTCTGTCACTTTATTACTTTGTCCTTCTGGGAAGCAGTTGATATTACACACTCTGAGACTCAAATGAAGTTTTCATATTGTTCCTTGTCATCAGATCCATACTTTAGTAGCTCTGAGTCTGCAGGCCGAGCCACGTTCAATACCAATCTGTCTTCCACACATGGTCGATCACCCACAAAAGTGAGTGTGTGTGTGTGTGTGTGTGTGTGTATGTGTGTGTCTTTGCACAAATTTAACCTCTGAAATGTTTGTCAGTCTGTTTATTTTTTTAATGGACAAACAGCCAATGGATTAGATCCCTGACTGACAGTACAGACATTAGCTGTAACAACCCACAACAACGCCTATGAGGGTATGACAATGTGCCAATGGTTAGGATAAATGTAATATGTAGTTGTTGAATGCTAACAATATAAACAACATTTAGGGTTCTAGCTTGCTGCGTTTTTTATTTGGAATGAACAGAAGGGACCCCCAGCGCATCTTCATCATGCCAAATGGCCATTATTTATTCATTACTGAGCGGGCCCTGGCATAATGCTGATTGAACCTGCTCTGTATCCTCCCTTGCGGTGGGCAGTTTGAAGATGCAGGGCTGCAATCCTCAGCGCGAAGCACATCATCTTCGTATCAAACTGTGATAATATGGTAGCTACATTATTCAAAATCACACTCCAGTAAACAGTAGTCCTGGATACTTGAAAGGCCCAGAACATCACACTATATGACAAGCTATGCGCTAGGCAGTACACAGTAATCAGTATTGTAATGTGGTGCCCCCAGTTATGTATCCCTTCAGGTGGCTGTAGCCTCATCAGGGCATGGATGGAGGCACAGCTGAGACTGTAGTCCTGTATGAAATCATTTTCCCTGTCAAGATAGATTCTGAGGATGGGCACGGTGCGATTCATTTGCATGTACAGGCCTACTGATAGATTTTCAGCCTACAAAGGAAAGCAATGTAGAGTGATTGTAGCCTGAGTACATAGGGGAACTGTATGTGCTCCTCTTTCTTCCATACCAGACAGTGGAAAAACTGACTTTTGTTAGGCTCATTTAATCAATCACTGCATTTTTATACTTCCATGTTTAATACAAAGCATTTCACATTATTTTAGAACATGTTTAAAGTAGTGACCATTACTGCAGGGCAACTCGCAACAGTTGCGCTCTCGGGCGCTGGGAACAATAAAGGTCCTGCTAGAGCTCATGACAGATCCTTGTAGCGCAAACAGTAGCTGGATACATTTCACAGAGTGATCAGTCCTAGTGATCAGGGTTCTACTCCAGAAACCAGGTTCAACAAACTCTGAGTCTAACCCTGAGCTCTGAGTTGATCAACCCTGCGATGGGAGACTCTGAGTTTTCGGTTCCAGAACAGCTGATCTGAGTTAGTTCAGTCAACTCAAAGTATGTTCCCTCTGAGTTAAGCGAGTGCATGCCGAGTTCTGACTCGTTCTTATGGCAAGTATGAGCACATTTTCAGCAAAAAAAGCAACACAGCTGCAGGCTGTGGTAAAGGAGGGAGAATTGCTGCCCGAGTCAGTGTGTAAGTTTGAATGCAGTAGTCTATTCATTTAACATTATATAACATTTTCTTTTAATATTACAGGTGAAAAAGTGGAGGAATGGTATTGAATTAAATTTTATATTCATTTAGGTGCAATCCCATGGGCACAAAGCACACTTGGAAGCAGCTGAAAATGAAATATTAAAACATAGTTCAAACAGGTAAGGCATATTTTGCTTAGGCCTATAGGTTCATGATTGCACCTCACTTTGGTTTTAATCATATTTGACATATTAAACAAAGTAAATATAATTCAGTGGCAATTTCAACTTGCAGTAGCCTTAACCCCCGACAGAATGTGTTTTTTTCACATATAAATGTCCTCTCACCTAATATCCTGCTTAGTAGATTAACATTTGAGTTCTACTCAGCCAACAGAAAAAAGGCAGAGGCTCCACCCCCCAAGACACAAGTGCCTATATAAGGGTGTGTGTGTGTGTGTGTGCGTGTGTGTGTGTGTGTGTGTGTGCGTGCGTGCGTGCGTGTGTGCGTGTGTGTGTGTGTATACTGTGTATATATACAGTATATAATCCTTTTTTGATTTTTCATTTCTCCCAACAGTCACTGATGGTGTTATCTGCCTTGTTGAGCCTCCTGTCACAACAGAATTCCTTGCAGTTGTAAGTACTCAATACTCCAGAAATTTTGCCAAATATAGTTGTTTAAAGTATACGGAAACAAAATGCTCTTCATCACAGGATGATGATGATGATGAAGACACCATTGTCTGCTGCCACAGAGAGCGATTCAGAGAGGCACACATTTCAATATTGTGTGTGGTAGCTACTGATAGTTCTCTCCCCAGTTAAATTTTTTTTACATTCTTGTGTGGAATTTTGAGTTTGAAATGTACACTGAAGTGATGATAATAAATAATGAATGGAAAAACAACTTGCACATTCTTATCCTTTTTAACAGAGCATGGCTGGGCATTACCAGGAGGAGGGTCCATCAACCTTTACAGCACAGATTAACACAGTAAGATGTTCAGTAAATGCCAGGTTAATTCTGCATGTAGAACTGTAGAATTTAATGTCATCCTTCTGTTTTCCCAGTTACCAGTAAAGGAGTTGTACAAAATGCATCTCATCAAAAAAAATGTCAAAAACTGAGCAAGAAATTGTGACTTGGGGCAGCAGATTAGAAAGGTAGATCTTGAAATTGAATTACTGGAACGCCAGTTAGAGGTGGGTGCATGGTCACAGGTGAATTATGTCAATTTCTGGAACAACATAAAAATACTAGGCCAATTGTTGTATTTGTAGAAAATAAAGAAGACCAAATGAAATATAGATTATTTGACTGCTGAGGGTGGTGGTAGCTTAATCTGTGAAGTTATTCGGGCAAATTATGGCATATAAAGGAAACTCCCGTTGGCAAAGAAAACGAAGAACGCAAAGAATTTGCTCCGACCTGAGAGCACGTCCGCGATGTGTAATATTAGAGATGTAAGGCTAGAGAATGTTGTTCAGATAAATGATAGAGTGTGACGAAAAATGGTAACGTAGTCAGGTAATGTAGTCATAGTCAATTAATTGGGTAAAACCAGGAAAACGACACCCCGTGTCCGACAGCTGCTTCAGGCTCAGCAGGAGGGAGACAGGGAGAAACTCAGCGTTTGTTAAAGAGAACCTGCCAGCGAGCAGGTTAGGTTCACAGAGTCATTTACCATGGTAACTGACCCTGAGTTTAAGTTACCTCTCTTTCTGGAACCGAAAATCCAGAGTTTCCCTCATCTCAGGGTTAACAAACTCAGAGTTTTCACTAAACCCACTTATAGCTAATAGACCCCAGTGGTCAAACTGTGCAGTTCTGTCACTTATACAGCCTACTATCAGGCCACATGGCCGATTGGACTATTGAACTGCAGGGGTGTAACGGTACTGTTACAGTCTGCCCCTCTGTTCCCTCCTCTCCAGCCATATTCCTTGTCCCCATGCCTCTTTGCCATTCCCCTTCCTTACACCAGATGCCCTCAGACTATTCACTCCAGTTCCTGCCACTTCCACTTCCCAATCACCTCATTCCCATCACCTGAGCTTCCCCGCCCACCTGCTCACCTGTCTCAGAGTCCCTCATCAGCCACACTCACCATATATACCAGCCCAGATCCATTATTCCTCTGTCAGACCGTCATTGTTCTTTGGACTCCTTCCCTGCCATGTTCATAGTTTCTTTGGACTCTTCAGCTGCTATGTTCATTTGGACTTCATGCCTTGGTTTATTTCTCTGTACCTGACCTGCCTGCCTATTCCTGCCTGCCTGCCTGTCAACCTACATGTAAGCCATTCATTTAAACAAACCTTTGTTCTGTATCTGCTCTGCCTCCGGTCTGTCTGCATTTGGGTCCTATCCTGCCTTTTGGTATGAACTCTGACAGGTACACAAAATTCACGGTTCAGTATGTACCTCGGTTTTGGGGTCACGGTTCGGTATGTTTTCCATACAGCAGGAAAAACAAAAAAATGTAGCAAATGACATTTTGATCATTTATTTTGAAAAATCTAAACATTCAACTGCGGCTCATTGGCCATAATTCTTAAGGCACTAAAATACTGGCATATTGTCAATAAGAAAAAAATAAACAACATAATGCAGGTTATAATTGGCCAAACAACAGCTGACATTCAGCGACATTAGTATGCTTGGCATGATGACATGAAATTGTTTTGGCCCCAAAAGAAGAATAATTCAGTCATTAAAACCACAGTGCTGCATGACAGGGGAGAATACTGTTGGAACAATTTTTTTTGTTTCCCAGTCCAGAAAAGCGAAAGGGACCATCGATCACTACTGAACCACAACAGCGCAATTGGGCTCTAAATATTTTGGGAACCCGTTTTTCTTTAGGCCCTCTGCAGTCTACTCTGGTTAGATTGAACAGGTTTAAACTGTGTCAGGCCATAGTATATTCAGCTGATATTCTGAGATCCAGTTCTAATAGCGCTAACCCTAGACCAACCTTCTATTTCTATTTTGAAGTTTTAAGAATAGCTTTCCTAAAGCAACACGGCTGTTAATTCCAGCTTGTTAGAGGCATTATTGTACACTTGACACCAGATGCGGACTGAAACAATAATTCAGGCCAGGAATTTGACTCCATCCCAGGCCACCCTGTCCACACAAACCACTAATTTTGTAGGCTAACCCTATTCGTTGATGTAACTGGTATAACAGTTCTCTCACATTTCCTTTGTTGGATCACAGCAAATGTTCATTCACCTGTGTCCGTACTTCTATTTTCTTGCATGTACACGCACATATTCAGTGAAACTGAACATAAACTAACAATCTAAGTACAATGCAAATGTTTATTCACCCGTGTCCGTAAAGCAAACAGCACAAAAGTGGCCAAATGGTTGTGTGTGTATACTTATACACTGAGTCAATTAAACTGAATTTAAACTACATAACTAAGTATAATACCAAAGTTTTAACAAAACATGCCACTGTATGAAAGTTTTGACTCAGTGTATGTGCACTTTCCCTAGCTTATGTGGCATGACCGAGTGCTGGCAAGTCCATAATCTAGGTCTACTATTTGCTACAAGCTGAACCTGTAATAATGTCGAGGGTTCCAAAATGACTCACAGTCCAGGACATCCATTTAACTGGTAGTTTATTGTAACATCCAAAACTCTGTGTACAATCCTACTCGGTCATCTTAACACACCTGGCTTCCCTGACTCAGGACCCCACGTAGACCCCCCCATGGTGGTCCTCTGACTGCACAACTAAAAATAACATTCACATTACAACATTCCCTCCCCCCATAGTCCACAAATATCCCTCCTTTTTTTTTATGTGAACACTTAATCTAAGCTACGAGGTAGGGGGTAGACTGCCCCTCCTTGAGGCAATCCAAGGGGATTATTCTGCCCCTGCAAGAACATAGTCCTTCAGATAAGTGGGTGCCTTCCTAACTCGCACTGGATAACGTTGCCCCATTTCAGGACCCAGTTCTGGGGGCCCCAGCATGACTGCCTCTTGTGCCGGATTCTCTGGCTCCGGATTTTTTGCTGGTTGTTGTGGTTCCACAGGGAAACTCTCCTCCTGGAGGCTGGATTCAGTCAGTTTCTGGTCATGACATTGATGAATCTGATCCTGATGCCGTCTCACCAGCTTGCTGTCCTGTGTTTTCGCTCTCCAAGATACTGGACCTGTCCTCTCAATGAGTATTGCGGGAATCCACTTCTGGCCCGAGTACCCTCTCACATAGACTGGGTCGGACTCTGTGAGCATCCGGTCCCAGGCATGCTTGTTATGATGCTCTTTTTGTTTGGCCTGGTTTTGCCCAACCTTGCTGGCTAGTGAAGGACGCACCAGATCCAGCTGGGTCCTGATTCTCTGGTTCCAGTTGTGGTCTGAGGGGTTGATCGGTACTTGAACAGGAACCTGGATAGCTTTGTCTCCACACTAGTCTCCCCCATTTTCTTGATTCTTTCCTTGAACACACGCACTGCACGCTCAGCACAGCCATTTGAGGATGGGTGATATAGTGCTTTCGTGACATGCTTTCTGCCATTATTTTCCAGGAAGTGTTTGAACTCCTCACTGTCCAGGCTAGGCCCATTATCATAAGGACAGATGGGATTCCATGGGTGGCAAAGATGCCCCTCAATTTCTCCACTGTCATGGATGAAGTTATGGACTGCATTGGGTGAGCCTAAATCCGCTTTGAGTAGGCATCAATGACAATTAGAAAGATCTTCCCCAATACTGGCCCACAAAAATCCAGATGCAGCCACCACTCCCATGGATGTAGCGGTGCTGTCGCTGGGGTGGCTTGGTTGACTGACATGCATGACATCTGTGCACCACTGACTCTAAATCGACTCTAAAGCTCCTCGATCATAGTCTGTCTTCTTTGTGGTGGTATTATCACCCTACTTCCCCACAGGATGCACCCCTCCTCCACACTTAATTCATGTTGTCGTCTCAAATAAGGCTGCATTTCTGGGTTGGTGCACATTGAGGGCCAGGAGCCCTGCAGCAGCCACTGAAGTACTCTGGACAGGATGCGGTCCTGACAGGTCCAATCCTGGATCTGTTGTACCTGTAGTGGTGTGCCGTTCATGTGCTCCATGAGCATTACCACCCCCCCTCACGTGGTGTGGTGATGGGTGTGGTTGGCAATGGAAGTCTGCTCAGTGCATCTGCGTTCCCATGTTTTGAGCCCTCCTTATACTCATAAGCTGCAAAAATCAATGACCATCTTTGCATTCTGGCTGCCGCCAGTTGTGGGATGCCCTTATTCTCTCCCAAGAGGCCCAGTAACGGTTTATGGTCCATCACAATGGTGCAGTGCTTGCCAAACAGATACTGGTGGAATTTCTTAAGGCTTAAAATGATAACCAGTGCCTCTTTCTTGAGCTGGGAATACCCCCCTTCTGCTGATGACAGTGATCGTGACATGTATCTGATCGGTCTATCTGTCTGTGCCATCTGGAAGCCGGTGTGATAAAACCGCTCCGACACCGTAAGATGACGCATCATAGGACAAGTAGAGGGGCTTTTTGTCATCAAAATGCACCAACAGTTGCTCAGACTGGAGGCACTTTTTGGCTGCCTCAAATGCCTGGCTCCGACATTTTCCCCATCTCCATGAGGCTCCCTCCCTCAAGAGCTCGTGAAGTGGCTCCAGCACGGTGGAGACATTTGGCAAGAACCTGTGGTAATGATTAAGCATGCCCAGGAAGGACTTCAACTATGTCTGGTTCATTGGCCCTGGGGCATTTACAATGGCTTTAACCTTGTCAGCAACTGGTTGAAACCCTTTGTGGTTGATTTTGCAACCCAGGTACACCACCTCTGGTACCATAAAGATGCATTTGTCTCTCCTCAGATGTCCTGCAGCCGAGAGTCTCCCCAGTACCTCCCCTAGGTTCTGCAGATGGCTGGCATCATCATCCTTGGTCACCAGAATATCATCTACTCTCACCACTACTTGGGGAAGTCCTTGTAGTAGATTATCCATGGTTTGCTGAAATATGCCTGGGGCCGATGACATCCCATAGGGTAGCCTGGTGTACTGATACAGACCAGGGTGTGTGTTTATTGTTATATTTTTATGAACTATTTTTCTGCCNNCCCCCCCAATACAGCCCACAAATTCTTTGGAGTCAGGTAGTTGTCCAACTCGGACGCTGGATTCACTGTAACTTTATAGTCCCCACATATTCTCGTCGTTTTGTCTTGTTTTAGTATGGGAACACAGGCTCACAGGCTCCCCCCAGGCTTCCCTCTCCAATCTAGCCAACTCTGTCTCAACTTTCTCTTTGAGAGTGTACAGCAGGGGCCTGGCTTTGAAGTACCGTGGCTTGGCATCTGGGTTCACGTAAATCTTTGCTGCAGCCCCCACTAAGGTGCCCAGCTCTCCTTTAAAAACATCCCCATGTTGTGAGAGCAGAGCATTCAACTCCTGCTGCTGACCTATCTGCAGTCTGAAAGTGGCCCTCCAGTCTAGCCGAATGGTCTTGAGCCAATTTCTCCCCATCAGATTTGGGCCTTCCCTTTTTACAACCAGCAATGCCAGCTGCTTTGTGTGCCCCTTGTAACTGACTTGTGCGTTCATCTTGCCTAACACCCCTACTCTGTCTCTGTGGGTGTACCCCCCATCTTTCTGTATGTTTTTTCATTCAGGATTGTCATGCCTGCACCAGTGTCTATTTCAAACTCAATGTCATGTCCATTCACTGACATCTGCTCTCTGTATGGCTCCACTCTCTCTTCATCATCCAGATTGTACAGCATGTGAGCAAAGTCCTCCTCTTCCTCATCATCCTCCAGCTTTTGTGCTGAAGCAAACTGCATCTATGAATCGGCAATCAGCAGGCACGTGATTCCCATAACATCTATAACATCCTGCCCAATGTGGTTGCAAAATGACTTACAGTCCAGGACATCCATTGAACTGGTAGTTTATTTTAACATCCAAAACTCTGTGTACAGTCCTACTCGGTCAGCTTAACACACCTGACTTCCCTGACTCAGGACCCCACGTAGACCCCCCCATGGTGGTCCTCTGACTGCCCAACTAAAAATAACATTTACATTACAACAGAACCCATAGACTTTATATATATCTATATCTATCTTTATATACAGTCTATGGTTGAAACATAGGCTATTGCCCTTAATGTCATATGATTGCTATGTTGCACTCACTGCTATGATATGAATCCTCCACTTAGACATAAGACGTGCAAACTGTGTAGTCTTCGGGCCGTTGTGTCCCACTGTTATTACCTAATTAACTAGCCATTCTGGGTTGTTTGTGTGTGTGTGTGCGTGTGTGTGTTTTAGCTCGTGTTTTTGACTGACATGGTCACTTATTGGCGAACATGTTGCTTATTCTGAAGCATTTAGCTGCGTCTGTGGCCTTTCTCTTTTTTATTCACTCCACCTTTCCTTTCCTTCTGACAGTCTATTTCGCCGGGCAACTTGTCTAAAATGTTATCGGATGAGAAGCAGGTAGATGGTTGCTGTGTGTGTCACTGTCAACCAATCACATCTCATAGATTGAGAAGTGTGGCTTGTGAACGGGAGCTCTGGCCTGAGTGGATTCTGAGAGGTCCGCCAACTCATTCCTGCTTGCTATATTATTGCTGGTCATGTTGACTGTTCACGGCAGGCCAAAACGACCCTCAGGCCACCGGGAAATGTCCCGGTGCTCCTGATGGGCTGTCCGTGAGATCTTGACACTAAAACAGGAACCAATCCCTGTTTAAATCTGCACAGATTTTGAAGCTAAGGTTCCCGTTTCTTTTACCAGTGACTTGTGATTTCCAATATTCTTATTTAACTGTTGCTCAGAGGTATCTTTGTTTCTGTCAACCCTTTCAATTGTCAGTCTGGTTGAACCATTGTACAGCATTTTGTTCTCTTTGTGCAAAACATTACTTATTTTGCAAACCCTTCATACAAAATAACATCTATGTGGAAAGAGGGCTTAAAGCAACCTTAAAATCTTAAAAGTATGAAAGACCATTTGAAAATATAGACAAGTCCTCTCAGCCATCTGCACCCAATCAAGCTTTTGTGGCAGGCAATTCCAAACTTTTGAATGGTAGTGCAGATCTTACAAATTAGAGAAGGCTCCATACATGTAAATGATTTTATTAAGACATATGGCATCAAACGCACCACAACACATTTCAGTCAGGAGAGACTTATTTGGAACCCATCATGATGTCATCATTTAAAGGGGACAGTGAAGACATGAAATGTAAAGGAATATCCCCCCAAATTATTATCGCAGCGGCAGGTTTCTAGATAACATATGTAATATGAAAGTTAGTCACAGAGAAAAGCATAGCTGGTAAATCAAGACATGATTTATTATTATATTATTATTATCAGTGTTATTATTATTATTAACCAAATAATAAACAAATTTAGGTCAGCAATGACCAGGATGCTATGACCAAGGTCAGCAATGACCAGGATGCAATGACTAAGGTCAGCAATGATCAGGATGCTAAGACTGAGGTCAGCAATGATCAGGATGCTAAGACTATGGTCAGCAATGACCAGGATGCCATGACTAAAGTCAGCAATGACCAGGATGCTATGACTATGGTCAGAATTGATCAGGATGCTATGACAAAGGTTGGCAATGACCAGGATGCTAAGACTAAGGTCGGCAATGACCAGGATGTTATAACTAAGGTCAGCAATGACCTGAATGCTAAGACTAAGGTCGGCAATGACCAGGATGCTATGACTATGGTCAGAATTGACCAGGACGCTATGATAAAGGTCAGCAATGACCAGGATGCTAAGACTAAGGTCAGCAATGACCAGGATGTTATGACTACGGTCGGCAATGACCAGGATGTTATAACTAAGGTCAGCAAAAGACCAGGATCCTGGTTAGCATCCTGGTCATTGCTGACCATAGTCTTAGCATCCTGGTCATTGCTGACCTTAGTCATAACCAGTGTTGGGGAGTAGTGAACTACATGTAAATTAAACTTACCTGAAAGAAATATACTGCATGTAGCCATTAGCAGAATGCTATATATTTAGCAAGAAGCAGAATGCAATGAAAATGTAGCAATTAGCAGATTACATGATATCTAATATAGTCAGAGAAGCACAGCTGATGAAGCATTTCTTTAATTATTTGTTTTGTATTTATTATGGTTAAAGGTAGTGGAGGACCAGCAATGTCCATGAACTAACCTGATGAAGTAAGCAATGACCAGTAACTACTTGAAAAGGTCAGCAATGACAAGTGGCTACTTGATGAGGTCAGCAATGACCAGTAACTACTTGAACGGGGTCAGCAATGACCTTAACTATCTGACTTGAGGTCAGCAATGATGAGATAGCAATTAGCGGGATGAAATGAAAATGTAGCAGTTAGCAGAATATGATGAACATGACAGCACTTACCAGAAAGCAGTATTATGTAGCAGTTAGTAGAACGCAACGAGATTGTAGCTATTAGCAGAATGCAATGAGAATGCAGTAACTACCAGAATGCAATGAGATTGTAGCTATTAACAGAATGCAATGAGATTGTAGCAATTAGCAGAATGCGATGAGAATGTAGCGATTGGCAGGATGCAATATATTTAGCAATTATCAGAATGCAATATATATATATATATATATATATATATATATATATACT
>NTHP01000102.1:1935440-1946107 GCA_003416845.1 Oplegnathus fasciatus
ACAACATTAAACTGTGTAGAGGTTAATGCATATGAAAGGAAGGGAAAAGAAATGAAACAGGCCGGAAAATGTGACCTTGAAATGGTTAGAGCATTCTAAATGACCAAGAACTTGAAGCCTTAAAGGGACTTGAGAGTTTGCCAGGACCTCATCCCAACTTCCTAAATGGACCGGGAGAAAAGATCATCCTATATGTCCACAACACCTTAGAAAGTTCACTTTTCTCTGTGTCAAAATGTATTGATATCTTAGGTTGTACATACCTTAAATGTCTGCAAAAATCCAACAAACTGTTCATTTTGACATTTGCATGAGCATTTTCAATGTTTTGGCTTAGTTCATGTTTTCCTCTGCAATCTCTTAATAACTATTTCAGTGATGGTGAAAAATGAAAAGTTAGAGATACAACAGTGATAAATGTATGTAGGGTTTCTAGTGCTTTATAGTTCATTATAAACTATAAAGCACCATCTCTGAGTTTCCTGGAAAGAACTAGGTAATTTGAAAATAATTACAGGGAAAGAACTGGTCAGTTTAAACTCAACATATTCATTAGTTATTTATTAATTATTGGAAACATTGTTCACCATATACTGTATGTCTATATAAATTTCACATTTTTACATGTTCTGCTGACCTGTTGTTCTCTGACTAAAAATTGTGCAGGTTACACTACCAATTAATAGAAATAAATTTATTGAAAGTGAAAGTAACACTATAACACTAAAAGTATTTCCAAATTACACAGTTCTCACCAGGAAACTTTCTAGTAAATTATACAGAAAATTATACAAACCTGTAAAATAAAGCATTATGTGTGCTTGTAACCTTGAAGCTGCTGAACATAAACCTCTCCTCTCTCTTTCCTTGCCATTTTTGCTCCAATATTTCATTTTCTCTGAAAAAACAGTGATGCATAAAAACAAAAAACCTGCATATCCAGATCAGAATGAATCATTATGGAAATCACCGAAGAGCACTTTTAAATTGATAGACTTCATACAGTAAAGGATGCTGCTGTTTTCTTCTTTTAATATGTGTAGCAGCTAGAGTAGGTATGAGAGGAATGATGTAAGCTGTACTTTTCTAAGTTGGTAAAGCACAAATACACATAGATGTTTTGAAACCCTGACCTTTTCAGACACATTTCTTCATTTTTTATGCTTAGGCTCTTTTACAATCTTGGGAATTCAGTCTGTATGGTGGATGATTATAACTGAGATGTTTGTTTTGATCTGGTTTTTCGGCTATTCATGTCTTTGTGTTGACCCTGTATGACACAAGTTTTGTGAAAAAAGCTCTATAAATACAGTTGTTTTGATTTTGTGGCATGTATGTACATATATGGTTTATGAGATATTAAAATATGATCATTACGATAATTCATAATTTGTATAAAATTGAAGTTTCAACTTTGGGTATCAGAAATCATCTGTATTAACATTAAACAACAGAACTGAAATTAAATTCACCTCGGGGCACCACCCTTGCAAAAGGGAAAAGACAGCCAATTAAGTCAAGTCAGTTTTATTTGTATAGCGCCAAATCACAACAGAAGTTATCTCATGACACTTAACATAAAGAGCAGGTCTAGACCATACTCTTTATAATATTTAATGAAATTAAGTCTGTCTTGATCTAAAAGATGCTAGAGTTCTTGACTCGTGTATAGTGACCGCTACACTTCACACACACAAAACCACGTGATCAAGTTCTTCATAAATGAAATATTGATCAACTACACGCACAGACCTACTAGACATATAAATGAATAAATGCAACATGAATAAATACACAGAATACAACGATGAACAATTAATGAATGAATGAGGACCATTTTATACCAGATGATGCAGAGAATTAATATTTCATAGTATATTATTATTATTATAAATATACACAGGAGATCGCTAACTGGATAAAGGTTTAAGAATAACCAGTGAAAATCATCTTAATACATTGTTCAACAGCTTAAATTTTAGCTTACTTTAAACAATCCATATATCTTTATATTCATACATACACTACTCACAAAAAGTTAGGGATATTCGGCTTTCGGGTGAAATTTCAGAAGGCACCTAAAATGCACTATAACCTTTACAGGTGAACTTAATTTGACCTTCTCTAAACTTTTGAATGTACATGTCCAACTACTACTACTTCAGGCTTCAAACGGGATGTTCTCAGAGGGAAGTTGCCACTGAGCTTAGAGTGTCACAGAGTGTCATCAGCAGGTTGCAACAGAGACACAGAGAGACTGGAAGAGTCACAGAAAGGCATAGAAGTGGACGTCCTTTGGCCACATCCCATGCTGATGACCGCTTCATTGTGAACAGTGCCCTGCGGAACCGGATGGTGAATGCCACTCAACTCCAGGCACGTTTAAGGGAGGTGAGAGGCACCCGAGTGTCACGTCAGACCATTCGAAACCGCTTACATCAGCATGGTCTGCGTGCTAGACGACCTGCAAGGGTACCTGACCACACCACCAGGCACAGGCGTCATCGTCTTGCATGGGCCAGGGAGCATTTGCGCTGGATGAGGAACCAGTGGGCCTCAGTGCTGTTCTCTGATGAAAGTCGATTCACATTGAGCAGAAATGATGGCCGCCAACGCTGTCGGAGACGTCAAGGAGAACACTATGCATCAGCCACTGTTGTCACCAGACGAGCCTTTGGAGGTGGTGGTGACAGTCTGGGCAGGTGTGTCTAGTCAATACAGAACTGCCCTACACCTTGTGAATGGTACTGTGACAAGCCGATACTTCCTGAATAACATCGTTAATCCAGTCATTGTGCCTCTGCATGAGCAACACAGGCCTGATTTCATCTTTCATCTGGACGACAATGCCCCAGCTCATTGAGGTCGCATCTTCAGGGAACGGCTGCTGGAGGCTGGGGTACCTCAAATGGAGTGGTCTGCACTTTCTTCAGACCTGAATCCCATAGAAAACCTATGGGATCAGCTGAGTCGTTGTGTAGAGGGTCGTAACCCCGCACCCCAGAACCTCAATGACCTGAGGGCAGCCCTTCAAGAAGAGTGGAATGCCATGCCTCAGCAGACAATAAGTCGACTTGTGAACAGCATGAGACGTCGTTGTCAAGCTGTAATTGATGCTCAAGGACACATGACAAGTTATTGAGACATTGACATTTTTTGTTGTGGTATACCCACCACTGTTGTTAGCTTTTGTTTCAATAAATTGTTTGAGATGAAGAAATTACCATTGCATGCTTCTACTTAAATGCCCTACTTTCATGATATAATATCACTGTAGCATGAACTTTTTACATTTTCCATAAATTTCACCCGAAAGTCGAATATCCCTAACTTTTTGTGAGTAGTGTGTGTGTGTATATATTTATATATATATATATATATATATATATATATATATCAATTAGCAGAATGCCATGAAAATGTATGATTATGAAATGATTATGTAGCAATTACCAGCAACATGATAGCCAAACTATGCAATGACCAGACACCAGGCGCGTGTAATATTGCCGGCAAGGGTCTGAATGATTAATATGACCAGGATAGTGTGAATGTAATGCTGAGGTCAGCTGTGACCGGAAATACCAGAAAATAAAATCAAGGGGCAGTGAGCAGCAGATAGCCATGAAGCCAAAACACTACCACCAGTTATATGCATATCACAATCTGAGCAGGACTATGAGCAAGCAACTCCACATTTAAATGCTTAAGATGCTGTAGTGACTGGATGAATGCTAAACCAGACAAAACCAGTTGTCGGAGGAAGCACCAGCTCAGTGTAGAGGAAAGATATTCCAACTGTTGCACTGTTGGCATATCTTTCCATTGGGTCCATGCGGGTTGCCCAATTTCCCACAACACATTTCTGCTTATAATAAAAGTCTTGTTAAGAAATTAAGGGATTCTAGCCACAGAAATGCTAGAGGTCTTAAGTTGAACGGATACAGGGAGACAAAAAACATGAGGCTTTATACTATGAGCAGATACCCTTATCAAACACGGGGAATTTAGAAAACAGGTCTGACTTTGTAAAAGCCCATTGAGTAAAGGCCTGTTGCTCTTGTGGTAGAGGTAACTGGGTTCCGCTATTAGAGAATTTACAGTAATTGTTACCTCATTGGACAGGTGGACGCTGGGAGAATGAAAACAAACTTTAAGAGTCTGGGTAAATATGCAACTGACCTGAAATCCATGAGAAGGTCTACAAACACTGATTCCAAGCGAGAGACAGTTTGGAATTTCCGCTAAGCTTCATTAGTACCTATTTGGCCTTTTTTTTTAAAAAATTTACTTATTTATTTATTTACTATTTATTTATTAGTTTATTTGTAAGGGACAAGTACAGAGAAACATTGACAGTTGATAGGGCAGTGTCCGATGTACTGTACACATATAGCTGAAGCTAATTTCCAACACCAATCCCTTGATATGCATTGATAGTCCAGGCAATCATTAAAATTACATGTTACAGTTTAAAATCAGTGCATATAGTAACCAAGAACAAAAGCAGCAATGATCCATGACAGCACACAAACAAACATGCAGAAAGACAAATAAATATAAAAACAAAATGCAAAATATTTATAACATGAACTCAAGTGCACAGATAATGACTAGTTGGTGTCATGATTGCAGTTCTGGCAAGTTTTAACCAGGACTTGACTGTTGTAGAAAACGTTGTGAAATCCTGAATCTGCTTTGAACTGGCTGGTAGGGAATTCCAGAGGGTTGTGCCTTTAACTGAGAATGCAGTTTGTGCAAAGGAAGTCTGATGTCTAATTCTACAATTTCCTTCTGATGTACTTCAGGTGTCTGTAGCAGTATAGTGAAGTCTAGTTATGAAAGTGTGAAAAATGGGTGGAACTAGATGGTGGAGACATTTAAACCTAAGTTTGAGGGTGGAGTACTTAATGAAGTTATCAAAACTGAGAAGATTATACTTCTTTAGAATATTGCAATGATGAGATCTTAGTGGTTTCTTGTCCAAAACTTTGATAGCTTGATTGTAAAGGGATGTTGATGGTTTAGTGGTGGAAGCCAATGCCTGAGACCAAGAGGTTATGAAGTATGAGAGATGAGAAAAAATCATTGCATGCATAAATGTTAGAGCTGTATTGAATGGTAAGCAGTGTCTGATTTGCCTGAAGATTTGAAGATTGGCCCTAACAGTTCTACCTAACTTTTTTATGTGTTTGTCAAACCTTAGCTGGGAGTCCAAAACAATTTCAAGATATTTAAAATCCTGCACCGTCTCTAGTTCATTGTCTTTTATCCTCACTTTGAAAGTGTCTGAGATTGGGAGCTTTCTGATTGAGAAACACATAGAGACCGTTTTTTTAACAGTCAGTGTTAGGCAGGAAGTGTCAAGCCAGTGCAGCACCTTGCCCAAGCAGTCTGTTAGTTTGGCTGCAACAGTCACAAGTAAAACAGTATTGTCAGCGTACATTTGTAGCCCAACTCCTGTGCAACATTCCAAGATGTCATTGATATATAAGCTAAACAACAAAGGTCCAAGAACTGATCCTTGTTGTATGTCCATTTTACTTTCACAGCATTCAGATTTAGCATGATCAATGGTGACCTGTTTCGTAAATAAGAATTAAACCATGTTTTTGCTTGGGAAGAGAAATTAAATTTAGTTCATTTGGATAGCAGGATGTCATGACTGACAGTATCAAATGCTTTTTTAAGGTCTAGAAAGACTGTACCAACTATACTCCCCCTATCCAAAAAGCCTTTGATACTTTCAAGCAGATAGCAATTATCTAGTTCCGTTGAATGTGTGGTATCTGGAGTTCCATATATGGTATTTGGTGTTCTATATGGTTTACGTTAAGGGTACAGGTTGAACAGTCACATTCCATAAGAAAGTGGGCCTCTCGGTCCCTTTCGTTCTTCCTGATATTCCTCTCCTTAAATGGGATTGTTTTGGTCTATAGCTTACCTCATCTTTGCAATAACAACTACCCTATATAACTGGGCAGACCAAGTCGTTTTTTCAGAGCGATCTTTATTGGCTTCGGATCCTCTCACAGGCAATCCATGGTGCTTGTTTTGATGCTGTGCTTTTTGCAATAAACCTTTTTATGCAAGTAAGTCGGTGTCAGCGGAAATCTCTTCAACACATCTTCACATCATCGCTGCTTAATAAACAACANGCATTTCTCACATGCTTGGGCGCTGGTTCGTTCGTTGAGGCTGTTGTGTGTGTGCTGTCTGGTCACACCGTAAAGGAGCCTGTGTGCCCTGCTGTGTTGATGTTTGGGGTGGTTTTCCGTTCTCAATTTTGTTGTATTGCGTTGTGTGCAACGCAAAAGGGGGGAGAATAGAGAAGAAAAAGGAAAAGAAGAAGTTAAAGTAAAAGGAAAAGAAAAAGAAAATAAGAAGTTCAAGTAAAAGGAAAGGAAAAGAATAAAGGTTGAAGGAAAAAGTGTAGAATAGCCTAATTAGTAACGATAAGGTGAGCTAAAAAACTATGCANAAGATACAGTACTTTTAATACACATCAGTGTCTCTTGATTTAAATGAATGTACAATCCAACTCTCCTCTCTGTCTGAGAGAGATGATAAGAGGCAGGGACACACACACACATTTACACACACACACGCACATGTCTGTGGTGGCTGTGGGTCAGACTTGGAGACTGTGTATGGGTCAGACTCTGTAAGAAGTCCTGTTAGTTATGATAACAAGTGACACATAAACTAACTCCATGCATATAGATCTCTACATGATGTATACTCTATAGGTCTATTCTCCATATAGGTGTAGCAAATGAAATTGTTAAAATAGAATTGTTCCTCAAGTAACTACACTGTTTAAGGAATGTAAACTTACTTGCTAAATACATCCATATTCAAATTTCATGTTTCATTAGCTCTTGAACAAGACCCAACATCCTATCCTTATCTTTTATGGATTAGCTAATTTATGTAATCTGTTACTTTAAGTCCGGGATCTTATTGTACTTGTCTTAAACCAGCATATTATAACAAGGCTTTGTCGTCTTTTTACATTGTATGTAAAATGTAATGAGTGTAGAGTCAGTTAAAGTCAATTCTGTATTACACAAAGGATTCCTTTGTCCTCTGAGTTCAGAGCGGTGACCTCCTGGTACCCTCTTGGAATGGGATTTGAGCCTTCTTTTTAAAAAAATTCAGGGAGGATTCATTCTTTATCCATAAAGATAATAACAATGAACTGCATTATCAGTTTCATCAGCTCATCACGCCACAATTTGGAAAACATGATTCTGTGTGTCCCTCAGGATTTTATCATTGTGCTCAACAGTACAGTGGCCCTGAGAGCTCAACGCACATCAACTTAAAACACATGCAAATTAAGAAAACATCTTCATCAATTTGACAACATACTCTATGCACAGCATTTAGAAAACATACTGCAAATATAGAAATGTGCAGGAAATACACAAAACACAACCAAATTCAATATCACACAGCAAATACGACAATATGACAATGGACGTGTTTCCAGAGGACACTAAAAAGTGCTGAACACGGCTTGGACATGCTTGTGGTTGCAATGGTTTGTGACTCATGAAGTTATTGAAGTTGGGTCCATGTATCATCTCTTCACGCGTATGTTGAGGATTTCTGACTTCTGCTACTGCAGAACATGCCATAGCTAACCCTCTGGGTTAGGGATGAACATGCCATTTGAAACTCATTAATTCAAAACTCATTAGCATACAGGCTTGGGAATGGACAGATCATGGCAGTGTCATTGGTGGCCCTGGCCCTTCTCCTGATGGGCTGATTTGCAGTCAATTGACCAAGGATGGGCTGTAGAATGTGAAACATGCTGAAATATGCTGTGAAAAATGCTTATGCAGAATGTATTCTGTTCACTGCCTATGCTGAAGCTCTCTCCACCTGTGGCAGTAGCTTCGGTAGTGGGGAAAGCCAGCCTTAGCACACTGTTCTTTTGAAGGTCACCATTCAGTGTTACAGGGAAGGTACTGCGGAAAGCATCCCAGTGTTGCACGGATCCAGGCGCAGTTGGCACCAATGCACAGGGGGACAAAAGGGGAAAAAAAGCACTTGTATATTAAATGCACATATCTCTATTTGTCTTTTTCCCCCTTCTTCTATAATTTATCTATTTATAGTATATAGATGTATATGGATATAATTTATAGATTGTAGGAGCCATTTCCACTGTTGTGCATGTAGGACACCAAATTGGGCCAATAGGTGTCGCCTTTGTGCTGTGGGTCACTGCTGTGGTAGGAACTTTCACTCATGTGACAGGTGTTGCTAGACGGAGGAGCGCGAACAGTTTTTGACCGCCACGCCAGGTGAACGCTGCGCTGCATTCGTGAACTCGCTGTATGGAGATTTATGATTGGCACATTGAAGACCAACGGTGAGTAATAAATACTCCATCAAAGGCAAGAAAACCAAGTTGGACATTTATTACATTCTCACTGCTAAGCGGTACGGCTAGCGCGTCAATTACTTTTAGCCTGTCCATGCAACCCCTCAGTGGCTTTAAGTTTAGGCTTAGCCGCTAACGTTAGATTCAAGTCAAAAAACTATGCTTAATGAAGCTGAAAGACCTTCATCACGTACGGTAATAGATGCCAGCAACCGCTATAGTTTCCAGCTGAGGAGACGCTGGAAACCGGACATCTACACGCCGGTTATTGGAATCACTTATGCCCGGCTGCATCCAGCTACCGGCGAGAGGACGCCGATGCCTGCTAAAAGTTTGGCGGTGTTCAGCACGTTTCTTCCCTTGGATCAAGGCCATTCACCAGTGTGAGGACACCGGGAGCTGCACTTCAAATGCCGACAGAGGAGTCATCATCACGGCGCCCAACGTGAGGTATGTGTAGCGCTACAAATTATTATCAATATTAATGTTTGTGTGCACATTGTTCGCTACACACATATATCGGGGCGTAAATCCAATGCATTGGTCGTTGAAGACAGAGGACAATTGTTTTGTTAACTTTGTTGTGATCAAGCGTGTTTGGAAAAAGCTGAATTATGGATGTGAGTGAAACATAGCAAAATTGGTCGAGTGACGGGCCACACAGCCCGCTTACACTCGGCCCAAATACACTAATGAATTAAAGCTGCAAGCAGCGTTGAACGGGCCCTCGCAGCCTTGCGCACATCGGGGGAGAGGCAGCCCTGGTGTCCTCACAGGAGGCTGGTCGACATGGCTTTGAATTTTAGTGACCGTTGGACACTGCCTGAACGAGATAAATGTCACTTCCCGTGTCCACTATGTGGCACTAGGGAACACACACTAATTATATGTCATGTTGCTGAATATCACATGTAGACCACGCCATGTAAATTTCATGTAAATCGGGTGCTCTTTCTCACATAAGGCTGACTTCCTGTTGTCAGCAGGTGGCGCTATGACTGAATATTGGCAAGTAGATGTCATCAGGCCGGGACTCTTATCAAACGTGGGGGTTGTAGCAGATTGGACAAGGTATATTTGAATTACAACAACTTGATCTTTCATGGCAAAACGCTCAAAATGGCCGCCACGCCGTTCGACGATCTACCACGATTAGCACAACTTTTCATAGCAAAGGTCTTTACATTGCACTGCCCAAAATTGAAGTTGATCTGATGAATTCTCTAGGAGGAGTTTGTTAAAGTATGACCCCTCTAAATGGCAAGAAATACACCAAAATTTGACATTAAATTTAAAATGTGTTTAGGTCATGGCTCCAAGACTTCACGAAGGTCTTAAGATTGCACTGGCCAAATTTGAAGTTGATCTGATTAATTCTCTAGGAGGAGTTCGTTAAAGTATGGAACATGTATATCGCCAAAAATGATCACAAAATTAAAAATGGCTGACTTCCTGTTGGGTTTAGGGCGTGGCTGCAAGAGGCTTTTTTGTACATCTGGAGATGACACATATGCCTACCAAATTTCAGCCATGTAGGTGAAACTAAGCGGTGGTTTGGTGCGTTTTGGAGCATGCCTTGCCCCTCAAAAATGAACTCAATGACTAANAAAAAAATAAAAAAAAAATAATAATAACTTCTTGCAAGTCAATAGGGAATGGGCCCTCACAGCCTCGTGCACGTCGGGGGGAGAGGCAGCCGCGGTGTCCTCACAGGAGGCCGGTTGACATGGCTTTGAATTTTAGTGAGCGCTGGACACTGCTTGAACGAGGCAAATGTCACTTTCCCTGTCCACTATGTGGCACTAGAGAACACACACTAATTATACATCATGTTGCTGGATATCATTTGTAGACCACACCATGTAAATTTCATGTAAATCGGATGCTCTTTGTCACATAAGGCTGACATCCTGCTGTCAGTAGGTGGCGCTACAACTATGACTGAATATTGGCATGTAGATGTCTTAGAGCCGGGACTNTACAATCTACAAAGATTAGCACAACTATTCATCACAAAGGTCTTTAGATTGCACTGCACAAAATTCAAGTTGATCTGATGAATTCTCTAGGAGGAGTTTGTGAAAGTATGATCCCTCTAAATGGCAATAAATACACCACAATCTTACATTAAATTCAAAATGGCTGACTTCCTGTTGGGTTTAGCTCTTTTTTCAAGTCTTGGGATGTTACATGTGCCTACCGAATTTCGTAAATCTAAATGAAACGTACAACGAGGGCTACTTCTTTTAAATATTGTAGGGGGCGCTAT
>NTHP01000102.1:1951126-1968765 GCA_003416845.1 Oplegnathus fasciatus
AATTACGCTTAAGGATGTGATCTTGATGCAGGAGGTTGCTTCGGCGATAGACAAACAATTGTGCCTAGACCGAGGTGCCGTCCAACATTCTACTGGTCTTTGGAGGAATCATGAGGGACTGATAATAGCACCTCCAGACCTGTTGGGTCTGATGATTCAGGAAGCACATGGGTTAGCTCATGTTGCAAGGGGGGAAGTTAGGAGAAAGATCACAAAGGAGTATGGTTTTTGGGCNAGATTCCTCCTTTCAATTGGTTTGGAGTACTATGTGTGGTCGCCTGAGGCAGAGGGGCCGTGAGAGAATTTTCCGGTCTAGATTGTTTGATGGATATTTTAGGTAAGAAAGCTGCCAGACCGGTTTTTCGCTCTCACACTCCCTAATGTTGTTGTATTGCTAAGGTTATGTTGTGGGAAACGTGTCCAGGAGGAATTGTTATTTCTGTCACAATTGCATTAATATATGTTTTACTTTTTTGTTTTTCGAGACTCTGCGTAGTCTCGAAGGGGGGAAATATGTGGTATCTGGAGTTCCATATATGGTATTTGGTTTTCTATATGGTTTACGTTAAGGGTACAAGTTGAACGGTCACATNTCCTCTCACAGGCAATCCATGGTGCTTGTTTTGATGCTGTGCTTTTTGTAATAAACCTTTTTATACAAGTAAGTCGGTGTCAGCGGAAATCTCTTCAACACATCTTCACATCATCGCTGCTTAATAAACAACAGGAGCATTTAAAGCAAATAAAGGTTAGACTAAATTTAACAACCCCAGTGTGGGGTCTGATAAGTTTGTGTACTTAAACTGTGTGGTAATTAGTAATCACATGAAAATACAATGGACAAATCAGTGTGAATCATACAGTGTCCCTGTGGGTGAAACCTTCAATGTGATGTCAGTGTAAGGTGGCAATGTTCAATTTGAATCAATAATTTCTCACATTGGACAGGCCCCAGGCCTAGCAAGGTTATAATCCATATAAAAGTAATACTACCCCTAAAACCTATGTATCTTTTAAGCTTAAAGGGCCTGAAATGTGTGTAGCTCGCTCCTTTGTGGGCAACCAGCCCTGTAGCATTATCTACTTTTTTGCTATTGATCTGTAGGTTCAGTATGTCCCTTCAGAGCTTTGAGGCTCTGCCTGAAGTAGTGTATTTAGTGAATCACTGGCAAAGTGAGGATTGAAGAGAACATTGAGGTGGTTGATTGTGCTGTAGGAGAGGTTTGAGAAGTTTCTGTGGCCTTTTTGATTCGCTATGACACATTTTTTGCTGGGATTCTGGGTCTCCAACACCAAACTGACTATAGGTGCCATACTCCACGATGAAGCAAGCTCCAAACTTTCCAGGGCCACCTTTCTAGGCTAGAGGAGGGAGTATTTGATACTCAAAACATACTGTAACTGAAACTGTAGCAGATTTAATAGTTGATAGTTAATTAATAGCCGAAATATGTACGATAATTGATAACTCAAAATTATGCATAATAAACACCTAAACGGGTACAAAAGATGACGGAGAGTGATGGCACTCAACTTCAGCTATCAGAAACAACAAGTTTTATATTAAATAACCAAATTCAGCCTTACTTTCATGTTTGGACGCCACCCTATTTTGGGAAAAACAGGGAAATCTGGAACTAATTACTTGAGCCTCCTAATCTCAAGGCTGCTACTGGGTTCTTGTCCTAGTGTACACACACAAACCAAGTGAACAACTTCTTTATAAATGAAATATTTATTAAACTACTAAACTACACACAGAACAGATAAATAAATAAAGGTAACAATGAATAAATGAAACAGTGACTAAATATACAGAATACAACGATGAACACTTAATGAATGAATGAGGACCATTTTATAACGGATGACGCAGAGAATGAATATTACATAGTATGATTATTATTATAGATATGTACTAGCCTATTATTATGAACGTATTGAATTGTGGAAACACAGGAGATCGCTAAATGGGTAAAGTTTTGAAGATTGACCAGTGAAATCACCTTAATGCATCGTTCAACAGCTGAGAGAGTATTTGGAAGCAAATATATATTCATACATATCTATGTCCTACTGACTACATCTTATTGTCAGGCCTATGTAATAACGTACCAGGGAATTCCTTATTGTGAAAACCTACTTGGCAATGAATCTGATTCTGATTTTGATATAATAGGACTAATAAAATGGGGAATCCTATTCTCATCTAGTACTAAATTCATTTAATAATGTAGGCCTGCCTAGCATCAACCCCAACTATCACAGGAAAAGTAGAGTATCACCTATGGCCAGGGGAGACGATGTTCTGGAGGAGAGGGAGGAGGAGGAAGGCCGGCTCTTGGCATGTGGACCAACACAGACGAAGGCGTTTCGTCCCCAGTGAAGGTGTCTCCATTGGGCATCTTTAGTGGTACTCTCCATCCCACGTAGCGACCAAGACGAGGTCGTCTGTCTCTCTCTAAGCAGGCGACAGGGCAACATCTTCACGCACCCCAGCTTTGGATGCGCTGGCAAGGTGGTGGCTTGCTTTAAGTTCATCACAGCTTTGACTGTCAGTTTTGACTTTTTCTCAGAGCAAGAACGCAGGCGTTCAGCTACTAGCTTCAAACTCTGAAGATTTCTTCTTCCAAGTTTTGTGGATGACGCCTGAAGCACGTGCAGCGCGGCTCAGGGCTTGGCTCCGGGAGAGGTAGGACAGCGGCCCACCCCCCCCCAGGAGCCTGGTTCAATGAAGATCAGCAGATCAGGGGCATCAGAGAAGAAGAGAGAGAATGGACAAAGAAACTTCTCCTTGTTTTATATGGTTGTCTGAGAAAGAGGCGGGGGTCAGCCCTCCCTCTACTTCTAAATCATCTTAGTTATTTTCCTTGTTCCTATTTCCTTCTTCAAGAATTACTGAAGCTTATGACATATTTAATGCTTCCATAGTTGAGAGTTTTATTTCTTCAGCTATTGAAGGACACCAAACACTTTCATTAATAAGCAGTAATAACTATATATGTGTATATTTGTCTTTCTCCGTATAATTGTAGCAAAAGAAATGGTTAAAATACATTTACTTGTTCCTCAAGTAACTTTTATCTCTGTCGAAAGAATGCAGAGGAGGAGGGGTGACAGGGGTCAATCAGACACTCAGGCACCCTGATTTCGAGCATGCAAGATTTTGGCATTTCAACACATTATAACAGAGCTCTGTAGTCCTTTTACAATGTTCCCTCAACATATCGCATATAATGAGCGTAGAGTCGAATTAAAGTCAGTTCTGTATTACATAGAGGATTCCTTTATCCTTTGAGTTCAGAAGGTGTAGTGAAATCTCCTGGTATCATCTTGGATGGCTTTGCCATCAATTTATGACTGTCGTAAATTGTCTTACCAATTCCATTAGAGGCCTGGGAAGTTGGAATTTAGGAGGATTTTCTGTTGAGTTTTTGCAGGCCTCAGTTGACACAGAGGGTCCTGTGCGTAAACTTCTGGGACGGTTCATTATTCCGCAATAACAGATTTAGTTCATTCATTATAAGTTCAGCTCGCTACAATACTCACTACTCAGTGGAGTATTCCTTTAAAGGTTTGATATAAATCTTCTTAAAATGTTGTACCTTGTTTACTGACATTCGAGTGTGGGAATCACAACCTTCTATTTTGAGGCGGACTCTCCCTTCAGGTCGGGAGTGTAAATATCTTGGCATCTTGTTTATAAGTGAGATCAACAGAATCAGTAGTGAAAATTTTTGTCTCATTTCAGTCAGTCTCAGACCAACCACAGGATTTTGTGATAGATATTTGATTTTAGTAGGAATTTAAAAACTACTATTAAATCCATCCGCTGATCATGAACTGTCAAGAAAGTGATCTCCCAATCTGAGCAAAGGATGCATTTATCAGATCAACCATGGTAACATATGTGAGCGTCACCATGCGAGTGCAGGGTTTTTCCCTGATACATCAGAAAGTTAAAACAGTGTTGTATATTTCTACAGTACCTTATCAAAACAGTATCCCGTAATACTACACTACAATGCTTTTTCTTCATCATTTTCTACCTGCCCTTCACTATTCTTGACAGATAAGGTCAAGTTACTGTCTGGATTAATAGTGTTCATAATCATTTTTTGGTGAGCTCTTTGTGACACCACAGATGATCAATAAACACATCTAGTTCAGTAAAGTGCAGCATGACCTGCTGTCAGTCACCAGAATTTGATTTCTTCTGTGGGTCCATGTAGCCTGATGATGCATGACAGTCAGTGTTTCCCATACATAGGCTCTATTTGGGCCTGCCCAGGTAGATAAAATCCGAATTCCAATTTTTCAATCAAGACGCGCAATTGTCATATCATAATGCACACAGCTCAGCTATTTTGTTTTTCTGCGTTTTGGGTGAATTTAAAAAACGGAAACCCACGTGCTTTTCCGGTCTGGGTATCATCGGATAATCCATAATTCATTTGTAATTGCAACACAAAAAAACCTGTAAATCTGTTATTTGTTTCAAAACAAAAAACGAAATCACGGGGTCTATTCTTTTTTTGTTTCCAAACAAAAAAACTATCTATCTATCTTCTCACATTACCCTGGTATAGATTGCTTGCTTAAAAGTTACACTTTTATAGAATGGCCATTCTATCCTCTTGGCTTTTTAAAAAATGTTTTTTAAACTTCACTTCCGCTTCCTGTCTGTCCACCGTTCTGTCTGTCTGTCCTGAATGAGAAATGAAAAAAGGAATTTGCAAAAACCAAAATAGGACCATTTTTTGATTTTGGTTTTCTTGTTTTTCATTTGGAAACAAAAAATGAAAAAACCACATGACTTCCGTTTTTGGTTTTGAAACAAATAACAGATTTGGTCCGTGCATGAAGTATAATTCATCTGCCGTTGTTCACGTTGTGTAATGAAACATGCCAGTTTAGGGGGTATTGCCTAATTTCATTGTCCAACTTGGACTAATGCAATTCAGTGCACCAACCTGTCAGCTTCTTCCGTTATCCAACTTGTACAATGGAAATTGAACAAGGAAGCCGACGGCCGGAAACAGAGACAGCTCGCCTTCAAAGTAAAAGTTGCGCATTTTGGAGTGTGTTGGCTGCAGCGGTCAATTTAAGGAGAGCTCGACTAAGTCAATAAACAAACAGCCTAAATGATGAACATAATTCATAACTGTTACACAGTCATATTTCTGCCACTTTCCCACAACTGATCGTGAATAAATTGCCAAGTGGCGTGAACACAGGAATTATTATAGAGTGCTGTGATTCATGAATGTATGTAATGTTATGTAATGACATTATTATCATAATTTATTTGATTAAGGCTACTTAATCTGTTACTTAGGGTGAAAGTTTTAAGGCTTTATATAATGTTGCGACCTGCGATGAGTCTGACTGGTAGAAAGAGTTGATTTAACTTTGACTTTATTGCTGCTCTGTTGTCATGACAATAATGCCTCGGAGCTATCCGATGTTAAAATCCTTCAAGTTTATTTACACTTCTCTCTCTTAACTAGGCTACATTAAAAAAAAAAAAGTTTTTGGTGGATTATCCTCTGATTATTAGTACTACTTAATACATGACAAAAGAGTCTGAAATAAAGTTTTATGCTCTATGAAGTGGTCGATGAAAAAAATATGAGTTATAGTATGTCCACTTTAATACCTTGATAAGTTATGCACAGCTAATGTAAATCCTTCGTGCTGTGACATTAAGTCACATGAATCATTGAAAGAATTCATTTTTGCTCTGACTGAAGCACCAACACGTGCGTTACTCGATGGGAAAGAGCTGATTGGCTGCCCTGAAATCCTTGTTACCCGGGCAGCAGGCACGGGGAGAAAAAGTCTGTAATTTCTTAAAAAGTAAAGTAATTTGAAAACATGTTTTTATATGTTATTACTATTGTTAATAACCATTGTAATACCGACCTGTGTTGTGAGCAGATTACACATGAGCACCATGGAAGAGACCGTCGTATTAAAAAAGCTGTTTAAATTAAGGCTAGTCACCTTGAAAAAGTAGTTGGAAATGCATATGGTGCTTGCATCAAACGGGCACAAATATTTATGCTGTTTTGCTCTTTACTTATCACTGCATTCACTTTGATTTATTATACAGGCCAGAGGATAATCCACCAAAGAGATTTTAAATTTTTTTTAATTTATTTTATTTATGTAGCCTAGTTAAGACAGAGAACTGTAAATACACTTGAAGGATTTTAACATCGGATAGCTTAGAGGCGTTATTGTCATGACAACAGTGCAGCGAAAGTCAGAGTTCAAGGTAAATCAACTCTTTCAACCAGTCAGACTCATCACAGGTCACAACCCCATATACAGCCTTTAACGTTCAACAGCAAGTAACAGATTAAGTAGCCTTAATCAAATAAATAAGTTGATGAATATATAAATGAATACATTCTGAATCACAATAATTTCCTTGTTCACGCCAATTGGCAATTTATTGATGATCAGTTGTGGGAAAGTGGCAGAAATATGACCGTATAACAGTTATTAATTATATTCATTATTTAGGCTATTTGTTTATTGATTTAGTTTAGCTCTCCTTAAATTGACTGCTGCAGCCAACACATTCCAAAATGCTTAACTTTTACTTTGAAGGTGAGCTGTGCGCAACTTTTACTTTGAAGGCAAGCTCTGCGCAACTTTTACTTTGAAGGCGAGCTGCCTCTGTTTCCGGCTTCCTTGTACAATTTTCATTGTACAAGTTGGATAATAAAACAAGCCGAATCTTTGGCGTGCTGGATTACATTAGTTGGACAATAAAATCAGGCAATACCCCCTAAACTGGCATGTTTCATTATACAACGTGAACAACGGCAGATTAAATATACTTCATGCACGGACCAGATTTATGGGTTTTTCCTTTTTTGAATTCCAAATGAAGGATTATCTGATGATACCCAGACCTTTTCCCGTTTTCGTCTTCAAATCAGCAATTGGAATAGAAATTAAACCAAAACCAGCAAACAACTTGTTTTTCGCTTTTATTGTTAAATCTATATGATCTGCCCCTACTGCATCTCTACAAAAACATTGGTTATGCTTGCTATAGCCACTGGCTCAAGGGCGGATATTAAGGGGGAACAAGAGGGTCCGGACCCCCCCTTCCTGGGGAAAAAATTAGTTGTCCCCCTCAATATATCATTGTAAACATAACTGTATAATTTAAATAGTACAATAATATGCATTGAAAGCACTTGTGCTAATTATAGATGCCAAACAATGCCATCACACACCACCACAACCTGTGGGAAACACTGTGACATCACTAAAACTGTCCAATAAATAAGTTACCTGTGAGTCCATATGACTTTATGTTTACTCCTCTTCAGTCAGTCATGACACAAAATGGACCAGAACTAAAAGGCAACAGTGTATTATTTTTTTCCTTGGTCTGTGCCAACTGAACCAAACTACAGGTGTAAAAGAGAAAAGAATATTTGGTAAAACTTTGCATTGCTGAGGCAAAACTTTGCATTGGAGCTATGACCGTTCATGCACACACAAACACATAAACAAACTCAGTGCCGCTTACAGCTCTCAATCTCCAAGGTGCAGTTCTGCTCATCCAGTGGGTATCTGCGCAGGTCCATCATGCAGGCAGCTGTCGTGGTGATCCTAAAAAAAAGGTTTTATGTCATATACTGATATCTTGAGAAAAATCTGTCATGAGCTCTAACACACTGTGCCCTTACATTACTGTACTTCCACAACTAGAAATCCTCATTTACATGCACTAATGGGCAATTCGGTCCACACCATAACACATCCAGCATTCAAGTTTCAAAAGAGAAAAAGAAAAGTCCTGATGCCTGGGGAGAACACTTGCCTTCATAAAAGAATGAACAATCCAGTACCCCTCACACACACGTTGAATCCCACAGCACACTTCCTACCTACTCAGCCTTCAATCACACAAATCCTTTTACATCGCGACTGGAACTGAACTATCTGTTTCTTTCCCATAATTGCCTTTGCACTGCAGAAGTCACGACTTCAGCTCCCCGTCCTTTGAAAAGCCCCATGTTCAATCTTAATTTAAAACTATAAGTAATTAAGATTTAACATTAAAATCCAGGCAATCGGGTGCCACGACTTACCCCCTTTGAAGTTTTACATCTGAATGAGGAAACACTTCAGTTTGACACTTCAGGAGAGAATTAGTGTTTGAGTCATTTTGTTTTTTAATTTCTGAGCTCTGTGTCAATGGGAGCACTAACAGTTCTTGGCAAGAGTGAGAGAGGCTGTAGTCGTTTAGTGTTCCGGCCCCATTTATTTGGTCTTCTGGAACAGAAGCAGGCCCTGGTTACAGCCAATCAGTATAGTCAGGCATCATAATCATTTGTTTAAAAAAGTAAACACAACTAGAACATTTCTCAAGAAATTTCGATGTGTGCCTGATGCTTGGTGTGTATCCCAGCAATCAGTTGTCTGATTCTGGGTGTTAACATCACCAGTGCAAGTATTAAAAGCAGTAGCTGTACCATAGAGGTTCACTTGCCACACACACATACACATACACACACACACACACACACACACAGACTTACCTTAACCCTAACCATAACCACTACTTGCCTAACCCTAACCCTAACCACTGATCCAAAAATCAACCTTTTTTCAAATTGAGGACACAGCTTTTGTCCCCAATTGGACAAGCTGTCCCCAAAGTGACACACACAGACACACACACACACACACACACACACACACACACACACACACACACACACAGAAAACACACATGTCCCGCTGAGATGCACGTTACTCACACCGTCTCCCGGCCCTCTTCAAAGAGTTGTGGTGCAGTTCTCAAGGACACGGCTGTCTGACATCTCTTCTCTTTCTCTCTCTCCTCTCACTCTGGCATACTCTCTCTGTCTCTCTCCCACTCTCTCATTTGCTTCTCGGTTGCAGGACGCTGCCACAACAGATGCAAGTGTGTCGCTGCCTTTCTGCTCTCCTCTTTATTCCTCCCTTTTCCCTCTTTCCCCTTCTCTCTCCTCTCCTCTCTTCTCTCGGTCTGCAGCTGAGAGGCAGAGCTCATTCTCTAAGCCATGAAGCAGGGCTTCTCTCCTTTTTTCAAGTGCCGGGTAGTATGAGAACGAGGAAGCGAGAGAAAGAGGAAGGGAGGGAGAAAGAGGGGAGGAAGGAGTGCTGGGCGAACTGACCAAACTGATGTGCCACTCCAGGACACCAGCGTTCTGCAGACAGTCAGCCAGAGTCCTACTGCAGGAAAAACAAACAGCTTTACTGTAAAGCAGCAGCAGCTGTGGAGGCATCGCATATGTTTTTGCCATGCAAAAAAGAGGCAGATGGACAGACACAACTAATTATTTGGAGAGGATGAGAGAGAAAATTGGGAGATGAGAACAAAAAGAAACTGACATACAATATCTACACTGTATGTTGTGTCTGTGACTTGTAAAAAAAACCTTGGAAAATATGAAACTGAATTCAAAGAAATGTGGGTTGTCAGCCTGAACAAAAATAAACAATATACAGTACATTTTGTCCTGAAAAATCAGAGGCTAAGATGTAAGAGGGCCAAACAGGATATGGATGAGAAGGGGAAATGATTAGGTAAAACTGATGAGTGAAGAGAAGAGAAGAGAAGAGAAGAGAAGAGAAGAAAAGGGAAATGTCTTAACAAGACGAGAGGGGAGAAGTGGAGGGGAGGGTAGAAAAGAGGAAGTCTAAGTATTCCCCAAAGGCTTGCTGTCTTTTCTGAAAAATGGTCCCTGCAGGCCCGATCCAGAAAGAGGCAACACAAACAAACACAGAGAGCAGAAACAAACATCTATTTATGGAGGAGGGGGGTCCAGTTTCCCAACCACATTTGCTAGCAGCTTTTTTGACAATGTTACCAATTCAGCAGTTTAAGAACAACTAGAGGACAGGAGAGAGGAGAGGAGAGGAGGAACAAGTAGTAGCTCAGTTAAATCCACAGTCCTCAAAAAATGAGTGTCATGAGTTTCATAGTTTTAAACCAGCACATGGACCAATGCAGAATAATGTTCATTAATGTTCTCATGTAGCTCATAACGTCCTATACATTACAACAATTTGAGAATGTGTAACTTTATATAAATTATTTTCAATACATCCCAGAAATAGGTCAATGCACACTGGTCTATATCCTGGCAGTAGTCTCTCTATCCCAACGCCCCCCTCCCTCTCTCCATACACAACAGGTTAACACTGCCTCAAAACAAAAAGTTCAGGTTTTGTTGTGTTGAGTCTATGGTTATTACATTATATTATTACATTAATATCATTAAGGTAATAAACTGCGGGTAGTGTGTATCTGTATGTGTTAATGTTTTTACACCTCATGTTTTTAACAAAGATATTATGTGTATTGATGTGCATAAGTGAATCTGATGAATTGATATGTTTAGTGAATCTTTGACACTATTAAAATAGATTTGAAAGACAAAGGTATTTATTTAGAATGTATCTTTTTTCTGGAGAAAACAATGAAAGATCCACAAATTGTTTTGCGATTAAGACTTAAATATCACTATATTGCTGTTCAGTCTTTTTAAAAAATAAAATCAGGTGTGTGGCCTTTCTGTTGTGCAAAGTTGATTTGGGAAATCTCCTGTTTCCCAAAGAATCATAAGAAGAAACGTTACTCCCACTTCGGACTGAGAAAGTCACGAGTGTCATTTTGTCCAGAACTGTGTAGTCCTCCTACTAGCCATGCTACTAATGCACTGATAAAGAAGCAGCAATTGATTATCTATGGAAATGCACCACATCAGCAGTGGCTTATCACACATGGGATCAATCAGGCTAATTTTAGTTAAAGAGAGACCACCAGATTGGAGTTTTTTCAAACACAGTCCATCAAAATTAAAACATGTGGCACAACTCTTCTCCAGCTTCATTCAGCAAACCGTTTTGGTTATCATGCCTTCATCAGGGTGGCGTCTGAGGTTGTTTCCAGTTACCGTATATATAGTATATAGATCAAATATCAAAAGAAAACATATACAGTAGTGAACAACAACCACTTTATGTTGTAAAGTATGTGTTTAATTTGGATTCATGTATTACCAAGTACCAATAGTTAGTAATAAGTCCCCCTCCACGCAAAAATGTGCTTTTCTCCTTGTTCCTTGACTGTGAGGTTGGACCTTCACTGGGCAGAGTGACGTATGTGCCGAGTTTGACACTGGAAGGCTGTTTTAAAAATCATCTGCAGCTTAAATTTAAGCTAAACTAGTTTGGATTGTGGTCCAATATGCAACTTAAGGGTGTGTTGTGGGAACTTGAGACCTCCAGTGGAAATACACTGAGAATGAAGGAGATATCTTTTGAAATGAACAATATTCCCACATTCGTAGATTCTGGATTTTTAATGAAGGAGAGCAGGTAGATTTTTGTTTCCCACTGCTGTATCAAAATCCAACATTTTAAGTGCACTTTTTATGGCAGAAATTCAACCTACTGCATTTGTAATAAAAAGAATATACATTTATGAGTCTGATTGTACTGTGCGTTATATTCTTAAATGTGTAGGGGGAAAAATGTGAGTGTAAAGAGAGAAGAGGCCACATGACACAACATTCGATGCAACAATGCGAGGATGAGGAGAAAGCAAAGAAACGGTGAAGGAAAGCGAGGAGATGAGGAACAGAAAATGCAGGAGACAGAACAGGTGAAGGAAAGGACGAGGACATGGAGGAAGATGATAAAAGCAGGGACACAGAGGAGGAGAGGGTGGAGGGCAAGGACAGGGGTGAAGGGTGTAACTCACTCCTGTCCCCATCACCAGCGCCCAGTCCTAATTTACCCAGAACAATCAATCAGATCAGGAGGCAGACACTGATAGAGGACTACTATGCAACAGGATCCACCGCGTACACACACACACACACAGTGAGAGAGATGGAGGACTTGCATGCAACAGGATCTATTCACACACACATACTTTTATGCTGACTAGAGGGAAAAAGTTTGCAGCTCATATCTGTAGCCTCTGCACTGACTTCTACCAACTAGGCTGTACTGTGTACCAAAGTCACCGTGGCTCTGTGGGGTCACAATGGGAGGTCAGGGCCCATGAGACACAATGAGCACAGAGGGAACAGAACAGGAGTGAGAGAGCAAGAGGGTGAGGGAGAAAGGAGGGAGAGGGAGGAGAACAACGGCCAACAATAGGAAGTGAGGGAGAAAAGAGCATGGTGCAAAAAAAAAAAATACAGAGGACAGAAACGGCAATGAACAAGAGGACAAAGTGATCGTGCCCTGCCATGCTCTCAGAGAAAGATGAATGTACCAACACAGAGAGAAAGAATAAAAGAGCGAGAAAAAAAGAGTGGCGGACTGACGCCAGCTCAGGCACAGAAGACACTGGTATTGTAAGCACACACAGATGAGAGGAGCAGGGAGATCAGTGCGAGCACAGAAGTTTGTTCATTCCTCCTCAAGCGCTCCTGGCCTTCTATCTGTCCCCCAGGGTGACACTTTAGTATGTGCTCAACACACACACACACACACACACACCTAAATTACATCTCACCTCCACATACACACATTTAATTTATTGTTATGCAGCAGACTAGACTGTTTTCTTCTTGGGTGTACGTACAGTCTTTCTGACTAGTGTGTGTGTGTCTTTTTACTGTGTTTATCATAAAACCTGGGGAAACTGTAGCTCAGGTGGCGGAGCTTCTCCTGTCCACCTATCGAAGGGTTCTCGAGCAAGACACTGAGCCCAAAATCGCTCCCAGCGGGTGTGGAAGTTGGAGGAAAAATAAGTCACTTTGGACGAAAGTTTCTTCTAAACGAAAATAAGGTAAACATGGCTTCTTGATATGACACTACATAAGATCTAGGTTTTAATGAGCCTGTTTCCACAGATAAACATTTGTATTAATTAAATTCCTCCTTTATTATGACATTTAAATTTAGGGTTTTCAGCTTTTGTCAGGTAGGGATTTGTTGTCTTAAGCAGGATACATGTTTACTGAGTTGCCTTTAGAAATATCAAATCACCACAAATCAAAGATGTCCCATGAGCCTGTGGTTATGGAAGAGTCTCTTACAACTAGGCCACACTGTGACATTAATATTTGTTCTGTAAGCAAGCTTTTTCTGGGTAAAGGACTAATGAATTACACCAACATATATTTAGAATATGAAATTACTGTAAAGATATTTGACTTAAGACCAGATACTGGAACAATCTGTTCATTTATCCACTTATAACCTCAGATTTAGTGTTAAGTGTTCTCATTAATTATGCTACAGTTTACTTTTTCTATCATAATTAGCAATAGAAAAGTTTTTTTGTGATCAAGTTTTTATTTCTCCTAAATGGAGGGCACCACAAATGATACTGAGTCATCAATCCACACATACAGTATATACATAAAACTGTTTATACAAAAAAAATAGTTACATAAACATATTTGTGGTAGTACATTACTGCAGGAATTGATTACTCAAAATGAGCTTCAACCCCAGCTCACTCTCTATGCTTTTATACCCCCCCTTTCCCATGTAATAGACAGTGCATGAGGAAAAATGTTAAAACATTATGAAAGTAATCAACACAACTGTTTTTATTGGACTTAGTGAACAATGACAATACTCTGAAAATACTTTGGTAAGAATATGGCTGATTGAAACTTTCTTGTCTCCTCTTGTTATATCATCATCATCATAGTACTTTTTATGTAATTCTACGTGCTGATTGAGTAGACTTTGTAAAAATGAAGTAGTTCACATACAATATCTGATTGATCACTGAAGCGTGTATTTAAAGCAAGAATGTACTTTCAGATGTTTTTCTTGGGTTTGCCTAGATATGCTATCACAACAGTGATTACCATGCATCGTATTATCTTTACTCCCTGGTACTAATATAATGTAGTTGCCTAGAGAATATATTTCTACAGCGACCAACATCATGAATCTCAACCCCATAAAATCGAGCTGATTGAATTTATGACTAATTTATTTGACTTAAGACTAATTGGAGCAATGCTTTATTTATCCTGTAAATTATCCCAAAGTGCCTCTCTGTTTGTGCGAGTGCATGATAGAAACAGACAGATAGAGAGAGAGGGGGGAGAGAGAGGACATGTGAGATCTACACTATCTATTTTAAATGATGACACATTTAATTTAGGCCCTGCAAAAGAAATTAAAAAGCATAGCTGTTATTAATGAAGATGGAGCATAATGACAGAAGCCTACACAATGAAAAAAACACACACACGCACAAACACACATACACACAGTTTCCAAAAGAAATTTTCCTCACACTCAACTTAACTTTATGATAACAGCCCGATTTTCTCTTAAAATAATGTAGTGTATCTGTCTTAAATGTAACTAGTAATAGTTAATTGTAAGATCTTTCAAAAACATGATATGCATTAAGTGCTATAAGTGACAGCAATTACTTTATTTATTTTTATGCTTTGAATACAGAGAATTACTGCAAGAAAATCAGCATGAACGGAAATCTTGTCATAGTGTCTCTTCATGTTTTCAGATTCACAATAATGCTCTTCTAATCTGCTCCAGGTGTCATTTAATGTAGCACAGACTCGTTTCCTTTCATGTTAAGAGTGCTCCTGTGTCAAATACACAAATTGTGTGCTCTGAGTGACAAAATGTCTTCAAGCACAAGGGATCTTTACAGATCATGTAAGGTTTGAAATTGGCTCATGAAGGAAGTTTAAATTCAGAGGAATAAAGGCCAAAGCCAAACCTGAAGTTACAAGGTTTCGATGTGGCAGCGATGTGAGACTCAAAGTCATGTTTCCCTCTGCACTGTTGAAGTCATTGAGGTTGTAAATTGACTGAACAGAAAAACAGGCTGTGGTCTTAGTCTTCCCTTAATTTTGTTACAGGTTTGCCAATCTCATGCCATTAAATGTATAGCCTGCATAGCACTTCTATTGATTAACAAATGACAACGGCGTCAATGTGTCGCAATGTGCACTTGAGGTCAGGGACTTATTGCCTTATTTCAATTCTTTCTTTTCTCCCTCCGTCTCTCTCTCTCTCTCTCTCTCTCTCTCCCTCTGATCCATTCCCCCTTTCTATCTTTCCCTCGCAGTCTTCCCTCCCTCCCTGTAAATAGATATTGAAGTTTTCTATTTAAGGCAGATGCTGTTTAACTTCCTTGGGGTGGGAACTGAAAGGCAGGCAGAGGGCCATCCATCTCGCTATCCACCTGCTGACATCTTTAAATGCTATCGACACCCACTGCCAGCATTAACATGCAAAACCGCACTGCACGTTTGATTTCATTAGCTCATTGTGCGCAGGGTTTTCTCTTGCCCTGTCGGTGGGATTCTGGCTGCAATTATTGGATTGGATGCAGAATTGGCAAATTTTCTGACTTGTCAGAGAAATGCCATTTCTGCACTGCACTACGTACGTTTTCACAATGACTTAATTAGAATACATCCAATACACAATGTCCTTATCCAGTGCTGAGTTCAAGCACACCGCAGTCTGTAATTTTTTTGGTTCTTTCCAGGGAAGGCTCTACATCAGAGGTTGGTGGGCTACTAGTGAGAACCAACTTAAGAGATGTGGGGGTAATCAAACTGGGGAAGTATAAATAAAGGCAGAAAGTCAGCAGGCTGTTAATGTGCTCCAACGGCATGAAAAGGCTCGCAATAAGTAGCATAATGTTACCAAACAAGCATCTTAAAATTAACTCAATCTAGTGATGCATCCATTTGGAAAAATGAAAAGGAAGACCTCTATGTTTATAGACAGAGTTGAGAGGTAAGGTTCCACTTGGTGAAATTAGTAATGCAAGTAAACAAGCACCAAATTGTGCCCACTCCAAAGATCATAACAATTTTTTGGGAACAAATGTAAAATCTTCCTCAGAACATGGTTAAAATTGGAAGCATGCTGGGATTGGCTGACAGGCCTCCATGACTCTGAACAGTGGGAACAGTTTAGGTACCATCAGCTGACAACAACATAAGTTGTGGGGTTCCCCAGGGTCTCACTCTGGGAACACTGTTGTTCAGCCATCTTACCAGTGGGAAACAATATTAGTGCTGAAATGGATTTCCAGTGGTAATCAGATGATATATAGATATATAGTTCCATATCTGTGAATGAAATCAGTCACCTTAATAGATTCACTGTAATTATAAGATGAATTCTGTGATGTCACAGAATTTTTTTATGGCTGCAATTTTTCTTCCACTCCCCCACTGACCCACTTGTTCCCCACAAATGTCTGACTAAAGTTTTTCTTCTGCTTAATACTTCACAAAGAGCGAACATTGTTTCACATCAGTGTTCTGCAGTCTGACAGGCCTACAGTGGTTAACCACATCAGCATATTTTGGAATTGAACATTTGGTAGTGTGTAAAAGCATTTAAGTATGGCTGCATCATCCCAGAAAAAAAGAAATAATATGTAGCTGGAAAAAGAAGCATAAGGAAATGAATTGCTTAAACTACAACAAATGAAAACTGTTTCTTCTTGTTTAAAGTTTGTCAGTATAATATACTATGTGTGTTTGTATGGACACTAGCTTCAAGTCCCACCTTTTATTACAGGGTAATGAGGCTACTAACCTACGACTGCGATGTTAGCCAACTACAGTATTTCTTTTGTTCTGAGACAAAACCAACATATACTGTACTGTCTCACTGTGTGTAAAATTGTTTAAAGTGCACTGTTTTTGAGATTTTGTGATGTTATTGTACAACATCACAACAGGACCTTAGCAGTGCCCTCTTGTAGCAGAAAACACAAGTGGGTGTGTGGCGACGTAACATCTGTGTTAAAATCACAGCTGACTTCTTTAAAAAAATCTGTGTATTTTTCAATGAAAACTGGTAACATTGAGATATTGCTGAAAAACAAACATTTTTTAATCTTGTCTTTTGTAAAAATGGATAGCTAACAACTGTTTTTAAAGTCTTTTTATTTAAGTTTCCTTTTATTTTTGTATTTCACTGTTTCCATGTCCTAACTGAGGTACCTATGATTAAAACAATAAGCCTCTCTCTCTCTGTGTTTCTCTCTGCCACTCTCTCTCTCTCTCTCTCATACACACATACACACACACACACACAAACACACACACAGTCATATGCTCTGCATGGAGAAAGACACTGTAGGCTAGGAAGCGGAGTACTGTATCTTTGCTGCCACCTAATGCAGATATCACACACGCCGTCTCCCAGCACCAGGAGGCTTTACTCCTACTTTGTCTCCAGCTCAGGCTTTGGGTTTTTTAATCCTGCCGTGTGGGGTTTCAAACACACTCACAGGTCCCGGGCTCTTCAGCACTGCGGCAGGCCTTAGGTGGCGTGGGATTTTGTTTTCCAGGGGTGGCAGTGTGTGAGGCGTTTGTGATATGCTAATTTAATCATTTTTGTCCACTCCTCCCCTTCCTTCTTTCCATTTTGTACCTATCAATCTAATCACTTCATCGAGATTCCTGGAGCAGGTGGAGAGAGAGAGGTGGGGGGTAGGGGGAGACGCAGAGAGAAACAAATAGATAGATAGAGGAAAAGAGAAGGAGAGAGAAGAGTCTCTGGCTGCGCAAATACCACAACAGCAGCCCTTTCATCTATGAGCGCATGCGGCCTCCTGCAACACCCCCCCCCCC
>NTHP01000102.1:1968896-1986358 GCA_003416845.1 Oplegnathus fasciatus
CACACACACACACTCACACACACACCTCCCAAATGCTTTTAATTTTAGTGATGGTTCACTTTAATTATTATGAAAATTAAATCAAATGTAATCGGCGGATTAATGCGACCGATGAGATAATTCAGCTGCATGGTGATGAGAGCAGGGTGGATCGTCTATAAATCTCCACCAAAACGCTCAGGAGGAGGCAGGCAGGAGGCATCCAGCTCCACAAGCTGGGATGCAGTGGGGTGTAAAGTCAGGTTACCCTCTCATCTTGTTTACTCATCGCTGTTTGACCATTTTTCATTGGCTTATAGAAATATTTTTGACGCAAATGAACAGGAACTGTGATGGTGGTAACTTAGCTAGCCTACCTCAATGTCCTTTGTAGTGAAAGGAAAGATACACATGTGTATGTCCTTTTGCTTTTGACTGGATCATTAAGAGTGAAAATTACATGTTTTGACAAATTTCACTCAATTGATATGAAAGCCTACAGTAGATTGACATGTAGTTTCAGAGTGACAGGTAATGTTGTAAACCATAAATCAAACACAATTAAATTCAATTTCTGATCAGCAGATACTACAGTCGTGTCAATTTCGCTGCTGTGTGGCTAAGGGCACTTTATCTGTCCGTCTGAGTTTTGTTCAAATGTCTACAGAGTCCAGAGGTACAAATACCAAAGAAACTTACCGACTATCTGTGAAAGACAAAACTGGGCCCCTATTAAGAATGCATTGGTCCAAGTCTGTGCTTCTGTAAACAATACTTCTTGCAGATATTTTGAGGTAAAACGAGGCAGAACAGTGAAGTGTAAGGATGCCTCCAGGTATATAGCCTAAGTAAGGGTGGGGTCAGGGCATATATGGTGGCAGTGGTTTGAGCTGTTTTAAAGACTGTTAAGCTGAAGCTGGCAACTGATCATCTATAGACACATTTGCGGTAATGATGCATAAGAGCTCAACCGCACTGAGCTGTTGCGTCTGTCCACATCTGTTATTTATGAGAGCTGTCCAGGCAGGACTGATGACAGCTCGTCTCCAACAGACTTTCACATGATTTGGCAGACAGAGAGTTCAACTCAGCTGATTTGTTTATGGGCTGACAGATTTGTTACCTTCCATTTAGCTGGTTAGAGGGATTTTTAAGTTTGTTTTAGAAATAAAAAGACAAGATCGTAATTCATGTAGCACACACCACCTGTTAAAGCACCTGTTAAAGGATTTGTGAAAACCAAGACAATATGGAGAAAGCCAAGGATAACGTTGGCGTGATTATGGGCTTTGCATTATAAGTTCCCTCACAAACTTACAACAGAGACACAAAGCAAGAACACAAACTTAAACATGACTACTTCCAACACAGGATCAATCTGTATTTAGGAAATGGAAAACATTAATAAAAACTTTGAGGATTCCCAATGACAAAGAGCCACAGTAGCTATATTTCTGTATTTGATATCATTTGGATACTTGGAGTCTAGCTGGCCACCAAGGTTACATTTTGTCCCGTTTTCATTTTAGACAGAATGCTCTCAGCTGGGAGATGTAACATGGTGAAAGGAGGATGTGAAAATGACACAAATTAAGTACATTTGTAGTGTTGATCACTTTTGGTATGAAGATTTGCTGAACTAACGTTTGAAATGTTCCCATTTTTTCCTCAGTCCCCTTTTCTCTTGTCCCCTCCCCTCCATCCAACTCTCCTCCTTCCATTCATCCCTCTTCTTTCTGTCTCTCATTTCCCCTAACTTTATGCTCCTCTCCTTCTTTTATTCCATCTCTTGTCTTTCCTTTCTTGCCGCTATTCACACCCTCACTACTTCACTCGTTCCCCTTCCTCCTCACCTCCTTCTCTCCCTCCCTTAATCACAGAGTGTGAGGGAATTGATAACCGTCTATTACCATATGTTGCTCCATGATTAATGTTCTCCGGTCTTTCTCGTTGTTTCTCATTCATAGCTCATGTCATGGCCCATAAACTAATACCTAAAAGAGATCTGCCAGATGATTTCCACTCTAAAAAAAAGAGGGCAAGAGAAAGAGACACTCAGAGGGAAAGATACTGATACTGATACTTAAGTCTAGTAAAGGGCATGAGGAGAGGGGTTGTTAGCAGCACTGTAGGAAAGTCAAAGATGAAACAAGGGGAAGAGAAAGAGTTCTTCGTGCTTTGGCACTGATTGAAATATTTAGTTCCATTTTGTCTGGCAGAGCAGGTGTCAGCGTTATGCCAAATGGAGTTATTAAGGGCATAAATCTGAGGCAAGAGCTGATTTGTCGCACCCATCATGGCATATTTATTAGGTACCACCATTCTGTTATGAATCTATTGATAACAAGTGACAAGTATTGTGATATGGGGATGAGCCACAAGCGTCCATCAAGGAGCACTATACATGGAAAGGTGCCATTACCCTCCCAACATGAGTTACATTTTATGTAATTAAATGTTTGTTGTTAATTTTCATTTTTCCACCCAACAAGGAGCAATTCATTTAAGTACATTCCTGTAAATAAATTTGACTATGTTCTGCTCCACTGCTTTAAGTTTGTGCCTTGCTGTCATAAATACCAAAATCAAACTCAAACCAAACCCACAAGTTTTTTTGCAACCTTGATTAGTTTATTAGTTAGTATAGGCTACGTATAGTATAACAATGTAATACATTTGGCTAAAATAAAAGTCTGCATCAGATCCTGATGTTTAATGTCACTGTTTCCTTTTCAGGCAAACAATCTTTAGAGTATGTTAAAAAAACTCAAGACATAAAGTGATTGATATCATTAAAAAATACTAAGGAATCGTAAACTAAAGGGATGCCCTCATACATTAAGTCACATGTGCATATAGTATGTGTGAGGCAGCTAAGGGACAGTGTATTTTAGCTTTGTAAACCCTGGCAAGCTCAGATCAGTTTCCAGATGGCACACACTTAAACAAATGAACACATGGAGACACACACACAACAGAGGTTTGAAAAACTGTGGGTCTCGACCCAAATTTGGCAAAGATAGAAATACTGTAGGCTGGCCTATGGTGACGCAAAAACTAAACTCGAGTTTTTATAGGTCTAATAATCACACCTCCTCTGGTTCTGATAAAAATTCTGCATGTATGACATTTTCTAGTCCCCTCGCACACAGAAAGTACAGATGAAACAAACACATATGACACACGTGCACAGTCCAGCTTCCTGTCTTTTCATACTGTATGACCCTTGTAATCTGCCTGTTGTTATGGCTGTCTCCTGTCCTCGTTTTGTCTTCTGCCTCATGCATACAGACGTGCACACACACAGTGTAATAAATATAAAGTGACACACTATCACAGGAATGTGAATGCATAATTGATAAGGTCATAAATTTTATGTTTATTCTTGCTGACCACTACACTCTGGACAGTCGGGTACAATATGCACCTGTACTAGAGTTTCTTGCAGCTAAGGAAATGAGAGAAGGAAAGTTATGACATCTCAGTGTAAGCACAGATGATTATTTATTGATTTATTTATTATTAAGTGATATGTATTATCTCCTTGTGTAATAACTACAGTGTGGGCTTGCGTCAGGTGGTGGAGAGAAGGCATGGAAGTGCAGCAGTTAAAAGGAAATGCCATCATCTATAACATTTCACATTTTTCCTGTGCTGTAATAGAGTTTGGTCGATACTCGTGAACAAACAGTCCATTGAATACTTGAATATGTCACTGGAATGTAAAGCTCTATGACACAGAGTCAGCTTACGTCACAGTGTTGTCAGAGATTCTGTCTTTTAATTTCTAGTTTTTCTTAGATTGTTGCTAGATCAAAAAAACAGCTCCTTCCTTGACCCTTGCAGAAGCCTCTTCTAATGTAATGACCTTATGAAAAATTCCTTTAGCTGTCCCACAGGAAATGCTTAACATTCACACTGCACTCAGTCATGTCATTGGGAATTAGAGTCCATACAAGTCATCTGATAGGTTGCTTTGACTCTTGCAAGGATTCTTCAATCAGAATTCCCAATGAGGCCTTTGCATGGTACAAATAAAGCAGTTGTTCACAGGGGCATTATTTTGTAAACCAGGTGTGTAGTGTAAATGTCTGAGGCAAATTCTATTTTGCATCACACTCTTGTTTTCAGTTTAAATGAGCGAACGAATTTCCCAACTGAGCGCTTTCCTCTTGCGGGTTCCCAGAGGGTTAAACTGAAATTCAATCACTGAAGACAATCGGGGTGTAATTAAGCTACTTCTAATTTAACTGTCGGTCAGGAAATGATAATAATATTAGCCTTTACTTACAGCGAAACTCAATTAAAAAAAAAAATCGAGCCGGCGACATTAGCCAACTATGAGACACTAAGAGGGGTAGCCAAAGTGGAGGAGATGAGAAGAGCGGTGAACATAACAAAGAAACAAACCAAGCAGAAAAATGTGCAGTAACCAACTCTAAACAGAGAAAAACAAGGAGCAAAAGAAAAGGAACGAGAAAAAAGGAAAATGAGACAGTGTGAGTCAAGTGTGCATAATAATGTGCACAGCACTCAAGTCTATATTTAAATGGTGCCATTGAGCTGCTTGTTGAAAAACAGAAGCAGTTGAGTTGACTGGCTTGTCTGTATGTACCAGTGGAGGGCCATGCATACATTATTCTGGAGTTGAGATAATTTGTCGACAATTAGCCAGAACAGGCTACAGTGAGAGGCTGATTAGCATGTTGGTACAAGTCAGCCACAGGAATAGAGACACAGGGGCTTTGAAACTGACATGAATTCGACATCGCACAAACTGTCATATTTTCTTTTTCCTCGTTCATTGTCTTGCGCTCTTCTTTAAGGCTGAATTAATATTCATGCAGAGGCAAATGATGAATATGGATGTGCAGACAAACTGACTTGTTTCTGTGACGATAACAAGAAAAAAAAAAGAGGGAACACAGAACACAGTCCCTTGAGAAACAACGTGTGTGGATTTTCAGTTTAGTTGTCTGTGGTTTTTCTAGTCGGGGGAACCCAATATATGGATTCCCCATAGTGTACCCTCTTTGTGCTAAAAAACATATCAGAGAGCACACTGGGTTTTAATATTTTTAACAATCATTTTGGTACCAGAGAGAGTTCATTTTAATTGCGTGTAAGGTGCCTGTATTGCTCAGTGTGTCACAGAGTGGCTTTAATCAGATCAAATATAACATTTTTCAAATCTTTAAAAAAATAACGTATCCTTTTCAGCTGACTTTGGGAAGGCAAAACTAGAGAGAGCCTCTCTCCAGCCCTTCAAATGCAGCTTCTCAGCCTAACTGATAGGCCTCTGCAGAAGATGACACAATGATCTGAATTCAGTTTAATATCAGTACTTGCACCCAAAAAAAAAAAAAAAATCATCCATGATCAATGTCATGAATGTCTTTCAAGATGACGCAACTGTGTATTTTCTAGCCTAATTAAGGTCAACAGCATCTTAACAACAAATGTCAACGGCTTAGCCTGAGCAGTCTGCAGCACTCTTCAAATCAAATGTGATCAGTGCAAATGATCCTTTAACAACATCCAACAACAGGATCCAGGAGTCAAGAGGAGGAAACCATAAATTAACCTTTCTGTGGCCAAGTGCTCAGCAGCACCAGCGGGTGGGAGTTTACACAAAGATAGATGACCGAAGAGAACCACAAATCTTCTAAGAAGGCTTATAAAGTCGTAAAAACAGCTAATTCCCAAAAAGACAGCTCAAGTAACATATACTGTATATACACACACTGTCACTGGCATGATTTGAAAATGTAGTGGGCAAACATATGTACAAATTAAATAGACCAATACAAAGGTAGTTATAATGCCAGTATACAAAGACCAAACTGCACAATAGTACATGTTGGAGCAATTTTCTGACCAGCAATCACTGGTCACATTAACTGCATAAAGCATCTTAAAGGCCTGTCGTCATAGTGGAGCTATTTCCTGACTGTTCTTTTTACTAGACCTTCCCTTTAGACCATTATAGCCTTTTCTTACAGTACACCTAAGACAACCAAGTAGCCAATCCAATGCCTGTTGTGATGTCAGCTCAGAGATCAGGCCAGCGGGGGGGCTGGAGGGATGAGAAGTGTAAAAAATGTGCCTGAACAGGCACCACAGCATGACTGATTTTTATAGAAAAACAAAAAATCTTATAGTGTGGCTCTCTGAATCTATTCTCCTTTGTGACTCGCTCTTTCAGTGTACATCATGTGACACAAACACATTAGACATGCATGCAAATATAACAGTGGGGATTAAATTTGATCATTTTCCATGAAGCAACCTGCCACTTCATTCTTAACATATCTTTCTCATTCCATCCATCTCATTCTCTCTCCACCAGCATCTCTTCTAAAGTATCTAAAGAAACCACCACAGTGCATCATATATGATATATTCCAAAAGCTGGTTCAGAATATTAATTCAATTTTCCTCCTTTCTAGAATCCAGTGATCACACATTTTCTGGTGCGGTTTGAGCAGAGAAGATATAACACCAATGTGAAAGCAAACCTCCAGAGAAAAACAATCCCATCTATCCCACCATGCATCTCTTCACCTTTCCCGCTTCTCTTTGGACGGCAGGCAGCGTTTGAAGCCTTATCGGGTTCTCCGCTGTTTCATGTCCGCCAGATGAAGGCTTTTAATGTCGGAGCAAAAGGTAGCGTCTGAATAATTACTAGGGCGCCAAGCTGAGAACGCAAATTACTGCACACAGCAACAGATGTGTGACACACACACACCAACAGAGCTGCACAAACAGGACAGACATGCAAACAAACAGGCCATTCACACACACACATGAACATATAATCATATGCACCTACCTGTACACAAGCCCATCTTTGTCTCAGTCTCACACATATGCATATACACAGACATTTAAACACACACATACAAATACACAGTAAAAGGCTCAGATGGAGGCATCTTGAGAAGAGATCTCACTATTTCCTGACATTATGGATAATATTGGTGCCTTGCTTCTTGTGACTCTTATACTGGCACACACTTTAAACTGTTACCAAGTACTGTACCTCTATCCATTGCCAGTCCACTTTAAACCAAGTCATCGTGAGCACTCTTCAAATGCTTTGCTACCTCTGAAGTTTCTGCTTTAGTGGTGTGTGGTGTTGTACTGTGTTGGGATTTCCCACCACTGCTTTTTTTTTTAAAGCAGCTCTATGGAACTTTTCATTTTGTGTTGATTTTGGCGGTCCCTGTGGACAAAACCGGTAGTGTTTCACCTAATGTTAGGTTACATGTTCCCTCCGCTTCACTCCCTGCTGCAAGGAGACTACTTCCCCAGGAGAAGAGCGGACGGCAGCTCCGGAGATGGACCTTCGGTTAGCGGCTGAAGCAACTCAAATTTAGGAAGAGCAAACCCCAGCGCCGTTTCGTCTGATTTCGCAGAAAAATCCGACTCGATGGCAGGCATTAAGAATAACTATTAGAAACTAATAGAAATCTTCTCGCTGTTGGTCTCGTTTGCTTATATAGGTCATATAGAGGCATCGTATTAAATTGAGACTGTTTCATAACCAGTTAAAAACTCCATAGAGCTGTATATAATATAAATAAATGGATTTTGAACCTGCTGTACATGGACATGAACATGTGTCGTCCACATAATTTCTTGTATTATCTGGTAAAGTGAGCGTTTCACAGACGAAATTTCAATTTGTTGTTCAATACTGTATTTGCAAGGATCTGGGCATTACTGTCACTGCTTTTTGAACAGACACACAGCTTATAATACCTAATGTGAGACAAGTCATTCAAAACAAGACAAAGACAAGACTTTTGAAATGTCAAACACATGTAGTCTTTGGGTTGGATAGACAGCACCAAGAACAACACAGTAAAGTTAAGTTTCCATAACAGTTCAACACAACAAAATGTACGCCTTTGTATGCCCCTTCCTTACCACATGTGATAATCAGCACTTTTTTTGCAAAGCTAACACGTAGCCTATCACAATGTCTCTCAACTTGCCGTCGATGCCATCTGTCAGAATAACTTTGTGTTGCCATTAAGATACTGAAAAGTCAAACACATTATCAAGTTTGAAGAAGTCAATTAAAAGCTCACATATCTGATAATACAGCAGACATTAGCTCAAAGCTAGTGCTAACAGCTAAAAACACTGACCTGTTGTTGTGCTTCCAGGAACGAAGGATGAATAAAGTTAGATATAGTTTGAGTTGTTTTACATAACGTTCTGTTCGGCCTAAGAACTGACACTAATGATCCTGTATAAGTCCTGGGACCAAGACTGCTTCATGCGTGTGTTGATTTGACACACCTGTTGCAGGCAACCACACGATTGGTCTTTTTCAGACAGTTTCACTTGTCTTAGTAGACAAAAGCACAGGTGTTACTAATAACATTAATGATGGCTCTGTTCTGTTTAAGTGTCCCAGTAAGTCGTGACGGTGTGACAGTAAGCCAGCATGCACAATATCAGGACACTGAAACTGAAACTGAAGCAGCTACATGGAATTAAGCCATACGGTATAATATTTGTATTTACACCTGTGATTTTTCTACTGTGACATGTCAACATTTTGTCTGTTAAAAGGGTACTGGGTTGTATTTAGGGTCAGGGTAAGGTCTGGGGGATTTCAAATGGACAGTTATTGTGATGACTTTTTGTTTAAGGTCACATCAAAAAGGGCTATTTTAGGGCTGTATTATCAGGCTTTATTTCTCACCTTAGTTGTAATGTTGGTTTGCTCTGCTGATATAGCCTATGATGGTTAGCATTACCTTACCACTGTGTAAGATTCAGCTAACATGACTGACATTTTGCACTATTGACTAAAATCATATTGGAATTACATTCATAGCTCAGCTATGCAAGTTTGCTACAACTTAATAGGGCTGATTTTTCACTGCCTTTGCTACACCAGTATAGGGGACAGCTAGCTACCTTGCTAATGTAAGCTAACGTAACACTGGCTAAATAAAGTTGTGTTTATTTTGTAGAAATGGATATGGTGTGGTGAGTTGTCCTTCTTGCCAGTTTGTCCCAGTGGCCAACTGCATTGAGACAGGACTCTGCAAACCTCAAGCAAGGTCAGTTATAACTGTTTGTATGCTGAGTTTTTAAATCATTAAGATTTAATTGTACGATTTATTTGTAAAACCTTTGTTAAGTTTTGTTTTAGTCTATGGAGCCAAACTACAACATGATTTCCACAGAGATAACCTGGTAGGTCCAGGACTTGTTAGCCTCGCTTAGCACAAGGACTGGCAGCAAGTGGAAACTGTTAGCCTAGCTAACACCAAGAGTGAAAAATACAACTACCAACATCTCTAAAGCTGTACCTCTGATGCTGTTGAACAGGTGTAGAAACAGAATTGCAAGGAGACATTGTGGTTTTAGCAGCGGTTAGCGTTGGAGCTATCAGTTGACCAACAACCGCTGGGCGCAGTGACTGCGTGCAGCATCTCTAAAAAGTTGTCGTGAAGAGTGGGGATGTCCCAGGTGAATACTGGATGGACTGCTGACAAGCTTGTTAGCTAACAAGATACAACGTGTAAATCAGACAGCTTTGGAGTTGGTGGTACTGAACTGTAGGCTACTGCAGGTGCATTTTTTTCACTTTTGATGGAGCTAAGCTAGCAGTTTCCCCCTGTTAGCGTGTGCTAAACTAGGCTGAACACATCCAGCCGATGAAACTGAGCCAGTAGATAGATGCTTTGATGTAAAAACAAGAACACCTTGGGGCAGATGAGAAGAAACAGCACTCCTGCCCGCAGAGGAGGTATGGGAATTAATTACTATTATTTTACTATTGTCCTGACTGCTTCTTTATTTCAGTGGTTAGTTTCATTAGCTACCTGTTGGATGATTTTACCAAAAGTACTTACATTTACACACATTTTTCAGTATGTGGTTCCTCAGGGAAGAGAGTCCAAACCTTTATCCTGGTAGTGTACAATGTGACCACTCAGGGGCTCCGTAAAGAAGAATTGTACAATAAAAAAACAGTTTTCTTTGTCACCAGTGTCCCAGACACCCCTGCTGCCTCTGTGGCTTCAGTCTCAGCTAAGCCAGCTGAGACCAAGAGGAAGACACGGAAGCATTGCCTCCTCTCTCACTTTGAGGTATGTTTTGATAGAAAGAAACATTAAGTTCACCAACCATGTTTCTCTTTATCACTAGTGACGCCACCTCAGATGCCCAAACTACGGCACCAAACAAAACACCAAACAAAACGGGAAAAAAGACTTCTTGGTGGTGCCTCCCGTTTAAATGCTGCAGGGTATGTTTCACAGAAAGAGCCAATGTCACCAGATATTCACTAGTCAAGACTAAACAAGAGCGCTTTAATAAAACTGATATAGTTTATTATTCTGTCTTTGCATCATTGAACCGTGAATGTTTTTCTTTTCTCCAACAGAGAAGATGTCGGGTCGCTCCTGCAGCCCAAGACGAAGAAAAGAAGTCGTCTCCGGACCCTCAGAGAAGGTAATGACACTCATTTTAACGCTGTTTTCAGTGTCTGTCATGAACAAAGAAAGTCAGTGACTATTGATCATTTTTCTTATATTCACCGATCAAAATCAGTCTCCAGCTGACACACATAAATTAATATAATATAATCCTTTTTATTATAAATAAACTTCATCATCATCATCATACAGTTCTTTGGTAAAAATTAAGTTAATCTGAGTTGATTGACTTTTAATCTTGCAGTAATATTCTGTAGAAGAGGGCCACTTCGTTTAATATGATTTTACCTGTGAGCTTTTTTGTGGTTGTTCTGCCTCTCTTCACAACTACTGTCTGTTTCTTCCTCAAGCAGAAGTCCTAAAAAGATGAATAAGACCGACGAGCAGGACAAGCATGGACAGTCCAGCTCCTATTCACACCAGGACGAGGTGATGCCGTTCACGGACGTCAACGACGGCGATCCAGAACTGGAGGAGTCCTTACAACTCCACGATGACTTGTTGCCTGATGTGCCCAGCTACGCTGACATCATAGAGCAGGCATGGCTCATGGCGTTGCTCAAGGAGAAAGTTAGCAGGTAAGTGAAAAACTACTTCCAAAAGCTAATCTTTAAAGTTCCAGTTAGTTATTTTTGACCACATCACATTTAGATTACATAATCTTGACATTTATTCACACTCACTTTAATCTGTCAGCCTCTAGTCATGTTTATTGACCGTGTGTGTTTGTGTGTTATTTCTCTATGTAGTGCCACAACAAGTCATGTCACCCTTAGTGATGGTGTAAAGGGGAGCACCATCACCACCGACCACTTCGGGTGAGTAAATCTGCGCAGGAATCCATCAAATCAAACTAAAACATCTCTGTTGGGAGAAAATGAGCTCCAGCTTATGATTGGTCAGTGAAGAATTGATGATATTGACATGTGTTTTGACTTGTTGGTTTTGTGTGTCAGGTTTCCAAACATTGGGCAGAGCTGCTATATGAACTCCAGCCTGCAGAGTCTCCTGACGCTGGAGGCCTTTGTGAGGGACATCAGCTGCCAGGAGCGTGTCTGGAGTTCAGTCCCTGAGGCTCAACTGATGAGGTACAGCAGCCCACACACACACACTCTCACTCTCATATTATCCTCAAGTCCCTGCACAAACCTGAAGAACAACATGAAATAACAAAACTTACAGCAGAAATGTCTCTTTTCTTTCACCCTCTGCAGACGATTGACGGAGATCAGGGACGCCCACACCTCCGAAGACCTCCAAACTAAAAGCCGCCTCCTGCGTTCATTTAAGGAGGCGGTTTCTGTTCAGGCTCCGGAGTTCAGAGACCGACAGCAAAAGGTGAGTCAGCTGGTTTTAAATTTTGTTTTCTTCACCTCCTCCTGATAGTTTCTGCTCTGTGTTTAAACTCCTCTGTTTGTGTGTTTTGTGTTCAGGACGCTCATGAGTTCCTGAGCTCGGTCCTGGCTCAGATGAGGAGTCTGTCCCCTCTGCTGCAGGAGGTCGCAGCCAGCATGGGCAGGAGTTATAACTGCCCTGTAGAAGATCACCTGGTGTTCAGGATGGAGAACATCAGGACATGCAAAAGGTAGGACTACACAGTTCAACGTCACATACACACACACACACACACACACACACACACACAGTCTGTTTGAGAGTCAGGGAAGGTTAACAGTAATGTCTGAAAACGGCCCTGGTCTGGTCGTTGTGGTACCGTGGTTGTATTTCAATGTGTATTGTCCCTTTAATGTGCAGGTGTGGGGTCCATTCAACCAGACAGGAGGAGTTTACTAACCTGTCTCTGGACCTGGTTCCTGGAGCCTCCATTGAACAGATGCTCGAGGAGTACGTGAAGGTAAGATCCACCGGTCCTCGTTCAATCACATCATCACTGACTGATGTGAAGCCGCAAACCGCTTCTGTGTGTGTGTGTGTGGACATGTTGTGGTTTGGTCACCAAGCTCATAACACAGAGCCTGTTGTCTTTGTGCTGTTCTGCAGGAGACAGAGTTGGAGTTCAGGTGCGAGTGCGGAGGGAAGACGTCAGGGCAGAGTTCTACCTTTGCAACCCTGCCAAAGTGAGTGACATCGCGTCCAACATAAATGATCTAACATCAGACCCGAGTGGTTCCCAAACTGGGTCCACTGACCCTAATTTAACAAAACCCACATAACCCAACTTCTCTTTTTTAACTGTCTGCACTTTCCACTCAACACTCTTTTTTTCATATTGTTTCCTACAGAGTACTCGTCTTGCACCTGAAGCGTTTTCGCTTCATTCCGTCCTTTTGTCTGGAGAAGGCTCATGGCCCTGTCACGCTGCTGAGGGACCTGGTGGTGTCCTCCAAAGAGGTAAGAAAAACAAAACTTACCTGAGAACAAACAGAAACAAGTGGAAGTAAACATGTGGACTGTGTAATGCTGTTGTTTTGTGTGTATGAAACTAACTCATATCAACTGTGTTTCTTCTCAGGATGGTGGCTGCTACAGTCTGGTCAGCATCATCAGCCACTTTGGCTCCACAGAAGCAGGTAAGATGATCACACACTGTGATCACACGCTGAATTGGACCTTCTCTTGTCCTTTATCATGGGCTCAATGTGTGAGAGAGTGGTGCCAGATTTCTGTTAAATACTAAATCACTGCTGTCTGGTGTCATTTGAAGTAAGTCAACCTTCATAACTTCCACTGTGACTTAAGATGTTAACAATGATCTCTCTCTGGTTAGGACACTACATCTGTGACGGGATTCATCCTGACGACCGTCCGGATGAGCCGACCGACTGCTGGCTCACCTACAACGACTCAGCGGTCTCTGAAAGCACCGGCTCGTCCATTTGTGAGCAGCGGCAGGAGTCTGCTTACGTCCTGTTCTACAAGAGACAGGTAAGAGATCACCGTCACATCCTGAACTGAAGTCCAGAAGAAGTACACCAAAAATACAATAAATACACCAACACAGTGTTTACAGTAAGTGTTTTGTCTTCATTCTCAGGTGTAGAACAGCACGTTGAGACGGGACACTCCAGAAGGACTTTGGACCAGAAGACCAGATGCCAGGAGCAGGGACCGGAACCGGACACATCCACCTGAAGAGTACCAGGATCCGTCATCAAATCCGGAGGGAAATGGTAAGTATGTCACTAACCTTCCTGTCATCAGTCTATTGCAGATGGTGAATGTGGAGGTGGATGACAGAAGACCAGACCTGTGGATGAAGAAGAAGACGCTCCGTGGCCATGAGCAGCTGGAGGTCTGAAACCTTAAAACAGATCTGACACACTAAAAGTGGAAAAAGTGTTAATGAATGAAAAGCCTGAAAAATGTTATTTAAAAACATGTTCCTGAATCTACAAATCTCAGCCCATCATGCAAAGGGATCCAGAGCTGAGGAACCTTGACCATCTTTGGTCTTTGAAGCTGTGCTCTGGCTAAGAGATGACCTGCACAGAAACAGCAATACAGCTAGGAAACAGCCTATGATGTGCTTTGAATGTAATCATTAAAATCTTTAAAGGAGGTCAGAGTTGATATGATCTTGTCTTGAATATTTCCATTATGTCCTGCTTTATAGTTGTTCTCTACTCCATTTCAGAGGGAAATGTCGTGCATTTTACTACACTTATCAGACAGTTGCACAGTGGTGGAGAGGTAGTTGGGAACACAGGGAGAAATCCCAGTTGGCTGGTAACCTTTCAGGCTGATTTCTGGGGGCTGACGGACTGAGCTTATAGAGTTGTGTGCTCACAGGCTCTCTGTTCACATACACACACCTTTAATGTGAATATCAGAAATATGTCATTTTAAGAGTCGTTATTTTTTGTTACCATATTTTTTTCAGACTCAGGCACAGGACAATGACGTCCCCATTCTTAAGGTCTGTTTATGTGGAGTACGTCAGGCATAAATGGCAAAAAAAAAGCAAAAAACAGTGATACATCATTTCTCTTCTCTTTATATCACTCCGCCCATCTTAACCATTAACCTTACATGCTCAGTGCGCCATTTTATATAGTTTCTTATCCAAATCAAAGAGAACACAATATATACACTCCCCTCCAAAAGTATTGGAACAGTGAGGCCCGTTCCTGTATTTTTGCTGTAGATTGAAAACATTTGGGTTTGACATCAAAAGATGAATATGAGACGAGATCAACATTTCAGCTTTTATTTCCAGGTATTTACATCTGGATCTGATACACAACTTAGAAGATAGCNGGCCTCACTGTTCCAATACTTTTGGAGGGGAGTGTGTATATATATATTTATATATATATATATATATATATATATATATAGCTGTATATGGTTTCCATTAATTAAATAATCAAAAGTCTCTCAACAAACTTGAGAAGGTAATCTCCACAATAAATCTTGACAAAATAAATATAATCTTAAAATAGTATAAAATACATGGGTTGATTTCATGAAAATCTTATAGATTTAAACTTTAACAATTGGTGTTTAATTGATGTTCTTAGATATATCAAAGGGTATTAAACCGTATATACAGTATATATTGTGAAAATCAAGAGTGCTTATTCCTTAACCCGTAATTCAAACATTTTACATAAATACAAATATATATACACAAATTTCACATTTCCTGTGACACTGTGTCATTCACACCCTGAAACAGTCAAAATATCCTCACAATTACAAACACAGACTACATAGGGGAGAAGAAAGGAGAAAAAAAAGGCACTGAGTTCCAAGTTTCTCTCATTGATATGCCAGGTATAATTAGACAGTGATCAGCGTGTAAAGATGATATTTTGAGGATACTCACTGGCACTTGTTATTAGATGTTGTAACGACTTCTTGAAACCACCATAAGCCGCTGAGACAGGGAACAAGCAACACCTCTTTGATGCGCTGTTTGAACAATCCAGTTCCATTTGAAGATATGCATTTAAAGATTTTATTGTCCGTTTCAAAAAAAGAAAAACAAGAATGAAACCTGGTCCCGGCCCCATCCACAGCAGTACATAGCTTAGCTTCCGTGCCAGTACACTGAGCTGCTTCTCCAAACTGGGAGCGCGCTGACTGCCATCTACTGTAGGTAAGACGCTGGACGTTTCTCAATGTCAAGGATGCTTCCTTGGTAGGACGGGTCATTCCAAGTCGGGTCCTACAGAGGCAAGGCAAGACTCCTTCCTAGCATTCGGTGAACACATAAATGGAACAGCCTAGCGAGTGTGCCGGGGGGCCAATCTACTGCTCCACACTCCAGTCCAGTAGGTAGCGGTAATGCACCTATAAACTGGTTTGCCAACCGCCATTAAAACTCAAAGAAGAGAAGTGTGCCATTAATGTGGCATTAAGACGTTTTGCTTTACTTTGGTGGAACACATTTACAGTGTCAACAAATTTACAAGGAAGATCACCCTCGGTGATGCTGTCCCTTCGCTCTCGTTCAGCTCCATTTTCTAACAGATGAGCACGGCCAGGACCCGGAAATGCATCGGTGCCCTCGCCTTACGAAAGTTGGAACCACATTTTTAATTAGGCCTTGTAGATCAAATATGAGTGAAGATTCAGCAAGTGGAGTGCTTATTTCTCGCCTCAAATTTGTTCAGAAACAGATTTTGGTGGACAGCTGAGGTGAAGTTTACCAGCATATTTTGCTTGTTTCCAAATCGGGGGACAGGCGCATTGCATTGTGGGTGCTTCAGGAGCGCCGAGGATACACAACATGCATCCTTGAAAATTCAAGGACTCGGTCCTTGGTAGAATTCGAAGGATCCTGGACATTGGAACAGTCGTTCCAACATTATTAAGGTCTCATAGAATATTTAGGGGTTACTTTCTGCAAATATTTTGACTTTTTGAAGGCATAGACACGTTTATAGAGGCACTTTGTCCGACGTGAAAATTCCAGCCATCCAGAGAGCCGTCATTGTAATCCGGACACCGTAGACCGTTCTCAATCTGCATCCTTGTCTGTACTTGTGGACTTGTGAAACGTCATTAGTTGCAGCCCAAGTACTATTCCAATTCGAAGTCTGCATCTAGCCAAGAACAGTCCAAATGATGTGTACTTGCTCTGCATGAGATATAATTCGTTTTGAGTATATCTAATGGGTAATCTTTGGTCTTGATCTATCATCTGTTCCTGGACAGACCGGTTTGGCTGAGGGCAAAGTTAAGGTTTATAATTTTATTTCACTTTAACGTTTACTAGAGCGCTGTCTTTGTAATTTTTGACCAAGTTGTTTGCTTGTCTTTATTACCTATTGTACAAACTTTTAATAATGGCTATTATTGTGCATTAAAACTAACATAAATAATAATAAATTTCTAATCTCTTATGTCTAATTTTGTTTCTCCTAATCATTCATTCACCAAAAGCCACAACAACAAGCTTTGTCTACAGATCTTTGAACATTCAAATTATATACATATTAATATTTTTTAAAAGAGGTAGGGTTGTGTTTTATATATATTTAGTTTTATCGTAAATATACATTACACCGAAGATAACCGGAGTAGACACGTATTGCCAAGATGAGCTGAGATGGTGACGTCATCAAATACGCTAATTGCAAAATTACCGTACTGCGTCCTCCCGTCCTCGGGAATTTGTACTTTTAATGTGCTTTACGTGAGTCTACGTTCCACCCATAGACTGTATATAAAGATGGACGACGCGTCTCCACTTCCTCCCACTGTACAAAAGTGAAGCCAAAATATCCCGGATACGGGCGCCGCCATCTTGCCCTGGTGACGTCATTTGGAGCCAGAGTCTGCGCAGTAGTGATCAGGGAAGGAGCTGCGGTATCAAGGTCCCACCCATACACCCGCCAGACTCGATCTGTAATTAGTAATTAGAAACTGCTAACTAACGATCACCTGCTAAAGTTACAGTTACATCTCCTCTCGACGTTCCTACTGACGTACAATTCCCGAAAATACATCTGCAGGTGCCTCTGCGATTATTTCACTGTGATTGACAGCTGTCTATCATGACGTTTCACCCCGTTTTTATAGCGTCAAATAACTAATTAAGACCAAATT
>NTHP01000102.1:1987969-2029704 GCA_003416845.1 Oplegnathus fasciatus
GTGCGATTAAGTTGCACGTCAATATATTTTTTCGAACTGTTGTTTTTGTCATGAGTACTTTGACACAGAACGCAAATATTACACGGTGAAAAAGCAACGTAATTATTTTTCGGAACGAGGTCAATTTTTCTGAGCTTTCGCACCGTGAATAAAGGCATCAACCAATCATACTGTGCGAAACAGACGGCACGTCATAACTCCCAATGACAATGGCGGACCTGTTGATTGTTTGTGTGTCTCATCACACTGTATTGAATGACAAAGAACACAAAAGAGCAACAAAAGAGGATGAAAATTACTCACATCGTTTATGTCATCGCTGCTTTGGACATCACATGGATGTTTTTACAGTTTTCTGTAATCCCTGTAAGTCTTTCTGTTATGTCAGAGCAGGAAGCCAAGATTTCCTTGCCTGCCGTGAATGTGTAGCCTAAACGCTGACGGAAGTGCTCATTTGTGAAGTGATTAAACACTGAAAATGAATTAAATCACTGATGTTGTTGTTATCAGGGATGACATATGGCCTTATTATGGGTGTAAGAATGAGCTGGCGCGAATCTATCTATCTTTCTATCGCAAATTCACATCGCTGCCGGTATGAAAAGTTTTGACACGAAATATTCACGGGCGAGTGTAAAGGGCTTTTGTCTTTACTTTTAACGTATTTGTGTTTTAAATCAAAATTTCATATCATTCACTTTAATTGGTTCCAAAAAAATATGCAGACTTGAGCTAAATATTCAAATGTTTGGCTAACGTACGTTATTCCTCCTTTGGTGTCCAATCATGTGTCACGCAGAGCAAAAGTATGCTGGCTGAGAGTGATTTCAACTCCTTTGAGGAAAAAAATTAAAAATAAAAAGGGAAGGAGTATTCTAGTAAGAATCCTGACAGCTTTTATATGAGTACAAGTCAGTTGGACTGTTTTTATTAAAATCATATGACATTGCCTCTATTATGGGGTCACATTTAGGTTCAACAGCTGTCCAGAGTTGGTGGACGTTCACTGAGAAACTGCATTAACGAAGTTATGAACAGGGAGGAATCCACTATAATGGATCATTTTTAATGTTCTTTGCATATTCCATATACAAAAAAGCAAAGTTTCATATTTTTTAAAAAGCTTTTCTGTTCTAATGACCACCAAGATATAAATTATGGCTCTTGTAACTGCGTTCGAACCCGTTGTAAAATACTCTATAAACACACACCCGTGACCGCATTACTGCGCCAAACAAACAAATTTTGTTGTGAATTTTGATTTACTGGGTGGGCTAAGCGTGGATGAGTGGACAGGATATAGGAGGAAGATAAAAAAGAAAGGAGACACACTGAAATTAATGAGAAACTGAAGAGCTGGAAAAGTCAAGAAACGAAGCCTGGACTGTTGAACGCACAAAAAACCACAAAGATGCCGGTGAAAGAAACAAAGTGAGACTACGGGGATTTGTGTTTGAGAAGCCAGGGAACCCGCTGTATCTTGTCGCTTCGTTGGAGAAATACCTGTCGTTTATCTCCATCCAAAGCGGATATACAACAACAATGATCTATGATAAGTAATGATGTAATTTTAGCTAGCTTGCATGTTTTTATTTTTAGCATATTATGCTCATCCTTCTCTAGTTATGTTGTCACTTGCCAGCGATGTCATTTTTGTTACAGTGTAGAGTAACCAAGCTACACTGCAACAAAAATGATATTTCTGGCAAGTGACAACAAGGAGGGGAAAGTGTGCATAATAGTTGTAGATGGTAGATACATGTGTGGTTATAATGTTACTGCAACATGATGAGAACATTTTTTTTTTCTCCTAATGTTAGGTATACTAGAGAGCCCATGCGGGTGAACTTCCTCGGCTCCATGTTGCATGATTTGTAAAGCAGCCGGCACTGAGACAATCTACACTAACCACTGCTTGCGAAGCACCACTGTACAAAAACTCTCTGATGCTGGCTATTGAACACTACTTCAACAATTGCACAATTAGTGGAGGTATATCCGGATAAATGTTAATATTCACCCCAATCTTTAAGCATGCTTTCCACTGCGTCTGTGTGTTGCTTGGCAACAATTCTGCTAAATGTCGTTGAAGAACTACATTGCTGGGTAGAAGAATGGTTATTTGTTAAATTAAAGTTTAATAAATTATTGCATTTTTTGTTGCTGCGTGTTGAAACCTTGCCAGATATATGTAGTAACCGCTCCGCGTCATGCCTAACAACGCCCCTTAGCTGTTCTAAAATCACTGTAAACCATGGCCTCTTGGGGCTTGTTGCTTAAGTTTAACATCCATGACCGGGACTTAAATGGTCAGAGAGGATGTAGTGGATTTTATCCAGGGTTCTGATAAGTAAGTGTTCACCATGCTTTTATGAAATTTTACACAATAAGCGGAATTGCAGTACGAGTTCAGTTTGACAATCCTGAATGGTCCACACAAAAAGGATTAGCTGTACAACATGAGGTAGCTCAGTCCACACATGAGTGGTATAGATGAACAGGAATGCTCCAAGTTTGAATATCAACACCAGGCTGGAGATCTCTTGTTTGTCCCGCTACATCACGTGTCGTCATGGAACTTTTTTCTTTTTAATCAAAAGTGGCATATTGTACTTCGTAAACAAAAAAAAGATAGATGTTTTCTGAGATAAAGGAATTTGTACACATTATTCCACAGAATTTGTCCAGTGCCTTAATGTCAAAGTTCAGCATGAGGGGAGTAGCACAGCTTGACAAGAAGCATTGTAAGGCTACTGCTCTATATCATGTAGGCCTGATTCAGGGTATTTCCCTCATAGAGCAAAGATGATTGTTGTTTACTTTTCTTTGAGGAGTGCAAAGTTCAGTTTTTGTGCCCCTGATAGTGGCCTGCCATTTTTTTTGCCAATTTGTACTCATACACACTTTGATGTCTTAAGTATAATGCTGTGTTCATACCAAAGCGAATTTTCGCCTTGTGTTACTTGCGCGAGTTTGATCGCCAGATCATTTGTGTTTGTTTTCGTTTAAACACAAACCGCAAATATTTGCCTCTCTGTCTCCGGTGAGTGGCAGTTTCAAGTCACACGTTGGCTGACAGATTTACAGGTTTAATTGCAATAAACAGTTCAAAATAATGCCGAAATAACAACATCATAATGCCGATTTGTAAAAAGTCTCGCTTTATGCTTTGTCAGGTCTGTCCGCAACACCACAAGCAAAACAACTTTTAAAATGCTTGTTTTCTAAATGCAGTTTGGATTGACATTTCGGCTGAATTAACCTGGCTTACTAAAGCGGTAATGACCCAAAACAAACAGATTTTGTTGTGATTTAATTGCAATAAATGGATCAAAATAATGCTGAAATAACTACATCACAATGCTGATATGTAAAAAGTCTGAACCTATGCTTTGTCAGCTCTGTCCGCAACACCACAAGCAAACAACTTTTAAAATGCTTATTTTCTTAATGGAATTAGGATCAAGAAGTACAACCAATAGCTGGAATCAAGTAACAGACGCATATTTTCAGAACTTTCCACGTAGTCCACTTTCCTCGTTTACTTTTCTCCAAGCAATCTCCTTTTTTGTCCAGTCTCTGTATAAATATGAAGTAGTGTCATATAGCTCTGGGTTTCCCACACACGGCTACAATTTCCTCGTCCATTTCCGATTCAACGTCAGAACGTCAGGAGAATCTCTACGCTGATGGGCTTTCGTGACACAGCATCATACGAATTTCTCGCTTTAGTTTTTTTTTAACTTGCGTTGCCTGGCACGAATTTGAGTTTTTGCATTGACTTTGTGTAATCGCAAAATTCGCTTCGCATTTGGTGTGAACACAACATAAGGCCAGAGCCAGCCCAACGCATAAGCGAACTAAGCGCCTGCTTAGGGCCCCGTGGCTGCCAGAGGTCCCCCAAGAGTGCTTGAAATGTCTCAGAAGAGAGCTTGAAATGTTTTGTGTTTTTTTGTGATATGTCAATGGTAATCATACAAAAACGCAATATTATGTCAGCAGGCTGGCTAGCAGCTAATACTACTGGTTTAATCAGTTCTTCAGTCAGAGCTGGTGTCATGTCACGACATGCGCATGAATGTGACGGTCACGGACACGTTATCTCTGTCGGAAAAACCGAGCAAAAAAGTAACGTTAATGTTGCAAAAAAGGACATATCCATCAGGAGCGGAGAAAAGAAAGAAGAAGAAAATAGAAGAAGAGAAAAAACAGAAAGATAAAGGGATGTTTGCATGACTAAATAATGAAAATAACTTGTTGCTGATATATATTTCTGTTAGGGTCGGGCGATTGGATGAATATATATATTGTTTTTTTGGAGCAATTTTTGTCAGTTTATTTTTAAATTTTTTAAGTTAGCATTAATGGTCTGCCTCCAACAAATGAGTGAGAGCCGCTGCTCATCAACAGACTCTTGTTCAGCACGAGCTAACCCAGTAGGGGAGGCCTGCAACGGTAGAGAGAGTTGGTAAAAAAACAGGTGTTATATTTTCACATCTCAGTGAATTAAAGGTTTATTTTGACCAAACCAGAGTTGGTGATTGTTGGAACAGTGGAAAGACTAACTAAGACTGTTTTGGTGAGTTTTATTTTGTTTCTGTCGAGTTTGAATGAAGTGTGTTTTACCAGGAGTTAGCTAACAAGGCAATTAAGCTAACGTTAGTCTTAGTTTGGTGAAAGAGAGAAAGTTGAATTCAGGATACTGTAAAAAGAAACAAGTGTCCGGGCTGCCTTAAAATTTTAAGCAGACTGAATTAGAGAAGACAAATTAAAACTACCTCAACTTGTCTGTATTACACTGTCTTCTCAAATTCAGTCAACTTCAAATTTTAAAGCAGCTTGGATGCCAACTTTTTAAAGTTTCTTTTTACAGTGGAGGTGTACAGTTGTATTTTTCTGTTTAAGAAGAAAAAATAGGTGTAAGAATATTTCCTCTCTTGAAATTTTGTTTATTTATTAGACTAAAAAAGCTAAGAGAGCTTGTGGAACGTAGCTACCTCGCCACTCATACTATAACTTCCCCAGGAGCGCTGTTTAGGTATTTTGGAGCTGGAGCTCAACCACTGCCACCTGCCCCTGATACTTACTCAAGTGCTGATGATCTTGCCACTGTACATGCAGCACTGCAATCCACCTCCTCAGCTGGAGATAATGCAGCAGGTGAGTTTTCAGCAAAGGGCAATTTCCCCAGATCAGTATATTTATATGGATAAACCATGCCTTTTGTGAGGTCTTTGTTGTTGTTGACAGACAGTTACATTACCTTTTAATATGACATTTACATGGCTAGCTTTCATTATTATGTTTTTTTATTTTTTCATCTTAGGTCCATCCTTCTCTGCAGGAGAAGAGCAATTTCCTGCACCTGCATCCACTGATGATACTGACTCTTCAGTGTCTGTCAGCTTCAGCTGATGTGGCTGGTAAGTTAACAGCAGAGCAGCCTTTGTATTTGCTCAGTTTACTGTAGAACATCCTGAGATTAATATTTTGTATTTTAATTATTAATTTCCTATAGATCCTTCTACTTTTGTGGTTATTGAGATTAAAGCTAGGGTTTGTAATGTTGAAGAAACCAGCAAGAGTAAGCTAGATTTTAAAAGTGTACGACACCCCCCTCCGTCTCTCAAAGGGGAAAACTATCGATGAGACAGAAATGGCCCTCTTGGAGGCAGAAAAGGATTGCTGGAGAGATGTTCTCACGCGCTTAATTAGTATTATTCAGTCCTTGGCAGAAAGGAATCTGGCACTCAGAGGATCTGTTGATACATTACATCAGGACAACAATGGGAACTTTCTAAAAGAAGTGGAACTGATAGCTAACCTTGATCCTGTTTTGAGAGATCACAGGAGACAGTGGAGCACAGCACATCACATAATTGGGGAAAACAATCCAAAATGAGCTGATAAACTGTGTCAGTGACAAAATACTGGACACAATGGTGGCAGAAATCAAAGATTCTAAATATTATGCCATAATATTGGATTGCACCCCAGATGTTAGTCAGTCTGTTGTGCGCATCGTTAGTGTGCAAAACACCAGAGATAAAGGAACACTTCTTGGGATTTCTCTTAGCTCCTGAATCTACTGATCTAGGCTTGTCCACACTAATTCTTAACAGGCTTGAAGAATTGAACATCCCTTTACAGACTGTAGGGGACAAGCTTATGACAATGGTGTAAACATGAAGGGCAAAAATAAAGGTGTGCAGGCTAGACTGTTAGCGGAAAATCCACATGCTTTTTATGTGCCTTGTGGAGCACATACCTTAAATCTAATGGTTTCAGATGCTGCTAAAGTGTCCATGGATGCCACTTGTTTTTTGGAAATGTGGAAAAACTTTACAGACTCTTCTCAGGTTTTCCTCAAAGGTGGGACATCTTGAAGAAGCATGTGGACATCACACTCAAGTCCTGGAGTGAAACGCGATGGAAGAGTCGCGTTAACAGTATTGAACCTTTATGCTACCAAGCAGACAAGGTGAGAGAAGCTTTGTTAGAAGTCAGGGAAAAGGCTAATGACTCCACAGTGAAAGTTGAGGCCCACTCCCTTGCTGAAGAAATCGGATCATTTAGATTTCAAATCTGCTGCGTGGTCTGGTATGACATTCTCTCCAAAATTAACGTGTAAAAACATGTTAAAATGTATCCTCCACCCTACATTTAAGTAGTGTGGAGGTGTGGAGTGTGGAGTATTGTTAAATTGCTACTCAACATAAAGATGTTTATTGTGAAAATTTGGTGCAGTGTCTGTGGACAGGAAGTGTAACAGCTGGCAAATTTAAATGGTTCATTGTTTTGCATAGACAATCTGTGTTGAGGAACATTTACAACACATAACAAGATGTAAAACAACAGATTTAATACATATATTCTGTTCAAAAAAATGGTATATTGGGTATCAGCCTGTGTTTGTGTATGTGTCGGCTACAGTATTGTGTATCGGTGGTACCTTTAATCAGGATGACAGACAGACAGCAATACTCCCTGCCATTTACCTAAGAGGCTGCTCATTCATCTGCCAGCTCTCGCTCTGTCTACTTCACATATACACACTTTCATTCTGTCTTTCTCATTCTCTGAGTGTCAATTAATCTTTCTCTCTTTATCCATCCAGGTTGTTCTCCCCCGCTCTCTCTCTCTCTCTCACTTTCACACACATTCAGTACCGTTCTCTCCCGCCCTCCACTCATTGTGCTGTTGCCAGTGTAGTTAAGGTGATGGCTTGACAGACAGCGCTTTAGGGTGACGCCTGTTTGCCTTGTGTTTTATGGCGTCAGTATTGTGAAGAAGGCATTAAGCATCTGTCGCCGTCATTAGCCGGCCAGCACACTCAGTCTGTTATGAGATGCAGATGGATGACTTGAAGGAAATCCAAATGTTCACATTCTGTCATTCCCTCCTTGGAGCGTTTTATTGGATTTTCTAATTACGCTCTATCATTTTGTTTTCTTTTTCTTTCCGTTGCTGGATACAGAACAGCTGTCAAAGCCGTCACAGTCGAATTGTGCCTTTAAAGATTATTAACAATTACATTATTACATTGTTTTACATTTTTATTATAACAAATAGAGAGGAAAGATGATTTACCACTTGTTTCACAGCACCATGAATCTGATGTACACTTCAAAGCTGAACAATACAACCACAGCAGTTGTGGGATAAATGCCTTGCTAAAGGGCACCTCAGAGGTCGTGATCGGGAGGGGGAAGTGCTGCTTTTTCACTTACATGCGCGTATTTCTCCTGCTGGTCCAGGGATTGAAACAGTATCACAAGCTCACATCTCTAACCTTAAGTGCACCACTGCCCCCAAGTTCCCATGAAATCAAATTCGATGTTTAAATGTTTTTATATGATATGTCTTACACTATACGTCACCTATACGCCAGTATCTGGCCCAACAATGATAAAAAAAGTCATTTTTTAGGTATTAGAGTTAGAGTTTGTCATCCTGGAAAACGATAATAAAATGTCGATGACTCATCCTCCACTCGGTGGCGTATAGCCTACTAATTTTGTGTCCAATGAAGCACTTTCTCGAATGGGATGAGCATTGCGTCTCTCCTTCACCAGCAGCACTGCCGGCTTCAGATCTCGGCTCGAACATGTATGGCCTCGCTCCAGAAACGACCTCATCATGGTCGTCTTCCTCCTCCATTTCATCCCTGTCTGATTTGTCGGTCATGCTGAGCTTGTAGCTAGCTTCCCTGGTTACAAAAACACCCACAGCTCAGGCCTCTGGGATCAATCACAGCAGCCTGGCCTTTTCGGGAGGGAGGCAGCCTCCCTATCTTCCTGTTTTTACAGGAAATACGTAAATATGCAGAGTCAAATAGCACTCTGCTTTCATGGGAACTTTAAGAGACAAAACATTTTTGAATGAGGCCCATTGTGGTTTTGCTACAGTGCCTGCAACAGCCTTGATGTTTTTAACATCTTGTGATTGATTCAGCCTGAATTTAAAATTGATTCAGTTTGGATTTTGTGATAAAATCCTAAAATGTCAAAATAGATTTTTTTTTAAATTTAAGATGCATTTTGTAATGTAACTGAGTGTTTCAGGCTTCTCTTGGATGAAAATGATATGTGTGTCTCTATATACCGTACATGTGCTTCCTCTGACGGCTGTCCAAGCACATGTGTACATGTGTATGCACTTGTGTATCTGTCTCTGCATGTGTGTGCCTAATGCGATGCCCCAAGCAAAGCCCCCGCTGGGACATCATGGTCAGACAGACTTATTCAACAACACAAATAAAAATCAATAAACAATCTGAAGTTTTCACCCTAAACACTGCTTTTTTTTTTTAAAGCTCTGTTTTTTCAATGAATATACAACATGGCCTGTACCTCGGCGGCGTAGACAGGTCCTGTCCCTGGGAGAGATTAGATAGTGTCTCTAAAACAAGAAGAAAATTGAGGGAGAAAGCGGGAGAGCAGAGGAGAAAGGAGGTGCTGTGCAAGTAGAGCAGTGACACTGTGGGTCAAATCAAATGAATACAGTCTGAAGTTAAAAAAAAACATTTACAGAAAAAGATGTTTTGAGGAGGGGTAGGATGATGATTGGGCATTTTGTCGATGCTAAGCAATTTAACATCTGGCGTGAGATGGTCAATGTGATCAATCAGCAGAAAAAGAGGAATTGTTTTGCCGTATGAATCAGAAAGAACACAATAGGAAATGAAAGCTTCCAAAAAATAAACTAATAAAGCAATTTTAGAAAATGTAGTAGCACCCTTAACTGGACAAATGTACTCAAATGATTTTGCTTCATTGTTTTTTTATTTATTTATGTAATTGTTTGTATGCTATGCAGTAATGTTAAAAAAAAAGGCCTGCGTTGCACAGGCTGTTCACACAGCCAATTTGTGTGCACATCACACACACACAAAATTACACCCTCAAGCATGTGTGTGTGTGTTTGTGTATGTGTGTGTGTTCATGTGTGTGGGTCTACGTGTGAGTGTGTTTGGGAAGGGCCACTTTGCCAAGAGCACTAATTAGAGGTCAGTTCAGTTTGGGTAGATTCTGTTCTCACCCTCTGATTCCACTGCCAGGTCACCACTAGGCTCCTACCCTGTGTGTGTGTGTGTGTGTGTGTGTGCGCACGCCTCTAAGCCCATATGTGGCAGAGAGAGAGGTGAGGGCTGGTGGGTCTCGGGGCCAGACCAGGCAGCCAGTCAACCCAGTGAGGAGGACTCCGTCATGGGATGAGGCCGCTGGCTGGCCTGCCTCTCTGGCCTGGATCTATGAATCTCTGTCTGCAGGCCCTACAGGTCGTGGGCCCATATACGTCTGTAAGGCTACTGTCACATCACATAATAGCAGACAATCTTGTTTTTTTTCTATATCATGTTCTCTGCAGCTCATTTACTCCCTCTGTCTCTACCTCTTATTCTCTACAATCTTCGGAGACGATTTGTATATTTTTCTGATAAAGCCTCCATTAAACACAGAAAACTAAAGCAAATAACACAGACACATATTTAGATGCTTACAGCATAACATATAACAATAAAAAGAGCATAGATCTGAACCCAAATGTATATTCACCTGCAAAGTACATGCATAATGCAAAAAATATTGAATTCCCAAATTAACATTATTTAACAAAACCAGTAATGACTCGTTGGCAACATGTTGAGCAGTCTAGTATCCAAACAGATTATAATTATGCAAACATCACCAACACAAAGACATTTATTTTTTGGGGGGGGAGTAATGAAAGTTTTATTATGTAAGAAAACAAACAAACAAAAAAACAACTTTAGATGTGTCGTATGTTGGATAACATTCAGCAAGTAGAAATATGTGGTAATACGAGTCAGGTTAACAAGTGGATGAATTAAAACTGTAGACCAGACGTCTAATGATGTTATAAGAAACGCTCTGGCCTTTGGATATTTAACTGGTTTGGGTTGGGCAGGAGAGAGGATCCTCTTAGAATGTAAACATAACTGGAACAGCTATATTGTAGTCTGAAAGTATAAACTTTTGAGTTGTTTGTTTTAAGATTTAAAGACAATTTTACTGATTTATATTCAATACTGTATGTATTATTTTTTAAGACTGTCTCATGTCATTATATGTAAATAAAATGCTTAAACATTGTCATGGCATATGATACACCTCAGAAACAAGCATCCACAGAGTGCTGCTCAATGAAGCGCACCAGCATTACACTACAGTATATAAAGATGCATATCTGCCTGTCACTACGTGAAAGACAGCCACCAAACATGGCAAGAGGGAGGAGAAGAGAGAAAAGAGCAGAGCAGGGCATCTGTGTCTCGCCAGAGGGGGTGTCAGACGTACTGTGTGTGTGTGTGTTTGTGTGTACGTGTGTGTGCATGTTTCCGAGGTTTATTGAATAGCAGCGATAACGGATATGGACAGGATTTGAAGAGAAGGAGGATGAGAAGAGGAGGGTGAAGTATAGAGGCTTGAAGCTGGGGGCTAATGTTAAAAGTATGTAAGTGTGTGTGTGTATAGTGTGTGTGTGTATGAGGGGAATGCCAGAGTACTTTAGCCTGTCTGGTGGTATTAGATTTTAGAGACTGTAATTGCCACTGAGGGTATTGGTTGCTGAGGCACTAGTCATACATATCTGTAAGGATGTACACAAGGATGTAGAACCATGTTCACACACATACACACACGCATGGACACACACATTAATGAACACTGAAACAGAGTATGGCAAGTGTCTAGACCAGATTCACATCCCTTTGACTACACCCACTTCAGGAATCTATCCATGAATTACACATTGAAGACAATTAGGATACCCAACTGTTTAACAAATTCAATTTTTACGTTTTCAGCACATTTCAATTGCTCTGCAAAGTAAATTGGCTGTAAGAAAATAAACACAGTTGAAATATTTCAGGATTCGCAGTAAAGAAAATGGTAGTAATTTTAAACTGAAAAGCCAAGATGATCAGCTAAGTGAAGCGTTTTTGTGTGGGCTGAGTAACTTCACAAAACCTTGATGGTTTACTGTAAGTTAGACAATGCTGCACTGTTTCCCTGAAGAGAAGGAGCAGAGAGAAGAAGGACTTTCTGAATTGCTGTGAACTAGTCCACATTTTACCAAAGCTGACCTGGCAAAGTGTCCCAACCATACTTTGTCTGTGAACTGAGAGGTTTATGTGACATGCCGACCAGATGCAAGTCTTTCTTACTGCAGGCAGGGAAGTGCCAAAACTTCACATTGGCCAGGTGTATGCAAACTTTGAGCATGCATGTATAGTAGATGCCTTACTTGGAGGAAAGGTGGCTCATCTCACCCCACTCTCCATTATAGGTACAGTATGTGAATTCAGTTAGTTTCACGCATATTTTATGTCACATAATCTACTAGTTTACTGCTCAGGCATTTATACTTTCTGCTGCGTCACACTTTGTCATTGGCGGTGTTGGTCCTGGATATTTTGCTGCTATAAGTGAGACAGGAATGCAAATAGCATTCAAATATAATTGATCTGGAAATAATTTGTTAAAAAAAAGTCCAAACAATCTTTTTTTCCTCTCTTTTTTCTGTTGTCTGCCTGTCTTCCCTCTCTCTCTCTCTCGCTGTTTCCCTCTGTCCATCAAAGCAACCTAAGCCTCCTTTAGCCATGCTGGGTCACTGAAGGCTGAAATCTAAACCAAACTACCGGATGGACCACAGACGCGCGTGTGCACATACACACACGTACACAACTTAGAAGACAACAGATACTCACCTCATCTTCTGGCAGGGAGAGACAGACATAGAACAGGAGACAGAGGACAGACAGCTGGAGAGAGAGAGAGAGAGAGAGAGAGAAAGAGTGAGAGAGATGGAAAGACATAAAAGAGATAAATACCAAGAAAAAGAGAGAAAGACAAGGAAGTGAGAGATGAAGGGAGAGCAAGAGGAGGCTGCAGGTTCACGGTCCCAGAATAGACCAGACTGGCAGGATTGAACCACAAGACTGGTGCAGGGTTACCATGGCAATTTATGACTGGGTACAACTGAGATATTAATTGTGTCACACACACACACACACACACACACACACACAAAGATACAAAGATATACACATGTGAACACTTTAGATATGATCATCCAACATCCACACTCTGAACAATGTTGTGTTTACATTGGCATGCTGTGTTTGATACCTACAGTATCCTGTAATGAGTGCGTTTTGAACACAGCATGATGTCTTCATTTTGACTACGTTAAAGGGTAACTACACCTTCAAATTCTGCAAGATCCCTCTCCCCCAGCATATTTAAAAAATGCAACTAAGGAGTGAGGGAGCAATGACTGTAGAAGGATGTGGGGGGTCAGGGGACACTGATTGACCACCGCTCAGTGTAGCATGGATAGCGACTTACCTTGACAGTAACTTGCAGCACATTTATGGCCCTTTGAAAGAGTTACTGTGTGGGTACCTGTGTTGTAGCAGAGCTACAACTATGGAGCTCTACTATGACAGGCTCTCCTGCTGTGTGTGTGTCTGTGGGGGAGTGTCAGTACACACCCGTAGCCCTGCCGTTTATCGCAATTAACGTTACTGTTGTCAGCCCTAAAAATCTTGTTAAGCTGTGAATACAGCACAGTTATCTGCGGGACCGTGTGTTGTGTTTACTGCCACTGCGGAGGAATAAATCTTGTTCATATACAGCGTTGTCTGTCTGCTGGTGCTGATCAGGCTTCCTAATGCTACCAGCAGCTATGTGTGAGAGGCTAGGGCCGTAGAGAATTCAGCTGAACTGAACTTTCAGATCCCAGCAGACACATTCAAGCTAATATTTTTACACACAATATGTGTTTTGTTGGAAAAATCATGTAAAACATCATATGCCAACAATAATCTAAATTTCCAAATGTGACCAACATACTTGGATCATAAATGGTGTTTAGGGACAAGGTTTTTGTAGGGTACTTAGTGCTCTTAAAATCTTTGATGGAGCGAACCCCCTAATTGTAGAGTCCATGTTAGAACGAGGACATCTTTACAGCAAACATATCTGCACAGCTGAAAACTGCTGCTAAATCATTGGCTTTAACACTAATGAGCCTCCTCATCACCATCACATGAGGTGTCAGGCGCCTGTGCAAGTTTAACTAGCACATTTCTGTCTGGAAGCTGGTAGACACGTTTACGGTAATAAACTGTTCCTATTGAACACTCACTAGCACAATGCCTAGATATTAACTTTATGGTATGTTAGCTGACAGCCATTCTGCCTATGCATTATGTTTTTGTCTTGTCCTTTGAGATATGACATACTTTGAATGATGATGTCACTGAAGCCTCTGAACAAGACTTCGTTTTTACCACAGTTTTTACTGCAGACATTTTCATATTATAAACCAAAAAGCAAAGCAATTCTGGGAGGTGTAGGTTTTAGGCCCAGTAGAAGTTGGGGGGTTGGTCTTTGATCCTCCAATGGATTGACAGCTTTGTGGTTTCAGGACACTGGACGAGCTGGTGAGCTTCACCGGTTGCCATTGTAGACTAGTTGTGGCTGCTGAACCCTTGTGTGGCGTTAACCAGTGTCATAAACAGAGTAGGTGGTTGGACTTATATATACATAATCTTTTGTGTCCAGGGTCATTTTGGACTTTTTAACAGTAATGGGCTATGATACTTATAAAATGTGTGTGTGTGTGTGTGTGTGTGTGTCTGTCTGTGCGTGCGCACGAGAGAGAGTGAGAGCCTATGTGACGGATGGGGTTGTGAGGAAACGTAATGACACACTCCAGTGGTCCAGAGAAGGGCAGAAGCACGGTCTCATTGATAACTGGATAATTATGTACTCTGTCATCATGTTATTGTGTGTGTGCATGTACATTTTATTTTTGGAGTGCATGCTTGGGTACTGTATGTTAATTTTTCTGTATTGTCATGACACCATTTTTCACATCTGTATGGCTCTATATGTAAGTGTTGCTGCATGTGCTAATTAACAGGTACACTGTGTGTATTTGACCTTTGTGTACTGGTCTGTGTGTAATTCTGATGTGTATTTGCGCACACACACTCTCCGTGTCACATGCTTTTATACTGCACCTAGCGTAGCCTGCATGATTGTGTATGACAGCAGTGAAGTGGGACGTTAAATTGCTGTATTATGTTAGTACACCATGTAACATATATACACACCTACTCTCTGTCTGACACGCACAAACACATCACTCTTGCACACATAGACATACGCACAGAGGGGGTGTATATTATAGCAACCTCCTTACAGTGAAAAGACATGACATCAATTTCATTTCAAAAGACTGTTGTCATCATCCGTTTTTCATCTCCCCATCATCTGTACCTCCATCATCTCGCTCCTTTACCTGGCTTGCACATTAGAGATATATCAAATAAACACACACACACACATATAAGCACATGAATGCATGGTATTTTTACTGATACTGAAAAAGCAAATGTACAGGTGATGCACCCGCAAACAGCACAAACATACACATACACACCAGGCCTCCATCCTGTCATAGAGCTAAGCCCTCAGCGTGTCCCACACTCCCATTGAGAATGTTTTGGACTTTCTGCTGTTATGTGGTTTTCCCAGTGATGCGGGTTTGTGTGCCTTTGTGTCTTATTTGTTCCCTGGTGAGTCGAGGGGATAGAAGCTGAAGGAGGCCGTCCGATTGGGCTGTCACTAATCCCTTAACAACACGGCTGACCGCGATTGGCCATGACCATACAGAAGGGGATGGAGTCAGCAGGTGGTAGGGAGGATGATTGAATGGTTGGAGATATGCAGCAATGGGCAGGTGGAAAGTGCGAGATGTGAGGAAGGAAAAGTGTCTTTCTGGTTTAAGAGTTGAGGGCTTGAAAATTATCATAACCAGATTTTCTGCTAATTCACGCCACAAAAACCACTCGCAATGTTATACTAATACATACTGTATCGCATAGACTTAAAATACTCTGATTAGGAACAAATACTCAAATAGACATAAATACCACTAATAGTAGCTCTGTGTCTGTATACGTGTTTGTGTGTTCATGTCAGTGTGTGTTTGTGCGGTAATCGCCACAGGCATGATTGTCCTCCGTATTTGTAAGGATGAAACCCTAATTAGAGGAAGCATACTGCAGGCTTTCTCTCTCTCTCTCTCTCTCTCAGTCTGATTCTCTCTCGCTCTCTCTCTTGCCTGCAGACCTTCTTGTCATTTCAGGCAAAGGTGGGCGCTCTCTGCTCTCCCAAAATCCCCTCTGAAAGCAGCGCTCCGATATCAGCTGCCCAGATGCTGTTTAACCAGCCTAAAGCCAGAGCAAACACACACACTGACCCCACGCTCAACATCGCCGGAGTAAGTGTGCTCATGGGCGGACTTTGTAAGAAGAAAACGCATAAATGCATAAAATTGTAGTTGTCATCATGAATGCGTTAAGGTTTAGATTTTTTAATGCACAGAACACACAAATCTACTCATAATACATATTTTATTTTAGGGATACTGTAACTTGTATCAATAATGCTTAAATTGTTTTTTGAGCTCACTAATTCTTCTCTTTCTTACAGTGAGACAACACATACAGTATGTCTGTAAAAGTGTACAGTATGTGAGTGCTGCACAGGGGTCAACAGTCGTCCAGAGTCAACAGGAAAGAGACAGCTCTTTGCTCTGCGTACCTGTGCGCATGTGGTGCATTCACGTGCTCAATGATACAATTCACATGTTTCTGGACATTTTCTTTCTGTTCATCCAGTGTCAGTTGTTGGTATGATCTTTTGCGATGGATTCATGCCTGCTTTCAGTATTTACTTTGCCTTCTAAGTTTTCATGAACAAAGGTTTGTAAAAAAGTGACATTGTATGATTACGTAACCTTGTTTAAGCTCGGTCCAATTATCTTTCCTAACTCCCGAATTCTTCTTTACACCTTTCTGTAATGAATTTTCTGTCGCAGTCAGAAAAAATTGGTGAGCAAAGGATCAGACGTGTGATATCAGAAAATGTGTGTGCAACACTAGTATGTAGTATGTAGTCCCAAAACAAGTACAACAAAACAAAAGCAAAACAGAGAAAGTTTAACAAAACTAATGACCAAGTGCATAATGGAAACGTTACATTTTTCAGCTGAGGGGTTTGAATGCAAAACACATCCGCCTCACAAAGTATTGCATTAAAGACTTTATAGAACTTTAAAGAACAGTATAACTTTTTGATAAACTGGTACCACTTTAAAAAAAAAACTTTCCTTTTTAAAATTTGATTTACTTATTTAAATTGTATTTTTTTTATTTTAGACTCAGTTATAAACATTTACTTATTTAATTAACATTTTTTGGGAGATGACAGCAATATTGTGCATTCTCCACAGACAGATTCAGTGACAACATTGTTGAAATTCTACAGCGGCCATCCCAGCTGCACCAGAGGCATTAGCATGATCCACCAGGAAGTGCCCTTTCTATCCATTGAGGCTGTGTGCATGGGTCACATCACAGATAGAGTTGTGGCTCCATCCATCATGTGGGTTATAGTTAGCCGCCTATGCTAATGTCTGACCCAATGAAAAGTTTACTGAGAGACGGACAAGGACATTGGGGTGGACTCTTGTCATCGCATGCCGTAAACACACACACACTTTCTCTCTCTCTCTCTTACCCACACCCACACACACACTCCCCAGCACTGTGGGGCTGTCATATTTCACAGTACCCGGTAGCGTGGGGTGAGTTATGGCCATGTCACAGTATAGAGGAAGCGTGTGTGTGTGTGGTGTGTGTTTATGTGGTCGCACATTAATGTGGGTATGTGTTTACACTGTGTGTGTGTGTGTGTATCTCAGGTCCACTCCTTATACGTTTATTTATAAAACGCCCCCTCACTCCAAATCAGTGGTGTCCAGAATGCCGCTGCATGTGTAAATGACAAAATGATTTATAGAAATATTCCCAAAATAAAGTCCTACGCACCAGGTGGGAATGGAATACCCCTAACAGCACGGCCCCTGAATGGGAGACACACAATAAATGTATGTATACACCAGTGCGGTGCACACAAACTCATAGATGCACACACACAGACGTGGTGTGGCCCATGTAGGGACAGAGAGGACGGCGCTCTGGTAAAACAGCTCTGTAGATTTATGACCTGTAAACTAGAAGATGGACAGATGGATGGATGGAAGGATGGATCAATGGAAGGGCAAAATAAAAAAAATGAAAGGATTAAGACAGAGGGAGAAGGATGGAAGGACAGGAGGACAAACAGATGATGGATGCACAGACAGATAGATGGAGGAAGAAGACAGCAGAGAGGACGGCGCTCAGATAAAACTGATTTAGGGATTTAAGGCCTGTGAAATGGTAGACGGACAGAGGGATGGATGGAAAGAAGGATTTAAGGAAATGAGGACAAATATGTGAGAAGAGAAGAAGAAAATAAATGGCTGGATGGACAGATGGATAGAAAGTTGGCTGGAACAAAGGGAGGTCAGGGCAGCGATACGCAGAGAGGAAAGGAAATGAAAAGAGAAGAAGAAAGGAGTAGAAGCGAACAGAAGAGTCCTGAACTCTTTTACAGACAGTAGTAGGAATATAACAAATCCTGAAGTGGTCTTTGCTTCTTTGTGTGCCATGATTCCTGGAGGAATTGTCAAAGCATGAAATGAGTCTTACGCTGGGAATTGTCTCATTCTGACTGGAAATGGTGTTATCGTTCTGTGCTGGTAATTATGCTCTCTGAGGGAGCTGGCATAGACAGAAAGAGACAGAAAGAGCAGAAGAGAAAGACACACTTTGATCTTTTGTGAACATGATGGGTTGAGCTGAAAGAAATAAAATGTGTGTGTGAATGAGTGCATGTGTGTGCACACGCGCGAGTAGTTACTGTACCATGCCAGCTGGTCTTGGGGACTAATGGTAACTGTGATATTAGCTAGTTTGTAATTTCCTGTGGTGTTTATTTTTATGTGAAATGCTGAGATTATTATGTCATGTACATAGAGGAATATTCTGAGAGATATTCCATAACAATATTTGTTAGGTTTGAAAGTACCATTGGAGTCCCTTTTTCCAAAAACTTCACGAGTTTCATGTTCATGGGACTTGGAAAAAGTAAAACAAGCTGACATAGTAATTTGAGAATTTCAGACCTGCATCAAACAGAATTACAGATGAATGTTACTTGTTAAATATCAGCCAGTTAAGTTTTTAATCTTTCAAAAATGTTCTGAAAATTTCGGACACTCATTGTCAACTGGCCATTTAAACTCTTTAAAATAATGCTTAAAGAGTTCTTGTAAATAATTGGCACAGGTCATGACAGTGTGGCATTTAGCATTTGTCCTTTTTTAACATTATATTTTAACACTCAATAGAAAAAACTGTTCATCCTTCTTTCTTTTCTCTCACAGTGATCTCAGTCTCTCTGTTTGTCTAGTTTCCCATCCTACAATATCATCAATCACTCATCATTGTATCTCCCCATCCTTCCCTTTTTACCCTCCCCCCATCTCAGTACCAGTCCCCCCCCTTTGCTTTACTTTGTTTTTCAGTGCCACATTGCCATGTGTTGTGTGGTGTAAATGGGTTGTGTTAAATGTTGTTCTGTCCCTGGTGAGTGTTAACAGTATGGAGAGAGAGGCTGATAATCTTTAAACAGGGCATCTGCTGGCATCTGCTTTATCTTTATTGTTCCCTGGACACCCAGCAGAAAAATATACAGGCGGGGAGACAGACAGACACACAAGCATGGTAACACATTGTATATGCAGTATATGCAGTTCACAACACATACGCCAATATTTGCACAGGTTCATTTTGCATGCACAACCCACACAACACCTACAAATTTGTTATCATCAATTCTTCAAAAAACAAACAAACTTTAAGGTAGAGGAAGAACATATGAGAATGAATAATTAAGTAGAGTCATTGAATGTGTATAAACTCACTTTGCGGACTGGACAATAAAAAAAACCACATCCTGTAAGACCTAATTTACTAACAGTCATGACTGACCCAATAGCATTTTTCCTTAAAAACCTTTAGGTGCAAAATGAGTCAGTAGCACGACTGAGGAAGGCAGGTTGAGTTAAGATGAAGTTTACTGTGTCCAGAGTGCAAAATCAAGTTTGTTAGTAAGAGGCAAACAAAGCAAGAAGAATAGACAGCTAAGTAACAAGGTCCAAAAAGGCAGGGAACTGGTCATGAGAAAAGACAGGCGGAAGACATGATGGCTGGATGCTGAGGCAATAGCACAACAGACAATATTCAACTTGTCATAGCAGAAAAAGTGTCACTTATACCACTAATGATAGCTCTGTTCTATTCAAGTGTCCCAGTAAGCCATGACAGTGAGCCAGCATATCTTTTACACCCATGCTCTTCCTCCTGTGGCATGTCAAAACGTTTACCATGAAAAAGGCCTATTCGACAAAGAGTTAAGGGAGAGTGGCGGTATATGTACTGAGGGAGCTGATGAGGAAATGAGGGGCAGGTGTGTCGGCAGGTGGATATCAGGTGACTGGCAGGAAAAGCTGAGGACCACTGCTGGAGGTAGAGGGAATGGCAGGGTCTGAATTAACAGGAGAGATGAGTGGCAGGCAAACAGACAGTGGGTAGAATAATGAAACTGATATTAAATGCTGGTAGAAACCATAACAGTTGGTGCATGGTGGAGGTTGAATGATAGATGGTTGAAAGACTGGAAGCAATGTGGTAATAGTGGGGGCACTACTTCTCTGGGGGATACAAGCTAAATGTAACCCAGTACAGCCAGAGGCTCATTGTACACCTTTAATATTAGTTAACATGAAAATCTAATCGAGTCATTTTAGTATCAAAATGACAGATTAAGACTTCAAGAAGTAGTTGCGTCTCGTGTATCCAATCAACAAAGACCCTGCTTTAATCTAATCCTTTATTGATCACCCTTAGCATTACACTGTCATTTTAAAATCATCTCATAATACGATATTGTGGGTGCACGCATTATTCAAAGGCTGTGATTTGTCATCTTGTTCTGTCTTTTTACATCCCTCATCCCACTGAACACACTGTGGACTGTGCAGAAAACTGAACTGTCACAACTGTCTGACCTTGACGGACTTATGTTAGTAGATGTTTTGGAGTTTTGGACTCAGGGAGGGTCGAAGCAGAAAAGAAGTCACATTTACAGGTTTTGGTCACTAAACACAACTTAGGATCTCACATGCATTATTTTACCACAGAGAGTCTGTGAAGTATCTTTTGGTAAAACTTATAGCACATATACCTAGCAATACTACCACAATAAGAGATACATTATGCATAGCACCGAAAAGTAAGGGAAGGCTGGAAACGAGCTGAAGCGAGACAGCGGGAAGATGATGTGATTGGGTTGCAGCGGGGATGGAGATCACATAGAGGGAAGAGAGAGATGAATGGAGGGATAGATGGAGAGGAAAGGGGAGGAGCGACAAAAAGACAAGGGGAAGCTGGGCTTTCCATAGGGGGCCCAAGGGCTGGCAGGCACCTGAGTCACACCTCCACTGTGTGTGTGTATGTGTGTGTCCTTCTGTCTGATTCTGTGATTAATGAAGACATGTCAGTGTGGTAATCCTCTCTAATAAGCACCAGCGGAGCAGCCCTCAACCATGTGTGTATATGTGTGTGTTTATGTATATGTTTATACTGTATATCTGTGTATGTGTGTGTGTGTGTTACTGTGGATTTTTCAGCCTGTACGGACAGATTTCTGCAACTTCAACTCTTTGACTAAATGAAACATTTAATATACATAATTCATTGTGCTGCATGTACTGTATCTGTTCATTTGTGTGTTAGTGCAGGCAGGTAAGCGAGAGGAAGTGTGACAGAGAACTCCTGTAATATCCTTACAAGCAGCTTGCGTCTGTGTGTGTGTGTGTGTGTGTGTGTGTGTTATCTAATGTCATTCTTTATAAGTATGCCCAGATGTTGATACTGGAATGGCTCTTTAATTACCATTTAAACAGCAGGGGCTGTGTGCGTGTGTGTGAGAGCGAGAGACTCTGTGTGTGTGTGTGTGTGTGTGATGTTGACAGCGAAACTACTGTTTAATTACCATTTAAACTGCGAGAGCTGAGTGGATCATTTAAAGACAGAAGAGCTCCAGCCAGCTAAATGAGGAAAACAACACCATTACAGACACACACAACACACAACAGACACACACGCGATGAAACCACACAGACAACAAGACTATTAAGGTCTAATGAATGATACTCCTGTGATGTGTAGCTATTCTTTAAATAATAATAAGTGCTTTGGTTTATATAGCTGCATTGTAAATAATATTTCTCTCACACAGAAACACACACATATCCCTAATACCCTGTCACATAATAAACACCTTTTTTTAAATTATTAAACGTGTGCAGTAAAATATATTTCTTTGTGTGTTTAGGCCCCTTGCCTATATGCATGTATGCAACCATCTGTGAATGTACTTCAGTCAGTCACCCTGTTAATCAGTCAGTCTGCTACAGAGGCAGGTGGCCAGTCAGTCACCCCAACAACAACCCATCCAGCCTGCTTGTGTTTTAAATTACACAATTAGTCAGTCAGCCGGTCGAATAGTAAATTATGATCAGCCAGCGCTTTGCTGTCTCAGCCTTTAGCTACAGGACAAACATCACCATCACGATTAAGCGATTAAAACATTCAAATTGTTTTACTTAACTTACTTTTACAGAAGTAGGCTGTAGTATGCGGAAGACAGCGATAGACCGGGTTCATCATAGAGTTAGTGAAGAGTTAGTTGCATCTCACACGTGTGCAGTGTGACAGTATTGACACAGTGTGTGTGTGACGTGTCAGAACTTGACAGACATGAAGAGGCAGAAGTTAGAAATGTTAAAGCTTCACTCAAATCGTCGATAAAATCATGCAGAACTGTCCGCTATGTGTGCTTTGAAATAGGATTTTATTAAAAAAAAAAAAAAAATAGTGTGTGATTCCTTTATGAAAATGCACTGTAAATGCTATTATGTTTCAAGGGAAATTTATACAACCTGTGGCTCTATTTGTGATGAAGAGATCATATTTCATAAAAGTCTTCTTTATGAATTTATCCTGCATTACAAACTAAAGCATGCAGAAAAAATACTATAATATCATATAATAAAAAAGTGCATATAAACTCTTTACATTTGGTTCTTTATTATTTCTTCAGGCAGGTTGATGGCCAATCACCTTCAACTATTAAAATAAAAATACCCTAATGAAAGCAGTATAAATGATTAATTGTACTAAAAGGGCAATTATGAATGATAATAACAAATTATTTTTACAATGCCGTGGCAGGTACAAATGATGGCGTGGATGATTCCTTACACAAAGGTAGTTAAATAATTACAGTGTAACAGTGAGAATGATAGGAGTGATCATATTTGTGACAGACAGGCTGCGTCGCACTGAGAGTATTATGATAATGATATTAATGATGGATCTTTGCAAATGTGTGTGTGTGCAGAAGAGTTCGGTGGGAGATGTCTCACCTCACACTGGGTCTCTCAGCCCGATGCCATCTGTTCTGCCAGCACACACACACAAATGTACTCAGAAAATCACACACACACACACACACACACACACACACACACAAATACAATGCACACACTCTTATAATCACTGGAAACAGAAAATATACACACGAACACTCTTATGCAAGAAGATGTTTGTATGCAAAGACTAATGCTGACAAAAATAAGTGTCCTGTGCAAGCAGACACACACATAAACACACACACACACACACACACACACACACACACTCCCGGACGGTTGGTAATCCTGGCTCTACCCAGAATGCTCAGCTCTGAGGGTTCAGCCAAAGGGAAACCAGCGTGTTGTCAGCCTACTGGACATACATGAGATCAGGGACGCATGTGTGTGTGTGTGTGTGTGTGTGTACTGTGGTTTGCTGTGTCCACGGTGTCTCTAACAGATCACCAAATCACAACACATGAAAATAAATGAAAAATGGCAATGAAAATATGAACATAAAAATAATTTTAAAGGTATTTTTGGTTTATCAGGCTTGCATTTCTATCTGACACGTTACATATTTTCAGCACTCTGGATTATAATTTCATGACCTCTGTCATGTTTTACTGTCTCCCTTCTTCTCTCCCTCTCTGTCGCTCCTCTATTTCCTGTCATTGTCAAATATCAGGTCAAGTAAAGTGGAAAAGCAATGGACAAAAATGTTTTTAAAAGATGCTATATCAAAGGCCTTATCTGTCACTGTGTTTTCTCACTCTGACACACATACAGGAGTTTGGGTAAAGTACGTGCCTGGGTATTCTGGCGATGCCTAGACTGCATATGACCAACACGCACAGACACACACACACACACACACACACACGTACACACATGAAATGTGTGCATCCATGTGGCGTTGCCTGGACGGTGTACGAGCAGCATATCTGTCAGTGTGTGACAGGTTGACAGCTCAAGCTCCCAGCACTTTGTCCACTATCATCATGTCAAGAAACACACACGTAAACACATGCACTCTCTCTCACACACACACACACACAGTCACATACAGTGATGACATCAGGATGGGCCACAATGGCTACTTTAATAGTTTAATACTCAGTCCCAGAACTCACATCTGCACACACACAGAAGAAAATAAAGACTTGAAGAAAAAAATACTGACATTTTTAAAAGTGGAAAAAATCCAAAGTTCTTTTTCAATTAAAAGTATAACCAAATTTGGTGGACAAAGACACTCAATCACTTTTTCACGTGAAAAGTGTCAGTTATGTGAGAATTTTCTCTGTCAGGAGACAGGTGCCATAAAACTGGAACATCATGAGTTTGAAAGCCTTACAGCTTTTAAGTCTATGCCACACCCTCTCTCCTCCCTATATTTCCTGTCACTCTCCTCTCAACACTATCTGTCACTGCAGAAATGCTGTAAATTGCCTTTAGAAAACAACAATAATTCAAATTAATTAATGATATCAGATTCAATAGGATATCAAAAACCAGCAGGCACTTTCATGAGTTTTATACAGATTCTGTTCAATGTCACTCCAAAGTTATCAGCACTTAACTGAGCCTGACTTACAGGCTCATAGCAATGCACAATATGCAGACGCCACATGAACGGCAGTAGTATTATCTCACCATAATAGCTGCATTTAATGATACACACGCGCGCCTCAAGTCCCCTTTTTATGTCTGTAGATGGAGTTCAGCCCTTACAAAACCAAGCCAGGTCAGACCAGATAATTTGAGTCGCTCGCACAATCACGGATCACGGCTTTAGCACATTTCATACAATTAAGGATTGTGGATTTGAAGCAGACTAAACAATGGGCCCAAATTAAATTTTGAGTTTCTGAGTGAAAGACGCTCTGGCTGCTCTGAAAATACAATCAAACAGAATGAGAATATAGACGTAGTCTCTAACAGGATTGCTGGGCATACCCACTCACAATATGGCATCTTTCTCTCTTTCTTTCTCCCTGATATTCTATTACTGTCTCTCTCCTCTTCCTCACACTTCAAGACTCAATGGGTATACAGCTGTGGTTTAATTCTACAGTTCTTCTATTCTGAAGCCTGTATTGTGTCTCTTAGTGTCAAACAGTGTGAAAGACCAGCAGCAATAACACAAAGCGGAAACGAGCAATTACAGCTTTAGTAACAAGAGACACACAGAGACGCAGACAAATAAAGAAAGAATGAAGATGAGAAGAATTCAAGAAGAAGAAGAATGAGTGAATTGAAATGTTTTTTCAAGCAGACTAATATGGACAGAATTCTTTGGCAGGTCAACACCCTCTTAACTTTTGGGACACGGAAATGGGAAGTTTTGTGGTATGGTATGTAAAAAACACAGACAAAAAAGCTTAGTTAGAGGAGAGGGTGAGATATGAAATGAGGGAGACTCAGTTTAAAATAGCAGAAGAAGAGACAGAGTGAGAGAAGAATGAAGGAGTAAAATTTAAATGTTTTTCTTGGTAGCATATGAGGACAGAGACGGACATTTAGTGACCTTATGTGGTGAGTTAGAAGGACATATGGCCACAGGGGCAGGTGGACAGACATTTGTAATACTCCATTGCAGAGGTCTGGAAACACATATGCATACATGTACACACACAAGGAAGGGAAGCAAATTGGATTTTAAATATCTATGGTCAAACAGAAAGAAATAAGACATTTCATAGAAAGTTGGGCTTAAAAAGTAAAAGAGAACGAAAGAGAAGAGACTCAACAGGGTCAAGGGAGGACAGACAGAGGAAACAAAAGAAAGAAACAGACAGGAAGACAAAAGAGAGATTACACAGAGACATGGATTGAAACTGAAGAAGACAGAGAGAGAAAAGAGACATTCAACAAAGTTGCAGGAAGACAGGGAATAAAGAGTGAGAGGAAGATATTGAATGAAACAAAAAGAGACACTGGACAGCTCTTCCTCCCAGTAAGTGAAAGACTTCAAACCGCAGTGGATGAGAGAGCTGCACTTTATGGGGCTATTCTCTCTGCATTAGCATTAGCTATAGCTCTCAGACTGACAACCCAGCGCTCTGTTCTCAAGGTCAGGAGGGGCACACACTACCACGGGCCACAACTACACACACACACATGCACACACACACACACACACACACACACACACACACACACAGAGTCATAGAATCTATTCAACACACACTCAGGCATTCTTATGCACAGACAGATCCAAACACACTGGCACACACAGACACAAATACACACTGACATACAGAGAGACACGCCAACACAACCAACATCGAGGAAGAATTTGTCTAAACTGAAGAATGCAAGCTGTTGCAGTCTAGACACAAATTAAAAATAGCTTACACAAATGTTTATTTTTCTGTGAGTTAATTCTGACAACGGTTACATGAATGAGTACACTGAGACTGGTTATCTATTTAACAGCTAAAGGTCGTGGATAAGTATACTGGAACTTCATAAAGTAGACCATTTTATGGTTAAGACCTGAACTGGAATCCAGCACTTTTCCTACTTTTCAGTTGTTGATTGTTTTGCTCAGCTTTGGGAGAATTACTTGCTGTATTATTATATAATAAAATTCCTTTACTTGTTTACTTTCTAAAAGTTATACCAATGCAATAAATAAGTATAAACTAACTAAACTTGTCTGAAAAGTACTGTACTGTAATAACTGTCATTTTAAGAAAAGTGCAGGTGTTACTACACTACATGGAATTCAGCCATCATAAATTTTATCATTTACACCTTTTACTACTTTGTCAAGTCAAAATGTCTTATTATTATGCATTCATTTAGTGGAACGTATCGAGCAGACTTGATTTTAAGGAATGATGTCTCTTCAGTCATATTATTCCTCAGAACTTGTTAAATAAATAAGCAAACTCACAAATACATACACACCAACAAACTCCAGTAACATACTAACAGATGCACATTATACTCTCATACATGTCATGCATGTACAAAGTTTGCATGACCACAAACACACGGTGATCACATATGCATTTTCCTTATCAAAAGATTCATTGAAGCAGCATTACCTCATACCCTGGGGTAACTGGCATTAATTCAGTGCTTAATTACCACTCAAAATTATTGATTGTCTGTGAATGGCCATTCCATCCATTCAAGATCTGTGGTGCACCCAAGCAGAAAAAAAACAAGTAAATATTGCTAAACACATGGCCAACATGGCTGCTGTAGTGTGTCACTGGCAGGTGAGTACTGCATGGCTACTGGCTAATCAGCTTGCCTCATTATGAAATTATTTATGCAGGCAGCATCAGCGGCGTTCAGTATTAACTTGACCTGGCCCGCTGCTAATGAAGACTCTAACTCATCTATAGAGAGAAGATGCTTCTCCTGTTGTCACGTACAGGTAGAATAAGACTAAACCTCAGACCTTTAGAGCAGTGTTGTGCTGTCTGTCATCTGCAAAGTTAGGATTTCCAGTCTAATTCAATAAATAAACCACTGTCAGGGTTTGGGGCTTCTTTTCCGTAACTGACTGTATGAGACCACATATAATTAGAAACTTCACATCTCGGAGGTTAATTTTCCTTATATGGATAACTGACAATCCTCCTTTACTGGTAAAATCTGATATTGTATTTCCTTCCAGTCAGCATTCAGCTTTTGGGACACGAAAGGTTTCTGCAAGAGCACAAACAGACGCAGAGAGAGAGGGAAAAAAACAAAAACAAAGAGGAAGAGAGAGCGCCGAGGCAATCTGTGATGTGATTTTTTGATAACCATAATCATAATCTGCCTAGGGCGATCCAATTCCTGAGACAGTTTATGGGGTAGGGAGGGCCATCAGAATTAGAATGAGATGAGCATAAATGGCTATTTATCCCTTGTGTGTGTGTGTGTGTGTGTGTGTGTCTGTCTGTCATGAATGGCTATTTATGTGGATTAACGGATTGGTGAGGCCATCTGAAACGGATGAAGCAGACCTCACAGCATGTCTGAAACACACACACACACATACACACAGACACGCATGGACAGATAAACCTTAAAACATTAGAATCTGTCCAAATACCTGCCCTTTTTTCCATATAGTAATAGTGTGTGTCTGTATGTTTTTGGGTTTTTTTTTTGCATAAAGACTAGTGTGTGTGTGTAATCCCAAAAGGTATGTGTGTGATGTGTGACTTATATGCATAGACAACATTTATCTACCCAGAATGTGCATGAGTGTACTTATTCATCTGGTCTTAGCTTGTGCTCTTGAATGTGTTCTTAAATACGTGTCTGTTTCCCTAAGTGTGTGTGTGTGTGTGTGTGTGTGTGTGTGTTAGAGAGTGACTGAGTGTTGAGAGAGTGGTAATTACCATTCAGCAGTAGCTAAAGTGACATGTTTGAGGAAGAGATAAGGGGACATAAATTGGCCTGGTATAAAACGGTGATATTTCCTCTACTGCTTTAGAAAAACCCATTTACTCTGCCTCTTTAGCATGTCAAGACCCCTGTCACTACCCTCTCATCCCCTCGGCCAGAAGGACTCATGCACACACACACACACACACACACACACACACACACACACACACACACACACATATATGCCTCGCACAGTCAGTCGGCTCCTTGTGAAAAAGTGCTCATCTGCATTCTGCTATTAACTTGGAGAGACACACAGAGAGAGACAGAAAGGGAGAGCGTGTGTGTAAATCAGTGTAATGGGGCCAAGACCTCAGTAGCTCTAAAAAGAGAGCAGACATGTGGAGGACAAGACATGATTTTTTTTCCCCCCCCTTTTATGCAGAGAAGCAGCGATACAGCACATCTGTCACTGCCGGCCACACAATTGCTCCTACAGTCGGACAGAGCGAGAGAAACATGAAAGGAAAGAAAGGGAATAAAGGCGACCCAGAAGGAGAGTGACAGACTGGACTGTACTGAACATATGTGGTGCTGAAGCAATTATTTGTTTTGTTTCTTTGTTTCTTTTATTGTTTTCTGCTTTCTTTTCTTGGTCACTGTCTATTTCTTTCCTGTTTTTTTTCATTAAGACTAAAATTAACTATAGAATTTGACCTCTGTTCAAACACTGTATCAGATTGCCAATTAGACGTTCCCACTCAGTACATTGGTAACTAAATGTGGTTTGTCACATTTTTTGTGTGGTGTAAAAACATTTTCACACTACCTTGACATTTATGTAAAAATTATCTACCTATTTTCATTGAAAAATTTGTTGGTTCTCTTCTTTTTATTGGGGGCTGTTGAATATATCGTCATAAGCTTGTGTGTCTGGGAGAGACTTAATTCGCATTTGGGCTGAAGGGTCCATTGACATGCAAGAAAATTAAGATTTTTAGAGCAAAAAATAAAGTATCAATTGTTTCAGCAACTGCCCCAAAACAACAAATGTTTACGTTCAAGTGACGAAGTCCTCCAACAGCCGTAGTAATTATGACAGGAGCACAGGAGGAAGCAAGGTGATGGTATTATAAGGCAAGAAGTCTGTGTAGGGAGGAGGTTGGATGGATTGGGTCAACAAAACATTGGGTTTTTAACATGGGAGACTATTGTTTGTTTCCTCTCTCCAACCAGTGTTTTTTTAAAGCATGACCACAATTGTTCTCAAACCTTAACCACATGTTTATTATAGTTAGCATGATGACCAAGGTTCCCTAAGCCTAACAAAGTACTTATCTTAACCCAAGCCATGATCTTCCCCTAAACCTAACCAAGTCAGTTTTGTGCCCAAACCTTAACCATAGTGTTCTCATATCAAATGATTTATTTTTAGTGATCTGAAGTGGTTTTGGAAAGCACAGAAAAAATTATGTCATCTTGCCGATGGGGACACTTCAGTGTGTTGTTCAAGAGAGCATGGACAAACAGCATATTTTTATCATTTAATTTAGAGGACTTGATGTGAGCAGAAGCACTGGACTTTTGCAAGCGATTTCATCAATGTATCCACAATGTTGCTGCGCTGCACATATCTGACCTGCTGCTTTTACACTGGCCAAAGAATTTAATCAGCTGGAAGAGAAGGCCTGCACTCAACACGACGCTGAAGATGTGAGATGATGGTAAAATTAGTCTGAGTTACTTATTAAACTATGGATCCCTACAAACTCTGTCTTAGTGACATTATTACCATTGCCATGTTATATTTTTATGTAGATATAGGTAAGTTTACTGCTTGGATTCTGCCTAATGAAAGTATATATTCACCTTTTTCAGCATTATTATATTTTCATGAATTTCAATTAGGCACTTTGTTTGAACTTGCTGATGTTACATACACCGACTGCTGTTTGAATTTATTTTGATTTTTTTCATTTTTCAGACTTCAGTCACAACATTTTTATTGTTCACTGGTCGATCGAGTGAAATCTATTCTCCTTGAACAAAGTTATAAAAGACAAAACCCTTCAACAGCGCCACACAGAGAAGATTGTGAATCATTTCTACGTGCCATGTGCTCCAGGTCACAGGTTAGAGCCCTTGGTGTGTTACTAAGCAAACGCACACTCATAAACACACACACGCAGAAGCACTCAAGCCACAGGTGAGAAGAAGGGAGGAGGAGATGAAAAGGAGAGGAGAGGAGCAGAGAGGAGGCGAGGTCAGACCTCTCTTTAGCCTCACAGCTGCGGGTGAGATAAGCCTTTTTCTCACAGGCAAATAAAAGCCACACCCTGAGAGAGTGTGTGTGTTAATGTGTATGAACTTGGCTTCCCCCTCCTGCCATCCCTACACCGCTGACACAACCCCATGCACAATCTCTGCATTCCCTCTCTTCATGCCCTCTCTCCTATCTCCCATCCCCTGTTTTATACTGTACGCTTTATAACATCTCCCCCCTCTGAGTGTGTGTGTGTGTGTGTGTGTGTGTGTGTGTGTGCATAGTTGAACAGTATGTGTGTCCTGAGGAATGGGAAAAGTATATAGGGCAGGATTCAGAGGTGGCTATCAAAATGTGTCCTTGTCTGGATAAACCGTAACAATTTGAGCAACTTTCTTTCTTTTCGACTCCCTCTCCTCTTTCCCTTTCCTTCTTCTGGCAAAATGTGTTGATATTCAGCCAGCTGATGAGTTATTGAATCATTTTCTTCACCGTCTCTCCTCTTCTGTTCATCATTTTGCTCCTTATTGACTTCTTGCTGTCAGACATGTCTCTTTTCTCGTTTCATTTTCCTCCTCTTCTTCTTTCACACTCCTATAGGAATTGGTATCTTCTTCTATTTGTTTTCCTTGCAATCTCCTTCTCTTTCTTCTAGTTTTACTTTTCTCTACATCATCTTCATTTTCTTCATATCATTCTACCTTTTTGCCATCCCATTTCTTTTCTTCTTCTTTCGTGTGTTGTCTAGTTTTTCCTCATCCCTTCTTCTTATTTCCCACCTTTCTCTTTTTTGACTCCATCTCTCTTTTATCATCCCATCTCTCTCTCTCTGCCTAATTTCTTTTTTCTGCACAAACTTGTATGAATACACTCTTACATACACATTCACTCTCAGAAACACACACACACACACACACACACACACACACACACACACACAGACAAACACAGCTCCATGTCAGAGTCGGTTCTCTAATCGCAAGGTGTAAAAGGATCCTGTCTGCTTCGGGCCGCGGGTGTTACATCTAATACGGTCCCCGCACAGAAGCAATTCACAGCCTGGAAACACACTCCACACACACAAGCACAAACACACACACACACACACTCATGCATAGACAGGATTTCTTTAACACTCACGCAGACACACACTCACAAAACTTTCTCCCTCTGTTGGCTGGGCAAGACCAAAGCACACAGAAACACATACTAACAAACACACCCACACACATATTATAGAAGCCACACAGGAGTGTAATGTGTGAGCTGCAAGAGAGACAAACCTAAAACTACAGCAGCTTCAAAGTAAAGAAAAACAACCAGCTGGTTGACTTGCCTTACGTTACATTGTATATTTTTATTTTTTATATATAAATAAATTCTCATACACTCCAAATAAGTATGACGCTATTACATTTGCAAGTAACAATTGCAAGTAAACCAATGCATGAAAGTAAGTCACACACTTCCCCACCTGTCTCACCAACTCAGCATGTTGAGATAGTGTGAGACAGATCACCATTTTTGTGCTAATATTCTATTATTTTCTCCTCTCTCTAAAAGCGTTTCACTGTAATATATTCAGTTCAAGTAAATTCAATTCAATTTAAAACACCAACAACACTTTATCTGGCAATTTGAGAAAGGCAAGTTTGTAAAACTCAAGTACACAAGTAATTTTAGTTCTAGAATACACATCTTGTACACATCTTCAGTGATGAACCCGGGGTCATAGGGCATGTTTCGGGTCTTTAATCATCAGACACCCTCACCTGGATGACCCAGCTGGGAGTGATCAGCTGTTCCAGCAGGACCACTCGCTTTGTAGACTCCGATGTTAACACCATGTCTGGGTGGAGCGGAGTTAATGCAATGTTTTCTGGGAACTTGAGCTGCCTTCCTAGGTCAACTTGGAGCTGCCAGTCCCGTGCAGTAAAGAAACCCTCCTGAGGAATTAGGCTGATGTTGTGCCTTCTCCCCAGCTCTGATGAAGGTGATAGACTGTTTAGGGGCGTGCTGATTCTTGCTGTTTTGAATCGCTCTGATGATTATGTCTGCCAAAGACCTTAGGACTTGGTCATGGCACCAGCGGTATCACCCTTCCCCCAACGCCCTCGGGCAGCAACTGAAGATGTGCTCTAAGGTGCCCCTCTTCTGGCACAGTTGACATGCTAGAGCGTTTGCCATGCCCCAGCTATGCAGGTTGGCCAGGCTTGGGAGAACGCCATAGACTGATTGGATGAGAAACTTGATGTGCAATGGTTTGGCTCTCCAGAGCTCTGTCCAGGTCTTCCGAGGTTCCACATGCTCCCGTCTGGTCCAGGCACCTTGTTTGTACATGCCGACCATCTTGCTGCAGCGTTCTTCCTCCACCTTTGCTTGTATCTTGTCCTGAACCAGCTGACGCCTCTCCTTTCCACGGGCTTTGTCATAGCGTGGTTTGGGAAAACTGCCCAGTCCTGCCCGCCCCACCGCCACAGTGCCCACCAAGATGCTGTGAGGCAGCCGTGCCTCCGCACTGTTGACAGCTTCCTGTGCCTGCCACTTCCTTCCGGTCTTTACGAGGAGTCCTGCCAAAGAGACTTTAACATCAGAGGGGTCTTGGTACATCATAACCTCCCTAGCTCAAGTGACTTTAAATTCCTCTGATAGGCTGATGGGGAGCTGCAGCTTGCATACAGGGCAATACTGCTCAAGGACTGAGAGAGCCCCAGTCACCTCCTGAGAAACTAACTGATGGTCTTCTCTATTTAAACACATTTAAACAATTTAAAAATACAAGTATGACAATATTAGAAAGAGTTGAAATACACAAAGATTAATGGCTGTGGCCAATCCTTAGCTTGCCAGCAATATCCTACACCACAAAGGCACATTATATCAGAAATGCACATTATGCCAAGAAGTGTCAAAGTGCATGCATTTATCAATCTGTACACAAGGCAAACTGAATTTCTTGTACTGCAGCAGTTCCCAAGTCTAATGGCTTCTGGAACAAAACCAAACTTTCTTCTAATTTGTTTTACAAATTAGAGCTTTACTGGACTCATCAACAGCTGGAGTTGCTGCTCTTTGGGTCAGGAAATATCTAATATATTATGTGAACTGTATACATATTCATACATGGTTTGATCTATTTAATCGTATACAATGATATATTCTAAGATAAATATCCATTTATTTTAGTTTAAAGAGCAGTTCTGAAGTAAGTGGAAAAGCAATCAGAAAGTGGAGTTGAAATAAGCTTGTATTAAGCAGGTAATCAGTATTCTGCAATGAACTACATCTTCAAAGTAACCTTCCCAAACCTGATTGAGTCAAATGAACAATAAGTGTGTCTGACAATGACAATGATATTATTCTCTTGTTGTTGGTAAACAAGCAGGTCTGGTGGATTAAGACACCAGCCAGTATACTCCTCTGCAGTGACAACACAAAAGCCATGTACCAATTGAAACTGAAGAGGTTTTCCTCCATAAGCGCAGCCTGTGTAATTATTTCAAACACGAGGAAAACCAAATCACTTTACAACGCGGATTTACATATGATTAGCGTCATACAAAGACAGGATTACTACAAGTAGTCGAGAAGAAGCCTTTCCCCTCTCCCTGTCTCGTTCTCCTTGTCTCAATTCAAAGAGCCTTGACATAAGTTAACACTGCTCTCTCGCTCACTCTCACCTAAAAGGTACAGCCGCAGTGACAAAAGCTGACAGTCTGTACCTTTGTACCGAAGCAGACATGATAATAATGACAATAACAACATTTTTTTCCTCTTCTCCCTGTCCATTTAATTTTCTTTTTCTTTCAATAGATGTTCTTAAGCCAAGGATGCAGTGAACCAAGTTACATTACCTACCACTTAATCTCTTTGTGCAAACAGATGTGTGAAATTACTGTATAATCAATATGATATTTGTCATTGTAATGAGACCATATTTCTTTGCCTACTGACTGCCATAATGGTGACAAAACAATATTTCTTCTTTAATTAACAGGTAATTTTTTTAGTAGTAGCCATTCCCCATTAATCTGATGATACTTATTGATAAGAATAATCATTGAGCATAATAGGCTGTGATTATGTCAATTGTCAAATGAATAAAAATGAGTTAATGTCAAATATATCATTTTGTTTCTGCAAGATCTACACCCTTCTCTGGCAATCTTCAGTGACACACGATGATCTAAAAGCACACCACATGATTTGAAAGATTATTGATTATTTAATGGCATTTTTAGTAGATGGCCTTCTGTGAAGATGTTATGCAGTGAGGAGTTGCAGGAAATATGAGCGAGGATAAAAGAGGACAAACTGTCATTCGGTGCTTGGTGAACACAACAAGACACCTTGCCACTCTAAATTATCATTGATTACCCAAAATGATACGGAGGAAATTATTGACTGCATGAAAATGTCACTTAAGAACGTGTATCATCACCCATTATTCACCTATTATCCATCGATTTGCAGTATTGTATTCAGTTTATTTAACTTGGCAGGGTGTAGGGATGGATGGGGCAGCGGTGAAGCCAGTCGCTTGCAGGAGAATTACAGTTTTCTTTTCTCTCAAAATAATTGAAATAACTCTGGCCTATAGTCAGCTATCCATATTTTCTTCCCTTTTATTGCTGTACCTTAATGCTGTAGTTAATCTGTCACGTATTCAGCCTCTGCTGCAAGAAACAGTATTTAGAGGATGATTCTAAACTACTTGTTTAGATGGAGTTTTTGCTGTTTGTAAAAGCTTCATGCATCTGTAACTTTGTATTTCTCTTTTTTACTGTAACGAGAACCTTGTGCACAAACACAGAAGATAGAGTCTGTAGGAGAGTAATTCACTTGTATAATTGGCTCTAGAAATGACATTTGGTGTGGTGTGTGTGTGTGTGTGTGTTGATCCAGCCAGCTGACTGCAGGCCTAATTGGCAGCTTGTTAAGCAATTTGGATCCTGCAGTGGATCTATTGATCTACACACACACACACACACACACACACACACACACACACACACACACACACTCTCTGAATATCTATTTGGTCAGTTACATTCCTTAACTACAACTACCTGTTTTTCTTCATACAGTGTGGCCTCTCACATGCTCAGAGGATACAATATACAGTACAGTGTAGCAGCCAATAAAGTTAGTGAAAATTGTTGGTTTTTTAATGTTTTGTTGATTTTCAAAGAAATGTATATGGAAATGAAACACGAAAATGCTTTTTGCCATCATGGCCTCAATCCCTATTATATATAAAAAAACATTTGTAGTCTTGTAAGGCAGTGTTTGTGTGGTACTTCCCATGGAAACTCATGTTCAACTGATAGAACGCAGGCTTTGGGACAAGACTATACAACAACTCTCGGTTCTTGTTGGTCCTTTTTGGTTCTTGGAGGTGTATATCAACACAATTGCTGTGATAGATGATACTATGCTACATCAGCCAAACATGGCTGTTTGAAACATGCTTTCAGTATTACAAATGAATGGCACTTACATTACAAGGAAGGTAATAAGTGATTAAAGTCACCAGCTGATGACTTTGTACCGGCCTCTCGGCCTATTGTTTACCAGAGTGAGTTTTGAAACAGCTGCATCTGTGATAAAACTGCATTCTCATCGAGTTAATTTTCTGTACTTTCCTCCTCTTGGATGTGAGTCCAGCAACTGTGTGACAGAGCAGCTGTGACACCAGTAATGAAGCACAGAGCTCAGAGGAATATGCAAAGGCTTATGAATATGCCTCAGCAGAGAAGCTAAGATTACTAATACAAAGCCGAAGACAGAAAGACAGGGGAGAAAACGGAAAGGGGGGCAGAAGCCTTGGAGTCACACGAAAAGACCGGACCAGGAGACAGATGGACTGATGGACGGGCGGACATATTTACACACACAACAATACGCAGTGACAGACAGACAAACCTCTCATCGCGACACAGTGGTGATAGACAGAAAGGAAAGCAGGAAGTTAATGAGTAGATTGTGGGCCAATAACATAACCAGTCACCCACAACAACGCGCTGCCCGTACTCCTTACCTGTCTGCCGTACTGCACTGCATTCTGGGAGTGGAAGGGCAGAGCGGAGCGGCGATGGGATTTGAAAGGCGTTCTGCATGGGCGACTCACTGATTTGCATTCAACAGTGGAGACACACAAACACATACACCAACAAACACAGTTGCAAAGCACATGCACATTGCAACAAAAAAAAAAAAAATACATGTTTGTAAGCACGCACACACATGCAACCATGTATGAGCACACACACTTGGATATTGTGGACTAATTATTAACCCCTCTCACATTCAAGTAGTCTGGATATGTGTGTGTGAGAGAAAGAGATGATTGGAGAGAGGAAGGGGAAAAGAAGAAGGATTAGAGGTTGGAGGGAATACACTCACCCCTCTCAAAACCTTCTCTCCTCACCTCTTTTTTTTTCTTCTCCAGCGTGTTATTTTTCGCTTTACGATTCTGATAATGATGATATTAGAGAGAAGAGGAGGGGGAGGAGGAAGGAGAGGAGAGGATGATGGGAGCCTCATGCGATTGTTCGCCCTGTCTTTCCTCTTTTTTTTTATTTTACAGCTACACATCGCGTGGAGAGAGGGAGAAAGAGATAGAGAAAGACAGAGGGGGGGCTCCTCAATGACTAATTTGCCTTTCTTTTACGGCAGCATAAATTTAACAGGAGGGGGGTTGTGGGGTAGAGTAGAAATCCTTTTAGCGCTCTGATTTATGTACGTCTGATGGGCGAATCATAGATCACCGCCGGAAGATGGCAGACACACTGATGATGATGGGGCCCTTCGACGGGGCCCACTAATGCCCCGCCGAACAAAATGTAACCAATCTGTGGGGGCCCTCAAGCATGCAATGGTCCTCTAATAGAAACTATAGCAAACTATACGCCTGTCACCTATGACGGGGTGGAGGGGGTGGGGGAGATGTGTGTGAGCATGTGTGTTGGGGTGGTGTGGAGGGAAGTAGAAAGAAAAAAGGAGGAAAAAGAAGAATGACAGAAAGAGAAGCGAACCACAAGAGCATGAGGACAGAGATAGACGTGGTTGATCCAAAACAAAACAGAGCTGTAGAGAGATGGACAGAAAAACAGAAGCTAGAACGATAGAGAGGCAGAGAACCAAAGGCGGGAAAGCTATTCAGAGAGAGAGGGGGAGAGGGGAGCCCAGTTGAAGGGGACTCTAAATGTCAAGTTGAAAAAAGAATTTAATAAAAAAAAACAGCAACCAAAGGAGTAAACAGCTAAACAATAGACAACAACAAGTAAACGACGCGTGAGTGTCCACCTTAAATCACCCAATCACACACACACAAAAATGCATACACACACATGCAGGCCTGATGCACAGTGCGGTGCATGCAGCCCCACCAATCATCTTTATATCAAAACATCATTATGCTGGCTGACAGCAGCTAAGATTCCTGCGAGGCCTCGTTGTCATAAATCGTCAGCTGTTGCAGTGCTGCAAAGAGAGCCTTTTCATTTAGGAATGTCAAAGCTCTCCTGAGCCTCGTAAAGATTGTAGGAGACTCGGGAGATGGGGGAACAGGGGTAGAGATGGCAGAGCCTGGGAGAGGAGGGGGATAACCGAAGATGGCACGCCTGGTGGAGATGGCAGGAGTATGAGAGTCAAGACAACTGACTCGACTCTGCCAACATGGATGTAAAAACACATGATTCAGACTTTTCTTTTGGACTTACTTACAATTTAAATAAAATGTAATTGAGAAAGAAGACTTGAGAATAGGGAACAAAAAGTAAAAGTGTATGGCTGATGTTTGCCTCATCCATTTGTTCTTTTGCTCAATTGCTGAATTTCTAGCAACACTGGCGGCGTGCCTCAAGGGATGGTAATGTCAAGCTGTTGGTCAGTCAGTCGGTCCACCACTTTTGTCAAGACTGAAATGTCTCAACAAATATTTGATTTGGACATTTTGGACATTCATGGTCCCCAGATGATTTATCCTAATGACTTTGGTGACTTTTCATCTAGTCCCACCACGAGGTTGACACGTGTTTTTAAGTGAAATGTCTCAACAACTATTGGATGGATTGCTGTGAAGATGTATGTCCCCCTCAGGATGGATTGAAATAATTTTGGTGATCCCCTGACTTTTCATTTAGTGCTATCATTTCAATTTTTCCACAACTTTTTGACCAAATACCTTCAAAACTAATGACATTGCCATCAGCCTCAGCTGTACTTTGTGTGTAATATTCTCTACACTTGTAGAACAGTTAAGTTACAACAGATTGTTCCATCAAGTAACCTGCCTGCTCAGGTACAGTCCCTCTTCTCAGCAAAGAGAGAAACAGCAATCAGCTGATTGGCTGATATGGTTCCCTGATTTAAAAATTAATTTGTTTATGTATTCTCAATTAAGTATTTTAACTACAATATCTTCCATAGCACAATATACAATATACAGTCTGCAATCCACTACAATAATCCACCTCACTGTGAAAATACTCCATTACAATAATAAATCCCATACTTGTGAAGATTGAAAGTTCATTCTTTTTATGTTATAATGTTCACTTTTAGTTTAGTAATTTTTGAGGATGTAGATACAAATGTTATATTGAGTGGTGTTCCTAATATTTTCATGTATGTAGGGGGAGTAAGTGAGGGGAGGACATTAAAAGATGAATACTTAATTCTTTAAATATTAATTATGCATACTGAAGTGGGAAGAATTTGCTTTAGTTCTTTAGCTGTTCATCAAATTTATCATTAAATAGCCACAAATTAAAGCCGACAGTCTGCACTTCACAGTCACTGTGTCATTTCACATCAAAAAGGAGCAGTATGGAGAAAAAAACTTATGTATGTGTGCATTTTTGTGTGTGTGTATGTCTGTGACTAATGTACTGGAGAGCTCTTCACTGGTGCTGACGAAAAGACAAGTTTGCGTCGCTGGTGCTAGTGTGTCCCTCCAGGGCTTCCGTCCATCCACTGGCAGGGGAGATGAACTGAGACAAGATGTCAGAGCAGGAAATGTCAGACCACTGCCAAACCGCTGTGGTACACACCCCTGACAGGCACACACACACACACACACACACACACACACTCACACACACACACACACACACACACAGTATATGCAAAAGGATAACACATACTCCACGTTTGCACACAAGCATAGTTTTAAATCTTGTTCTCTCTCACATGCGCACACATAGAAACAAGAACAAAGTATGTCATAAGGAAACATTCATACTCTCTCCTAAACACTCTGGCAAGCACACACACACACACGTACACACACACAGACGCGCAAACACACACACACAAGCACAAATGCACACGAGCTTTCTTTTACAAACCTTTTCTGGGTTTCACATGAAATATTTTGTCCACCAGAGATTTCATTTAAGCGCTTTTAAAATCCTGATGCAGATCAGAAAATTAAATATCAATTTAATTTCATGAAAGTCATCATTTCATAATTCCATCACTGTGTATTTATTGCCGTTCTTAAAAGTTTGTGGCAAAAACTTGGACGAGTGACAATGAAAATGGAGCCAGAGACAGAAAAAAAGAGGTTTGCGGGGGAAAATGGAGAGATGGCATGGAGGGATGAGCACAGCAGTGGTTTATGTCCGCTGGCCAGTTCTTATGTTTGTTTTCTTTGGTGGTGTGTACACATTACAGATGTCTTGAGTAATGCCTCCATCTGTAATCTCTCTGCTCTCTCTCTCTCTCTCTGCTATCCTCAGGACTCAGTTTTCCTTAAGTGTGTCAATTTGGGTCTCCTTGCTCAAGTTCAAACATTTAGCCCCCAAACAGCCATTTGTCTCCAACTTAGCAGACAGAGAGACCATAATAGAAGCAAATACCTCAAGAAATGAAGACGAGAGAGGGAGAGAGGGAGGAAAAAAAAACATCTTGTATGTTTGACGGCACTTTTTGCTGCCTGGTTAGCGCACACACACACACATCACCCCCCGTCTTGTCTGGTTACTGGCTGTGCACTTGCAGTCCCTCTAGGGCGCGTGGGGTCACTCTGTGTGTGTGTGTATGTGTGTGTGTGTGTGCTGGTGGGTGAGGGGAGTTCACCTAATGCCAATCCCCCCCTCAACCATCCACACTCACACACACACACACACACACACACACACACACACCTCTCTTCGCAAAGCTACAGATGATGTGCCGTCCAGCTGCATTTCCATCACTGTGACGATGAGTGCTCCTGCCAAACGCCCGGCAACCAGAGTCACATCTGCTCCTGTCTCTGTCGCCACGGCGATACTGCCGAAGTCTGCACGACAACCAGCACACGACCAGGGGGCAACAACGGGTGGCACAGAAAGAGAATGAGAGCGGGAGAGAGAGAGAGAGAGAGAGAAAGAGTCAGTTACAGAAAAATTTTTTTTTACAAGCTTAGAGTTCATGTATAGGTCTCTTTCTCTTGGTTTGTTCGGATGCCACCAAAAAACCTGGTTTTGGTGGACTGCATGGAAAACACAGTGCAGAGTAAGCACATTATAACTCACAAAGTATGTTTTGATGGCATCAAAAACATGATGACTTGAAGTATGTGTGCACTGTTACTACTGGGAACTGTCTGAGAAAGTGACTTACAGTGAATTTCTGCTAGTAAACGTAATTTATGTAAATAAGAATCCAACAACCACATTCAAAAGTTAAACGCTGATATCAGCTTTTACATAAACTTTTACATTTCAAAGTAAACAGGAACACTCTGAGAACTGACCCAGCTGGAAACTTTACAGCCTTCTTACACGTTCCTTCTCTCAGATTTCTGCAGTTCCTTCTGCACAATAAATCTTTCGTGTGCAGCTTTATTTTGCTGCTTTCTAAGTTTTTGGAAGTGTGCTTTAAATTTTGTTAAGCATTTATTTAAAAACTCGTTCTGAAAAACATATGATGATGGGAAACAAAGCAAAAAATCCAACTACAACAAAAACTGTTACTCAGTCTCTCAATTTCTCTACCAACCTCTCTTCTCCTCTTCTCTCTATACAGTCTTTAGCTTACATTTTTCACCATAACATCAGTTGCCTCTCTTCCCTTCATTTCATGCCCCCCTATACATTCATTTGCATCATTTTATCTCTTCTCCCTCCCTCCCTGCCTCCTACCATTCCTATACACCCTTTTGACTGCCCCC
>NTHP01000102.1:2042236-2063578 GCA_003416845.1 Oplegnathus fasciatus
TATATATATATATATTACAGTAGCGTGAATGCACAACAACAACAGCAACAGTGTTGTGTATTATTACAGTGACGGCGGGAAACTAAACTCCCCTGTTCACTCCTCACAGGGAAAACTGGATGAGTGTCAATTCCAATTTCTCACCAATTTCTCTCTCTGCCTCAGTCAAAAACTGTGATTGTGAGTAAAGCTGAGTTGATAGGAATAAACAGGAACAAACAAAATACGACACGTCATCATCAGCGCTGTCTCTGCCTTTCCTTCTACATGCCTATCATTCCCACTCTTTTCCATTTACCCTTCTCTCTCTATTTCCTCTATTTCTAATATTTTGTCGACTTTTTCTCTCATCCCACCCTCTACATCTCTCGTCCTCTCTTTCTACTGCCGCCTCCTGCGCTCTCACTCGTCCAACCTCTCCCTTTGCTTTGTAATGGACAGCTGTCGTCTGTGTGTGTGTTCATGTGTGAGTGTGTGTGTGTGTGTGTGTGCTGTCTGTCTGTACTGAATGCTGTGAGTGGCCTCTACTGGCTGACTGAAGGGAATTAAAAATGATTCATAGAAACTGAACACAGGGCTGCTTAACCACAAACACTCATGCGCACATGAGGCAAAAAATGCACGAAGACTCAAATTCAAAATGCAAATACCCTCTTTGCGTATGAGATTATGCTACTTGCAGTGCAGACCAGAAGGCCGCAAAGTTGCCTTTTTGTATATGCCTCCTTTTGTATATATACAGTATATTGAAGGTGTGTGTGTGTGCATGTGTGTGTGTTTGAGAGAGAAGCTATGCTGGGTACAGTACAGGGAACAGTAGGCCATAGATTTATTGCTTTCAGGGGAGTAGAAGGCTGCAGGCCCCAGGGGTCTGTCCTCACATCAATATAACAATGACACACATCGACCCAACAACGGCTTGCTTGCTCCATCACTAGGACAAAGTAGCATCAATAGTTACAGAGAGAGTTGCAGCATGGTCGTTAAGAATAGAATAGAATAGAATAGAAGAAAGATTACTAAATACTTTATTATGTCATGTGACAGCTTTATTTTAGTGTTGTAGAAATATAGAAATATATTTAGAAATATATAAATTAGATTATATATTTGAATATAGTTTTCCCACCCAAAACACATTCTGTATGAAACCGTACCAACAGAAACCAACAGTAAGTGTCCAGAGAAAACAAACAAACAACCGTTTGATGTAATGCAATGAGATTTAAAATGTTTATAATACTGAAATACCATCTTACATGTTACATTTTTTTCTGCTTTAGTTGTTTGTGTGTTGACTCATTTGTTTGGTAAGTTTTGAGGCTGCACTTTGTGGTGTTGTTGTGTGTCTTGCACAACGTTGACGGGTGTTTGTAATATTTTGTCCACCTCATTTACAACGAAAAGAAATATATTTAAAATGTTCAGAATCAACTTACAATAATACACACTTCAACAACACAAACTAAAGCCTCAAAAAAGACCACAGATTTTCATCAACAACTCTGACAAACTGAAGATGATAAAGCTTCACAAAAGTACGGTTTGCTATATTTGTATGCAAAACGACACAGTAGTCCCATAATGCACTTTGTGTACATTGCTGCTTAGAGTCGACATATATCTTAAATATGTAACATATATTATAATGCTTGAAATGTGGATGTTGTGTCTGTACATAATCATACATTTTGTGTACACATATAAAAGTAAGCCTTCACTGTAATGTCCCTGTTGTTGCATCTCTTACATCCTTCAGCCTAACAGCACACACACATACACACACACATTGACGAACACACACACACCACCCACACTCTTAGTCACATACCAACAGCACAGCTGGCTCAGTGATGAATGGACTTATTCTGGCAAAATCAACATTGGTCAACATTGTAATCACCACCTTTGCTCTTTATAGAATTTCTAGAGGACTGCATGATAAATCTAAAATGGGGACATTTGCTGTGTGTGTGTGTCTGTGAGTGTGTGTGCATGGTGGGTTGATATATAATGTGTAACACACATTTCATGATGTGGTTGCGTGCGTGCGTGTGTGTTTGCTAATAAAACTGTAACGATCCCAGCCTTTATGCACTTAGCAAGTGTTTTATTATAATCACCATGGCAACATGGTATGACGATGAGGTGTCAACATGAGAGCACACGCGCACACAAACACACACCAGATAGCATCAAATTATTAGGACATCAGAAAACATACACACTATCACCACTTAATCGTCACAGCAAATTTACAGCAGAAATGTTTCTCAAACACACACGTACATCAGAGGCAGAAAATGCCTCAATTCCTCGATCAGCAAAATGAAAGGCAACCAAAAAAGGTCAGTGTCAATGTAAGTAGCCTTAAGTAGAAAAGCAGTCTTAAGAGACCAAAATAGGGAAGGGTGGAAGTATATTTTGCCACTTAAAAGCAAATTAAAGTAGGAAGGGATAGAAAAATGTTGACTGAGTGATGTCAGGGTTTGTCGAAGAGATGAGTTTTCAAGTAGTTCCATGTTTCAAATGAAAATGACTAATTTTATTTAATTTTTTCTTCTTTCTAACACGTCTTTCTATTCTGGTTATATCGGTTATTGCTGAACATTTAAAAATTACACCAGTTGAAATATTACATAACCTTAATTAAGCAAGAAGCTGTTTAACTCCAGTTCAATTTAAATTCCAGGTGTAATGAAAGGGTGAAATGAGGAAAAGAAATTGGCTCCCATCTCAGACGCAGAACAAGTTGTGAAGTGAGACCAAGACCTATGACACAGAAAAAGGAAGAAAAAGAAATAAAAAGCAGGAAGTGAAAAACTCAAGTGAAAAAGAGAGACAGAGATGAGGGGAAAACAAATGCGAAAGAGGAGGGAGAGAGACAATATGCTGTAACACTGAGTGGAGAGACTTTGTTGCCATTGAGTGATGAAAAGTCCATATGTTACAGAGCCATCATAAATTATGTCCCACAACGTATGGTGGAGGGGGCACGGGGTTTGGTGTGTATGTGTGTGTGTGTCATCCAGAAATAGGACACCCACCCAGCTAGTCAGACAGCTAGCCAAGGAAAAAGAATTGCTCTCTTCGCTACCAGGACAGACCTGCTGCACCTATACCAGCCACGCCTGATGCTCCTCACACACACACACACACACACACACACATGCACACACACCAGCAAACACTCACTTCAGGGTGAAAATGTAAGATTTCATACAACAACAGAAGAAAGAACAGAACCTGAGAGTGAGATGATTCATTTTCAATATAAGTACACACAAACATGTATTTATTGATGTTTTAAGATAAGCAGATAAGGGCGATGGAAGAGAAAAGGAAGGGTGAGGTAGAAGAAGGAAGAGGAGGACAAGATTCATTGTAACTATGAGTAACAAAAGAGATAGACAGAAGCAGGAAGAGTGAAGTGAGGCCTGGGTCCAAAGGTGGCCTTGAAGTTAAGAGAGCCAGACTTAAAACTGTTTGAATCAATGTGGGTGGACATAATGGTCAGCAACTACAGCCTGGGCACATTGCCCATCAGCAAGGCACTGACCATGCCCAGGGTATCTCCAAATTGTGAATGTAAGTAACTTTAAGTAACCGGATTACAGTCGAATTTCTGCAGTAATCTGATTTCTAAAACATCATGTAAAAAACAAACTTGCCTTCCCAAATCGGGACAAAGTATTGGAGAAACCGGTGACATTTCTCTTTGAGAAGGCTGATTCCTTGTGTGCATGTGAGCGTACTGTATGTGAAGCAGGGCATTGCTTGATAAGAGCCACATGCTCACTTGACTTTCCCAGATTGAAAAGATAAAAAGAATAAGTGTACATCCCTCACACTACAGCAGCCTATAGATCAGTTAGAGCTCACACACTGGACTTTTTGAAGACGTGCGGCTCCTCCAGTGTACCGTAATCTTCACTCTGATCCAGTAGGACACAGCCAGAGGTGGCTTGTGATCTTGCCCCAGTATATGATCCCAGACCACAGAATGCAGCGCTGCTACCTGGCTGTCTATGTCCCCGCTCTGTTTGTGTGTTTACTAATAAATCATCCCATTACACATCATAAGTAGGCCATCATAATTAATTGGCCAGTCGAGAGAAGCTCTGACAACAAGCCCCCAGCGGTGAGCACGCATACACAGACACACATACTGTACGTAGGATCTCACACACAAGCCAGCCATCACTTGTGTTATGCAAAAGTATGCACACATAACAGCAAGAAACTGCACATACTAAACAGGCAACAGAAAGTTATTGCTGTGCTACATTTGCAGAGGAAAACTTGTTTGCATTGCTTCACATTTACAGTAAGTACACTTATTTGATCCTCTATTCTAATACAGAAATACTTACTTTTTATGGTGCATTTGTTACTTATTTTATTTCAACATTATTATGTAAACGGAGAAAGATGCAAAGTCAAAAGACCAAGCTAAATCTTAATGTATCCTTACCTCCTCCCTTCTGTCTCTCCACAGTCTGCCATCCACCTTTGTCACGTATTGTTGGTACCACACAAAAGCAAGTTGCATGAAGAGCAATAATGCTTCACATCCTTGCAGTCTATACGAAGGTCAGGAGGTATTCAGATACATGGAAACACTGAAGGAGAATGAACAACGTCCTGACACACACAATAGAGCTCACTGCAGGGGAGCCAGGATGGCCTCCTCAATGTGTGTCAATGTGTGTGTGTGTGTGTCTGCAGGTATGTGCATCACTGGGTGAGAGTGTCTATGCATGTGCGTATATGCACATGGCTGCTTTGTTTCTTAATGTCCGCGTGCATGCACATGTGTACCCGCATGTGACCATGACAGCGTCCTATATAACATTAGTTAAAGAGATAGGGAGTGGAAGTGCGTGAGAGTGTCGGTGCTAAAAGGAAAAGTGGGAAAGGTGACCCTGGAAGGAAGAATGGATGACCTCTGATATCCATCTTTAGATCAGAGGAGAAAAAGACACCTGATTGGGCTTTGAATAATTTAAAGGGACATTCCGCACAGGCTTGTAACCCCACCTTCAAACACCGAGCTAAAATAAACAAATGTTACTCTTGACTTCAGGTGAATGGCTGATTCAAGCCATTTGTTGCTTGTGTATTTTTCAAGTTTTATTATTTTTTAAGTTATTTATCATTTCATTTGTTTTTTCATACATGAAGGAGTTTTTATCTAAAGTATAAGATATTCAGCAGGGTAATTTGTTTTTCTAATCACAATCTTTTTGCAGACCTGAAGGTCAAAGGCAGAGAGGTGTGTGAGTCTTAAACATAATCTTCTGCGCTCATATGTGTTCGACAAGTAAGGTCTAATTACTGTAATGAACTGGAAGGAGTGTCTGTTCGCCTTTAGTTCTGTTTATTCAGATCATTTGCTTCAACATTTGTCTATGTATCATGCATATGTATGTGTGTGTGTGTGCGTTATCTATGTTTGTATGTATGTATACTTGTATTTGTACGTGTGAATTTTATCCTATTTCTGAAACGCTTTGTAACTGTGTGTTTTAAAAAGTGCTATATAAATAAAATTATTATTATTATTATCACCTTCTCTGGATAAAAGCATAACACCAAAACAAAAAACTGTAAGAACCACTGAGATCTTGGGTATACAGTGTGTGGAGTTGAGATTATTTGTGAAGCAATAAAATAAAATGTGTATTGCAATACTTCCAAGTAAGAAATCATTTTGTAAATCTCAGCAGAAACTTCTGGCACCTTTTGAACCTGCAGCTCCTGAAGAGACCTTCGACCAAATCAAAGACCAAATTGTGTTCTTTATTCAGTGAGTTAACAGAATCAATTCCCGCACGGCAAATACTGGCATTACTGACGACTAAATGGCAGTCCATTGACACGCTTCATTTAACATGTCAGCCAAAGGAGCAGCTAAAGACATGCAAAACAAAGTGCCAAGTCAACAAAATCAGTCGACCATTCATCAGATTAAACCTACTTACTCACTGTATATAGAAAATGTTCAGAAACAAGGTAATGAAGGTAATAAAAGTGCAGCTCACCCAAAACTCAGTTGAAAAGGATTTTGGTAACAAAATTAAAAAGAAACACTATAGACTATAATACTTAATGAAGAACAAAGCAAGAGTATACTTTGCATTAAATATTCAGTCTCATGAAAATATTTCTGTATGTGTGGTAGTTGTGATGTTGAGATTTTTTTTATATCTTTTTTTATACCGTGAAACACGCCACGTTACCCTAGAAGCCCCAAACACACAAAACAGATTTATCGGCTTAATTCGCCGACCCCTGCGCCCACATATGTGAGTGAGAGAGGAAAGAGAAAGAGGGAGGCCAAGGTCAGGTTTAACCGGGTCAAGTTCAGTCCGTCTCCCTGATGCATTGCATTATGCAGTCAACTGACTGAATTAGCATGACAACCCGATTTAGCCATCCTCTTTTCCCCAATTCATCACTATAACACATGCGCACACACATGCACACACACAAGCACACATGGGCTGCTATGGTGCACAAATGCCATTGTAATTGGATCTAGCATTGATAGATAGATAGATAGATAGATAGATAGATAGATAGATAGATAGATAGATAACACAAAGGTACCTCATGCCCAGAGGTATTTAATCCAATAAACTTTCTGTGTTTGTTGGCAGCTGCTGAAGTTCATAGTCCAGAGAGACGGGGGGGGGGATGTCCTCTTCATTGATCAGAAATTCAATTCAAAGTCTATAGACAGATATAAATGAGCTGTTCTGCTAGAAGTGTGTATGCCTCGATATATACATACACATACACGTCCACGTGTACACAGACACACAGAAGGCCATACACACTCACAAAGGTATGCTCGTATATGTTTCAACAAAGAGACCAGCAGGGTACGACTCAGAAGAGACAGCAAAACATCAAATAAAAAACATCAGTCAAATACTTCAAATACCAAACTCATACTGTACACACACACACCATCCACAGGTCGACTCTGCTAAGATATCAAGATCTCCAGAAAGGGAAGTGTAGTATTTTTTTCGACTTTCTTAACTTTTGTCCTTTCACAAATTGTGATTTACATAAAAGAAAAATCCAACAAAGCAAGTGACAATGTAGGTTCATGTTTTTGGGCTCCACTTTGTTGCTGGTGTATTTTCATATGTTGGATCCACAGATGTATGAATACAGTATGAAATGCTTTATTTTTTTTTAAAGTCTTGTTTTATTTTCAAGAAATTAGTCGTAGAGCACAAGAGAGCAAACCTGTGGGGGACTGCTTCTACTTTGGTGGCGGTACTTTCGAAACAAGCATATTTGTTGGAACTCTCAGACTGCTGAAGTCTCTCGGTAGCTTGTTAACAGAACTTTGTTCGCAAAATCCGAAATCCTTTAATGTTCATGTCCTTAGCCTTTAGCTGCTCGTCTCGTTCAGAGATAAATGTTGAGTGCAGTCATGTGATATTGCAACTCATTTCACCAAGATGGACTTCAAACCACCTCAACACAACAAAAAAAGGGGCTATTTTGCTAACTACTCATATGACACGATGACACGTAACCCAAATCGTTCATTTCTCAATGAGTTTCAAGTTCAAGTTCACACTTTCCTGGTCTAAATTTACTCTTACCTCTGACTTCTATCCCCTGGTGTTGCCACATCCAAAGCAGAACATAAAACCTTTTTTGCTTTACTTGGGAATTTAGAGGCTGTGCTATGAGGCACACCCTGTAACTTGTCTACTCTGAGAACAAGTTACATTAGAGGCCCAAAATCCATATGACTGATTCTTAGCAGGTTTTTTGATATATAGCGTATTCATACTAGAAACGTGCCAAAATGAAGTATACTCAAACCAGACTGTGTGTATACTACATACGATCGATTTTTGAGTTCACTGTTGAAGCACACTATTCTCCCACAACGCAATGCACAAAGGAAATGGAGGATCAGTTCATAGCTGATTTTGTTTTTTATAATTGTCTGTTTGTGAAGTTCAAAGCAGTAGCTTTCTAATGTTGGTTTGATGGGTGGTGGAGCCAAAGAGTTACAATATTGTATGCTGAATGTCAGTGAAGTGTCGATGTATCAAACAAGGCGAGATACATGACTGGTTCGTTTTCAAATCATTTAGTCAGATTACGTATCATACACTATTTAGCCTTTACATTCAGATTAAAAATTGGCTGGTAAAATGTGTGAAGAGCTGGTGGGTGACTTCATTTTAAAAACTATGCCAGATATGTTGGCAAGTGGATCAAAGTTCATTGTGCGCACTGAAGTGAATGGAAACCAAAAAATAAATATGCATATTGGTTATGACAGACTTACAAACAGATGCTACGTTTCCATCCAACTGTCAAGCAAACTTTACGCAAACTTTTTAAATGTTTCAAATTTAAAAAAATGAAGCACAAACAAAATCTTCACCAGCAAGCTGGAGCAAATTGATAGGTTTCCTAACTGTCCAAAAATAAGCAATTTGCAAAAATAAAAATATTTGCATGGCCAGCTAATGACTCATACAAAGATCGACAAACAGAGAGCTTAACAGAGGTGCACAGCAGGCGACAGAAAGAGAGACACAGGAATACACAGTGATCATCCAGCAAGGCAGGGAGAGATAGAGAGAAAAAAGGCTAAGTCTAAATTAAGATGTTGGATGCCGGCTTTCCAATAGGACCTTGACACAGCGGTTGACCTACTCATGACAGGATCCCAGTGCTGCGGATTTGGAATTCTATTAGTATTACCAGCTGTAGGGGAGGGGGGAAAATGTCATGCAGTCATCAGGAAGAGGCCAATCCATAGCTTCTATCCATCAGCCAATTACTGGTGCTAAAGTGGAATTAGATAGGTATTGACAATGAGAGGAGGTGGAGGGAGATTAGGGAGAGGGATGGAAAGAGTGGAGGAAGGAGGAGGGAGGAGAGGGGAGAAGGTGGGAAGAGATGAGAGAAGAGGAGTAGAAAAAATGAATGAGAAAAGACAGAAGAGTGAAGCAGAAGAATGGCAAGAAAAGGAGATGAAACAGAGAAAAAAGTACAAGAGAAGAGATAACGACTGAAGGTAAGGAAGAGGAGAGCGGGACAAGAGGAAACGTAATCTTGGTTGAAGTAGAGTGGCGAGAGAAAAAAAGAGTTAGGGAAAGTTAGGGGAGTGATTGCTGTGTAAAATGATGCAAGGTTTCAGAGATTCAGGAAATGAAAATATCAATTTTTATTTGTACAGTGAATGGTGAAGTGAAGACTTTTAATTGAATCTCACTTTTATACAGTGACAAATAACATAATGGATTCAGCTTATTCATAAAGCACATTTTTTTACTTTCACCTCATACATTCTGCCAAGGTAACAAAAAGAAAATAATAGACTTTTAAAAAAAAGTTACTGAAAACTAAAGCACCTTCTAAAAGTGAAGCAGCAAATCAAAATGATTCGGACATACTAAAGAACGATGGGACACTCCATCCTTTAAAATGAGCTCAAATACCAACCAATGATCACTGTTTGTTTTCGTGTTGGGTCATTTTTGGATGGCTTCTTTGCAACAACATAATCCCAGCAGGGAGTGCTGGTGGTCGATAACCATCACACCTGAAACAGCAGCAAAAACAGCCTCCTGAGTTAACACTTAAACAGAGGAATAAGGGCCGTGACAACGAGAAAAAGAAGAGGAAGACAGTGAAGAAAATGTAAAAGGAGAAAGAGAGAGATAGTAAAAAGAGAGGCAGAGAAAAAAAAGTAGGGGAGGGAGAAGAGATGGGAGAGAAAGGGAGAAAAAGAGAGAGAGAATATAAACTCAGAGCTATGTAATGAATTTATGCCTGGCTGGCAGATCTTTATAAGTTATTGGAAAAATAGCCGGGGCGGCGTATTGACACAGCTGGGCCTGAGATCAATACATTGAGAATGGGCAATACATTTTAATTTAAAACTGTTCAAACTTTAGCAGCAAATCCATGCGGCTCAGCGCAGCCTCTTGCCCCATCCGAGCTCACAGATGCTTGCACATACTCTCACGCATACATGTGCATGGACACACACACCCACACCCACAAAGGGTTTGGTTGAGAAAGATAGCAACTCAATCTGCTTGATAACAGCACAAACACACACAGCCACACACACACATGTTTAACAAAACAGTGAGAACATCCCACTGGATTATCACCATTTCTTGAACTCCTCTCCTAATCTTCAACTCAGATTTTAACACTCACAGCAGAATATCTAAATTTGAGCTTAACTTTATGCATCTCAAATTTTCTAAATGGCATCTAAATGTAAAATTCTCCAATGTTGTGCACAAATCAGGAGACAATATTCATGCCTACAATGTGAGCCTCCCTATGCAAAGTCAAGAGGTGTACTGTAAAACGTTGTGTGCACAGGTACAGAAAACAACATCATGAAAACAAACTGGCAAGTAAGAACACAGTGATTTTGTTGCAGTGGTAAGGCACTTACAAATACAAAATATCTTGACAGGGTTACTTTGGGTGGAAAAAAACATTAAGTAAAACACTGAAATAACTGATTATACGATCTTTCAAATTATATGATGGTATAGGTTTTTGTTTTTCGAAAAGTAAGACAATCCAGTAAAAGTTGGTGCTGATGACATGTTGCTTTCAGCCCATTGATTCTGCAGTAGATATCTTGGAGCCCATCGTTATGCATTGCTGCCACAGTGTCTTACAGCTAAGAGTCAAAAAAGTTTGAGGTTTACAAATTTTCAGTTTTCTACACAAAAGAACACAACAACACAGCCAAGGTAAAAAAAAAAAAGAGACTTTAGAATATCACCTACAAAGTGTAACGGACCAGAAACATGTAGAAAGTTTCCATGTGTCATATACTCTGTTTGTGTCCTGTGTCTGTCTGTGTCAGTGTGAACCTGTAAGCATGCATGCTGGTGAGGGTGCATGTGTCTTTGGCTGTCTGTGTCCATGTGTGTATGTGTGCAAACACTTGCATGTATTATGAGTTATTTTTAGATAAACTACTAGCATCTGTAATTAAAGGACCAGTTTTATTGAGGGATGAGTAGGACGGCACTTTCGACATCTGTTTTCATCCTGCTCAATTAGCATAATTAATTAACGTTAATCAATCCAAACAAATTATTTTTTAACACCCAGAATAAATCACGGCTCATCTTTCCATTTCTCAGTACTGACCGATCCAGCACTCTGCAAAGCATTCATTGATCACCCAACAAATGAGACAATGCAGGGCGATGAGGCTTATTGTATTGTATTCCTATTGTATTCTGCTGTCTGAATTCTTACATCGTCCATCATTACCCTGCCACAAACAGATAGATTGTGATTACAACTTGGTAAAATAAATATAGACAAAATGTATAAATAGCTGGACAGGGAGCAAGGAAGCAAAACTTTAGCATTTATTAGGAATTAATACAATATGTTTCAAAGAATATCAAAGAGTATTTCTGCTTTATCCTTTATACTCCACTACATTTCAGAGGGAAATATACTTCATACTCCGCTACACTTATTCTCCATCATCTGAGAGATATAGTTATTAGTTACTTTTCAGATTAAAATTGTACATAAAAATAAAAAAGATTAGACAATGGTTTCCTTTTTGGATTGTGACCCCCTTATAAAAAAAAGCAGTGTCTACTTAGGGGCCCCTTGCCACGTTTCAGATGTCTGTGAGTTGTTAGCAGTTCCACCAAAGAGACATTTCTCCTCTAAACTTAGATGGTTTTATTTGAATAACTGTTAATGGCCCAAATAAATCAATTATTCAGTATTTCACAAAAAAAAGCAAAGATTAAAATTAAAAAAAAGAAGAAGAGATTTGTGTGTCAGAACTTTGTTTTTTCTTCTTCTTTCCTCTCCCATTAATCATCTCACGACCCCTCAGAGTTATGAGGTGACCCTTAGGAAGGCGTCCGACTCCCAGATTGAGAACCACTGGACAAAACTACCCAACTCTAGTTAAGTAGGTAGGTAAGTAAGTTAAGTAGTTACAGTAAATGTCATATATAATAATATATCTGTCAGTTTTCTGTATAAGAAGTTCTCTTTCTCTTTTTGATACTTAAACTTTTACTTAGGATGTTGAATGCAGGACTGTAATGGAGTATTTTTACATTGCTTTAATTTACCTAAGTAAAAGATCTGAGTACTTCTTCCACCACTGGCACCAAGAGGTCAACAGATGATAAAGTCCTGTGTTCCTCTTGTCAAAGCCATTGATCTTTGACAGTTACTAAGTTGAGGCTCAGCAAAATTATATAATAGTGTCACCATGATAAGTGAGATCAAGTTACCCTTTAGTTTCTGTCTGCGCTTGTTAATTGATTTCATTATAGATCATTCAGATTGGACAACATGCTGGGCAATGAAGCCTCTTGGATTGCAATTCTCACACTGGTCTGAATCTGGGCCAAGCTGCAACCTTGCCCCCTTTGGCTGACGCTCGACTTCTAAACCAAATAAATAAAAAATCAAGTATTACTTGTTTTATTGTTGCTCCAGCTGCTGCTTCTCCCATTAATGTTAAAAAACACTTCCATTCAATGCACTATTTCCTGCACTTTTTCATTATTCGCCTTCTTTTTTCTTTGTGCCTGATTGAACCCAATGTGAGTTGTTCTTTATTGAGATGTAGATGATTTACTCATCAGCTGTTGTTGGTTTGCATTTTTGCAGAAATTATTGTTACATCACTGTTTCATTCTTAATTGTTTCTCATCAATAAGTTAATTTGCATAGAGTTCATGGAGGTGATATTAGTGTGTGATTATGTGGTGTCTGTGTTGTAAGTGTTGCAACTCCCTTGAACCTTTGTAGTATGTGTGAAGGTAGGGGGAAATGATCAGTGATTTCTTCATCACTGTTTATGTCTATGCTATAGTGCATGGTAATTTGGGTATATGTGTCATAGACTGTCAGCTGAGTGTCATCAGACAGCAACAATTTGGGCAGTGACGTTGTTTTGTAACACACACTCAGTCAAGTTGAAATCACGCTGAAGTTTGGGATGATTTGCAGCAGCAAGTGTATTTTTGTCTTGTTAGGCAAAATAACAGTCAGCTTTTGATTATGTACTTTAATGGAAACTAGGGTAAAACAATGGCATTAGCAAGAAATCAATTCAATATGAAAAGCCCTTAATATGTGCAAAGTGTACATTTTACACTTCATGGACAGACCATAATTACTGTAACTCAGCAGTATGGCCACTCTAACTGAAATAAAGACACTGTATGAGTATAAAGGCGATGTTAATACAGAAAATAATGTTGTTTGAAGGTGTAACTTAATGAAAGGTAAAATAGATTGATGCATTTTGGGTGACTGACAGGTCAAATATAAGGCAAAGTGCTGACTCTTTGTGGAATTGCTGTATCCTCTTGGTCAGAAAGCTACTGATCCTACAAATATATCACTGTGTCTTTTTCTCTTCTTTTTTCCTTTCTTTTTTAGCACTGCAGCATCCTAGTTCCCTTGTTTCAGTCATTATCTGATTGAAATGGAGTTTGGAAACTTTCTCAATCATCACAGCGCAGTATTGAGGAGCACTGCCAGTAAATACTGCAAACATGAAGCAGGAAAAAGATGGGTGCTGTTACTTAAAATGGTGAGTAGCTTACTAACACACACACACACACACACACACACACACACACACACACACACACACACACACACACACACACAGTCACATAAGCTCAACACTTCTCTCACACACAAACAGCAACCACACTCATATCTGCAAACATGGCTGTGTATGTACCCTGAAGATTTTATGAAAAGACAAAGGCAGTTTCAAATGGACTTGGAACGCACACACACGCTTACAACACACCTTCACATATACACACACACACCTCTAATGTTGTTATATTGCTGTCAGGTTTTCAGTGGTGTGGGTTAATCAGAAAGGCAAGGGGAAGGGTGCTTTCTACTCACCACACTGCCACATTTATCGATTCCATTTACACACAAGCACACACACACAAATTGACACCCATTTTCACCACAAGAACAGGCACCCATAACACCCCTTTAACTATTCTATTGGCCCCAAATAGATTTTCCCATTTTACGCTGTAGAGGCAGGGGAAACACTGGAGCAGAACTGAAAGTGATATAAATGTATCAAAAAACAGATGAACAAACATTGGGGGAAGATTTATTACTGGGGATTTTAATAAAAATTGGAGGCGGATGAATTGATTTTGGTTTAAGGGAGGGTGTTATAAAGAACAATTTATCGGGATGGCCCAGGTAAGATGCATTATTTTCCGATTGTTATCCGGCTTCACTGTTTAAGGGGCTGATTTGTGTTGTGTATTGCATTTTATGGGTAAGAGGGAAAGGGGAACTTTCGATGATTTAGGTAGGATGTATTAATCAAAGGCAGCCGGTGTGAACCATAGATCGCCAGGAAAAGGAGGTACAGGTGACAGCTCATTCTGCTAAAGAATGTTTTGGAGCTGCACATCACCGCTTCTCAATTCCCCTTTCTTCTTAACACTTTCTCTACCTCCCTCTCTTTCTCTCTCCATCTCACTATCTTTCTCGCCTCATCATCTAAGTCCTTTTCTCTTCCCTTCCTTTCTTGCTATCTCTCTATATCCATGCCTCTTCTCCACAGTTCGGTGCACGCTTGGTTTTAATTTTATGAGGCTGAGAGTAGCTTTTAACCATCCATGCGGCAAATAAACGGGGGATTAGGAGTATTTAGTGTTTTCCTCCTCCCTAAAAGCCTCACACTTCCTCAGTGCTCAGTGACCTTTGCTGCTGCCTCTGACATGTGATGAGACAAGCCCATCATCATCAGGTTTACGCATTCACTCTGCTATCAGTTGGTATGGTAATGCCTGTAAATGATGTACTGTTTGCCTTAGTACCAACAGCTTGGTTTCTGCTCTGTCTAGCTCATGGTTTAGCTGTCTTTGTCTTGGTCTCTTGAGGTGTCTTAGTTTTTGCTGTTTTTATTCTCTTTTACTGTCACTGTATTTAAACATATCATGTTCTTTCTTTGTGTCTGTCTATTGCCATGAGTTGGTTTACATCCCTTTCACCATTGTCTTTACATATCTGTCTACATGTTTTTCATCATCTACTGCTGCTGTATATTTCGTTGTCTGTTTGAGTCACATTTTTAACCATTTTGACCCTCTTTCATTTACTTCATTTCATCAGGATAATCCACTTATTAGCAATACTGCTTTCCAGGAAGTCTTGGGTACACAAATAATAAAAAAAAACTATAAAAATGATGTTGTCCATGACTACTGTGGTGTTTATAGTGTTCGTTTTTTAGGGTTCTCTGTAAATCTAGACCCTTTTTTGCTTTTGACATAAAATAAATTAGAATAAATACAACATATTTTGACAAGTATGTTAAGACATCTGTTTGGCTGGGAAATAATATGTAACAGAAATAAGAAATGTAGGCTACTTTACTAAGTGCAATCATGGGACCTTCAGTGCACATAGTAAGAGGCTATTTGGCCAGGCCAGTCACCTGTGGCCAGGGCTGATTTCTGTTGATTTGAAAGTTAGATTGGTTCTGTGATGAATGATGTTTTTGTATGTGAGTGGGCAGAGTGAGAGTGTAATGGACTAGCTACAGTATATTACAGTAATCTGATTACATTATGTTCGCCATTAGAGTTTTCTGTAGTTATAAGAAATAATAGGGAATGCATTTTAAAAAAAAAATAGTACTAGCATTATAATGGAATTAAAGTAAATGTTCTCGGGGGAAAGTTTCTTTTTATTTCATAACCTGCAAAACAAAGTGAAAAAGGTATATTAAGTAATGATTTAGTTATTTTATTTGGAGTAATTCAGTAGACTACCTTTACATTTATACAACATACTTTACAAAAACGTTTCAAAGTAATAGTCCAATCATGGCAATCATTTAGCGGTAAATGGGAGTGGAAAAACAAATCTATCAGTGGGGATAATGGCCAAAGGCCAAACCCAGTCAAAGTTCTTTGGACACACACAGTGAACCACAAATACAAGTGTGTTGATGCGTGTTATAGTGTGGTCACTGGCAGCCAGTAAGTACTTCACATTCAAACGCACGGCCCGAGTCAAGTACAGACTGTGTGAAAATAAGCATCATGTTACCACCAAAGTTCACTATTCACTACCTCACATGATAAACACACTGAAAAGGATGCAGAATTAAACTGCCCAACAGGGTTACTTTTTGATATTTATGTCTAGTATGAAAAGCTAGCAACTGTAAGCTTTGTGTGCCTGACACTGGGCGAGTTTGTTTGTGTTAAGCATGTGAAGCACTACAGCCACACATTGCACAAGTGACTCTACCTGAGCATGCACACAGCCACACATATTAACATTAGATGCACACTTAAGAGCAAACATATAATGTACACTCCCACATGTGCACACACCACAACCACACACACGCACCACAAACAGATAAATGGGATCAGGGGCCTCTGCAGCCCGTGAATCATGCACAGAGGCCCATAGGGGCCAAAGGTCAAGGTCTTTATGAGGAGCTGAAAGCCCTGTGCTCTAAAACAGAGGAATGTAATGTAGTTGTTGCCCCCTCCTTTTCTCTTTTCTTTCTCTTTCTCTCTCTGGTTAGATAAGAACCAAGAAATTACAAGATAATTCAGGAAGAAAAAAGCTCTATCCATCCACAGGGATGATGGTTGTTGTGGCAGTGGGGTGTTGTTTTGGTCTCAGTCTGGCATTTGAGGCAGTGGCTGGCATGGCATTAGAGTCGCAGCTGCCGTCAGTTGGTAATTAGTGTTATGTCTCTTCATCTGTCTCGCAGAGAGGCTGAAAGTCTGTTTTCCTCTGACCACTCATATCGTCAGTGCACCTTCTGGACCCGTAAATGAGTAACTGTTTAATAATCCAATTGGGGTGTGCAACTCCTTGTGCTCCTGTAACCCCCAAAACAAAGTTAACCCAGTTGAAGTGGTGGCCAGTTGAGGGGGCACAGAATACTGAAAGAGTGACGGAGATGCCTGCATGGTCCTCTCTGTGGAACACAGTGGCATTCTCTGAAAAAATAACTTTACCATAAGGTGTTTTCTGCAGCCTACGCAGATGATGTCATCATTGTGGCTGACAACTAGGAGCGGGGTCTGCAGATGGTGGCTGTGGTCCTGCAGTCCCCAAGGTAGGACTCACTGCCAACCCCTAAAAAGTGTGTAATTGGGTGGGGGGTGATTCAGTGTCTGGGGAACCTCCTGGCCCAAAGGCAGGTGTGCCCCCAGCTAGATAAGTCCATTGCCATTACCACCTGCCTGAGGCCCAGACTTAAAAATGATGTGAGGTGGTTAACATGGTTGGCGTAGCTTCTGGTTGTTGGTGCTTCATTCTCAACTTTTTGGTGTTGACCAGTCCCCTGACTGGTCTTGCTTGGAAGGGAGATCCAGCTCAGTAGACAGAGCAGCGCCAGCAGGCATTTCAGAAGGTTAAAGTGTCTCACTGGTGAACCACTGCTAACCTCTCTCTCCTGTTTTGTCTATGAACATGTGACAGACAGAGGGATGGGAGCCTTTTTGTCCCGCTCACTTACAGGAAATGATAACAAAGCTTTCACCATTCACCTGGATGATGTCTTCAGTGGCTGTTGAGAGTGGTTTTGGTATCAGTCTGGGAGGCATAAGTCGCAGATACAGTGAATTGGTAATTAATACTCACATCTGCACTGAGGTTGTAGCTCCCATTTCCCTCTTTACATGCATGTTGGCACCACCTCTGATATTTGAGTGTTTATTGGCACCACAAATTATTGGTAAATCAACCACCCAGTTCCTTGCTCAAGCTTAGTTAACCTGGCGTTGAAGGTAACGCAGCTCTCTACAGAGTTCTGTAGAGGTACCCCAGCCTTCATCTATCATGCATCAGGGAAGGCATTAGATACATTATATTGGACGTATAACATAGACGTCAATCTGTCCTGCTTTTATATTGCATCAGAAGTGCCCCTATCCTGCATCTGTCCAGCATTATACTTTATAATGTAGCCATGGTAGAAATCCTCTGCATTTCCCCATACAGTATAATATGTATTAATTCCACAGGAATTAAAAAAAAAAAAACTTTTCCAGAGGGGCTGAGCACAAGTTAAGCAAGCATGCAAAAAGGAACTTTGACAATGGCAACATATGTAGGTACAGATGTTCACACAAGAAGAGATTCAATTAATCATTAAGTCACTCCACATGTCACTGCCTCAACTAAACAAGGTCCAGTGTATCTGAGCCAGAACCACTATACATTCCTGTGTGTGTGCATGTGCATGTGTGTGTCCCTGTTTGTGTGTCAGGGCTGATTGCTCTTGACTTCATTAATCTCTGCAGTGTGGTTATGATTAGCTCTCTGAGGCATGCCAGAGGACATCTGACACACACGCGCTCACACACTCATTGTCAGGTCTGGCCACCTCTCCAGCCTGTCTCTCTCATGGTCCAACCAATTAGCTGGCAGCAAAGAGAAATAGAGTAGCTCCTATGGTGACAGAACATACACACACACACACACACACAGGCATGCTAAAGGTTTGTTATACTTCACATAGATGCAACAGAGTGTGTTCACGATGTTATAATTGCAGCAAAAACAACTGGGTGCTTTGGAGATATGTGCAAAGTTGGGCTCCCGGAATGGCAGAACAGAAAGAGAACGGAGCAGTTGATTGATTTCAGTGGCTTGTATTTTTCATTGTTCGGATATCTGGAGAGCTGGGTGATCCTACAGTTCCCACATGGAATTTCTCAGGTGTGTGGAGATCATGTGATGTGTGCCTAGTCACATAGGTTGTTGCCATCACTGTTAACATGATATGTTATGTGTCATTTCTGCTGTAAGTGACAGATGGGTGCAGCATGTCTATTTAAAGAAAGAGATTAAGAATGAGATGCAGGGGGGAGAGAGAGAGAGAGAGCGAGAGAGAGAAACAAAAACATTTGAGAAAGAGGTTAATGTCAAAGAAACAGAGGGAAAGAGAGAGAGACAGAGGGAGACAGTCATGTGCAAGAAGTTAAAAAGCCCGGACAGACAAAGATAAAGCTAGTGAGCAATGCAAACCAGACAGAGCAAGCGAAAGACAGACGCAAATCAGAACAAGGAGCAAGAGATGAGCGTAATAGCGGATGGGTACGGGCAGATGAAAAGAACAAGTGAAGTGTAAGTGGTGAAGTGCTACAGAGAGGGGGAAGACGGAGAATCCTCAGATGCATGCCTACACCCTGCCATGATCAGAGTATCCACTGGATGATTTATTTTCCCTCTCCAATATTGAGTCCCCAGAAAAAAAGAATCTACATTCCATTAAACTACTGAGGGTTTTATTTTGAAAGGAGAATGTGATTGTGGGTGTGGATGTGTGGGGGAAAAGGAATGGCCATCAGATGTGGCAATCATGCAACTAAAAATGCCTCTCCTTATCTTTGCTCTCTTCCTCTCCTCTTTGATTGCTGTTCTCTCTTTTCCCTCCTTTCTATAAAAAAGTGTAATGAATACACAGATATAATAATTGCTACCAAATAAGAGAAACTCATGAAAAACTCTTGCAGCCACATTCACTAAGCCTTTGTTTCTGACTGCACCTGTAGTCGTATTATTTAACACACCAGTCTAGAAGCTGCCATCTGAAATGCGCTTCTTATTTAAGGATTGGATGATTGATTAATATCATTTGAGGGAAGAGCAAGTGCAAAAAACAGGAGAAGATTTGTGACACAATTTGTGAAGGTTGCTTTGGAGATTTGGAAAATTCAGCAAAAAGCAAAGTTGTGGTCAGAGAGAGAATATTTGGCAATTTTATAACATCAAACTGGATGGAGAGATGTGAGAATGTATTTTTAAATGAAACATGAACTGCAGCTGCAACTGCACTATAGTTATTGTATTATTTTCTTTAAACCATTTTCTAAGTCACTGCAACTCTTTTATTTCCTTAATAAGTCTGACCCACCTTGTTGTTTCATCATAAGAATTGTATCAGAAGATTAATAGAAATTTGAATAATTTTCCCACTCAGAGTTTAGTTGCAACCAAACTACAGTTAAACACTGTTGTTGCATCACTACATTTAGATTTTTTTTAAATCCAATTTAATGTTTGTAATTTCCGGCCTTGACCGTCTACACAGACAACATGCTGCCATATGAATTTGTTTGTGTACGTGTGTGTGTGTGTCAACACAGACAGCAAAATGACAAATTGTTGAAAAGAAGAATGAGAGGAGTAATGATGGAACAATAATGCCACATGTGTACTGTAGCCCTTGTGTGTCTGTGTGTGTGTGTGCGGTGATGAATCTCTCATTGTGACAGTGGGGCCGGCAGCAGCGAATGTCCTTCTGGGTGGGACACACACACACACACACACACACACACACACACACACACACATACACACACTGAGACACGCATACACAGATGGAAACGACCACACTAATGGATCACCCCTGTCTGCACGCAATCCGCCACAAATAATGATGAACCACCCCTGCATTAAACTATTTTACACAATGCTCAATTCATTACTTCTCTCTCTCTCCCTCTCTCTCTCTCTCTCGCTCTGCCTCTCTCTGTGGGTATAGGTGAGCTAATAAAGGTATGATATTTCTCCTCTACCGGCACAATCATAGTTTTTATCCATTAGTAGGATATTAGGATGGGGAATGAGGAAAGGTGGGAGGGAGGGGATGACATGGAGAGGGAAAAAGAGATGGCTTCAAATTGGTTTAAAAGCATTGCCACTGTAAAAAGTAACAGCAGCCCCAGGTAGAAGGAGCAATTTACATAGTTTTGCTAAGAAGGCCAGGGCCAGCCTCGGGCCTTTTCAGGCCCTAGGTGAGCTTTTGGTTTGAGGGCCCCCTCCATATTTTTTTTACTAACATTTTAGTATCACACAGATGACATCAGCTCAAACTGGAGGTGCTTTAATCACGGAGATAGCCCTGTGTGTATGATGCAGAATGTTAATTTGCTGACAAAAACTGTGAAAATGAGGCCTAGGGGGAAAATACCCTGAATTATCCTATAAAGAAGATTCAATAAAACTTTGATAAAAACAGTGACAGTAGTTTATTAAACACTGAAGTCATTTTGGAGAAATAAACTACCCTCTTTCATATTCGTCCTTGTCTTAAAGTTTAAACTGAACACGAAGTTTATTCTGAACATATTTGTAGTTATCTAATGATTCACACATCCTGCCATTAACTGGAGCGGGCTTTCGGACAGGTATCTCACTGTGACCTTCCAAAAACTGTCCTATTGAAAGTTTGTGAATCAAGGGAGAATACTTGACAAAAGTATTTTTTTGTATTCTTTTTATTCT
>NTHP01000102.1:2076446-2115315 GCA_003416845.1 Oplegnathus fasciatus
TATGTAATTAAACCAATGGTTACACAGCTTGTGATGTCTTGTAATATGAAAGTAGTAAGTAAGTGCTAGTACTAAGCAACTAATGTTTGTCTTAAAGTAACTCAGACTGGATCTTATGAGTTTGCATTTTGCAGCTCTTAAAAGTAACAGTCCTTTGGACCCTGTCTAGACACACAATAAAGTATTAATATTAAAAACAATTAAATACAAAGTACAGAGCAAGACTAGATCAGAGAAATGTGGAAGTAAAGAATCATAAAAAGAAATTGAAGGCACAGGAGATGTGATGTCATTTTACTGGTTTGTTCTTACGGTTTCATTATCAACTGTGTGACATCCCCAGTCTCCCCATACACACACACACACACACACACACACACACACACACACACACACACACACATACAGCCCCTCCTCCACAGTGGTTTGGGGTGTTGAGGTCACTTTCTCTCCAGTTAATCACATGTTTATTTAGTGCTGCCGGGGTCACGATCAATTAACGCCGTGCCGGCATTTATTTAAAATATCCTTTCTGTGTTAGCCGCCGAGCCCTCGGATCGCACGCTGCCTGATCACTCACCCCGCAAAGGTCCGCTTTTTAATCCACCTGCTCCCTCCCTTCTGTAAGTCTGTCTGTCTGTCCAACCCGCTGCATAAATTATTCAAAGTTGGACTAATGGTCCCCATTTAGTGCAGGCTGATCGGCTGCGCATGGTAATGATATAGGAGTAATACATAGACTGCCGGACCTCTCTCACTTCTCTCTCTCTCCGACTCTTGCTTTCAGTCTCTCTTTCTCTCCCATGACAGATCTCCCCCGCACGAAACCATCTGTGTCATTTCATTAGGTACAGCATCCAGCTAATACATGCTACTTACACTACCCTCTTCTATCCCCTGCCCTCACGCCGCCTCCCTCCCTCAATCTCTGCCTCTCTCCTCTCTCTTCTCCTTCTCTTTCTCAATCTATTTTGCTCTGTATCTTTCTCTCCCTCTCTCTCTGCCACCGGTTCACTGTGCCTCAGTGTCCATCCTCATTCATCCTTCCTCTCCTTCTGCATAGCCTAATGAAGTCAGGACCCCGGCGCAGTCCCCACTCTGCCACAGTTTTCCTTGATACCCCAACAATTTATCACTTTGTCAGGGAGACACTTAAAGTTCCTGGGCTTTAATAAGGGCATGCAGTGGGACGATGGGGGCAATTAGGAAAGCAGAGCAAGCCCGCTTTGCATATTTACTAAATGTGCTGGTGTCATCGCTGCCGCCACCAACACGGCCTGTTGACTACATGAATTATTCCTCTATCTGCAATAAACAGCTGGGTAATTATTACTGCCATAATCAGATAAATAATTCTCCCTGTGATGTTACAACGACATGGCAAAATCTTTTTACTTATCCTAAAGACAAGGGAGAATTTATGGACTTGGTGTTGCTAGGCTGAGCAGTAGTGTTTTTTTTTATTCTTCTCTTCTGGTGCTATGCTGTCTCTCCTTCTCTTCTACTTTTTTCCTGTCTCTCTTTACTCCAGCCTTCTTCATTCCTCCCTCTCTTGTGTCCCTCTCAAGGACATTCATGAAAAGAGAGCTGCTATGGTGGAGAGAGTGCGGGCCTGCCTGCATGCCTGCCCTGCGATCACTCTCCGCTTCTATGCGTCAGTCTTTCTTTTGCTGCTCTTTCTTTCTGATCCAGTTTGGGTGGAGACAAGTTCACTCCTTCAGTCTGATTGGATTTGTATATTCTGTGTGTGTGTGTGTGTGTGTGTGTGTGTGTGTGTGTGTGTGCGCGTGTGTGTGTGTTGAAGTATAATCTGGGTGCTGGCTCTCTCTGCCTCTTTAAGAAATAACTTTTGAAAGTAAAACAATGGAGAAAAGTATGTAAAATGTATGAAGTTGAAAATGTTTTTGAATATTTGGAATATTGATTGGAGATCATTTCAACGCTGGAGTCATTGTTTGCTTCCTCACCTTTTTGTGGCATCAGTTTTACTACTTTAGTGAATTAGTTAATCAGTCAGTCACTTAAATGTAAACACTGTGTTATGAGGGTGTTGAAGGCTCAATACATTGAGCCGGTCGCTGTCTAAATTGACTGGCTCACTACCCCTCCTTGCCAGCTATTGAATCATTTAATTGGAGCAATTAAAAGAGCCAATCAGGTCACGCCACCATTAAATATTTAGAACCTGACCAATTAGCTGCTCTGGTGCTGGCCTGGACGACCGCAGGTGTGGCCTGCTGTCCCACAATGCCTCACTCTCTTGATATCCCATCAGCCCTTGATGCCCCGTTGTGAACCAGGGACTAAATAATTGAGGAAGAAGTGAGAAATTTAGCTGTACTATATTAGCCATTTAAATAAGTGAACAGTCCAGGGGTGAAAATGTCAGTTAGAGTTTCAATTATTTGAAAGTAGTTCAAGTACGCTTGATTAGCTTGTCCAACAGTTCAGCTGCCATCAAAAGTAATCTGTAGTCAGAGTGCTCACAGTGCATTATATGGTACGCTAAGCACATTATAAGTATCCAATAATCATTATAATGGAGTATATGCAATAATAAAATAATGCTTTAATATTCAAATGCAAATAGAGCGCATTTGTAGTCATACTCCTACAGTGTCTTGCGTTAAATTGAATGACTTTTAGGTAAAATTAGATCAGCTCTAAATAGAACACATGAAAGGATAGGTTTGTCTTAAAACAATAATCAGGTGCCCATATGTACATTGAAACAGGTTTTGCTTGCTGTAATCATTGCTCCCGTTCATAATGGTTTTGAAGAGACCACTTCCAATGCGCTTTCAATGTAAGGGATCAGGAACAAAATCTGCAGTCTTCCTTACTTTGAAAACTGTGATTTAAATTCCCTCCTTTTGTTACTGTCCTTCCACTGCAGCTCAACAAAGAACCACTTTGTATTTTATACAGAAAGACTGTAACTTCTGAACTGATTTGTCTAACTCAGAATGCTGAGGCCTCATATTAGCTTCAGATAAACTCAAAAAGCTGTTGAGTGGAAAATAGGATTGGTTATTGTTGAGATACAATATAGTCAGTATAGCCTGTATTCTCAGTATTTATAATTGATGATAAGTAAAATCTTGAAGGAAAAAGTTGTAGTGTGACTCACTTACAGTATGCGCTCTGAATATTTGTTCTATATTTCTGTTTCTGTATTAAATATACGAAAGTTTTTTTTTTCATATACAGAAGTCAAGGTATATCAACCAGGCATCAGTGTAGGTTAATAAACCAGATATAACATTACGTATAGCAGAATTACAAGCCGGTGTTTTACCACACTGTTTCTTTTTTTCTTTCTTTCACTTTCACTCAGTCAAACACACACACATAAACACTCACACACACACAGGGCACGTGCTGCGTGCCGAACAGGGCTAATGAGGGTTGTATGTTGTGGCGGCTGGTTGGGTCGACACAGATCGAGGTGCCTTCAGCCGTTACAAATCTGTTTGGCTTTTGTCCACTACACAGCAATTAATAACACTGGGGCTGGGGGCAGGGAAGCAAAGGTCACCCATTCAGTCTGACATACACACACACATTCTCACACACTCTCTCACACACTCTCTCTCACACACACACACACACACACACACACACACACACACACACACACTCACACATCCAAGCAAAAGTGTGTGAACACATAGTGTGAACATTGATACACACATACATATTGCTGGTACACACACACACACACGCACACTGATACAGTCACACTTAAACACTAGCAGCTCAGACACACACAGACATACGAGAACAGGTCCTGACCCCCAAAAACATTGGCAGTCAGTTTTTAAGGCGGTATTACTGCATGAACGAACAGAAATACACACATTTACTGTAAACACACACTGGCACCAATTGGTTTGTGAACCATACTGTCCCACAATAAACCAAAACTTTATATTTTACATTAATAGGTAATATCCCTGTTAGCCAGGTGGACAAATAGGGGCCAAGCAACCTCTATATTTACACACACACACAAGCACATATAGACTTACAGCCACACATACATACACACAGTCTTAAATTACTGTGCTTAATATTACATAAACACACACAGACGCACACAGGCTTGCTCTCATTCTCAACACACACACACACACACACACACACACACACAGTGCTCTGTATATTTCATTTATTTTGTAATTTAATCTGGTCCTGAGGAAGGAATGAGAATGCAAAGGCAACGGGAACGGTGTTGTGATTTCTTTTTAAATGTCAGTAGCTGCAGAATGTGTTAACCTCACATTACAGACACACTATGAATATTCTGATTCCTCTGTGGAGGCTTGTAATTGAAAACAGAAGTTGGGTAGCGAAAGAAGCAGCGGAGAAGAAGGAGAGAAAAAAGGAGGGATAGGAAAAGAGAAAAGAAACGAAGGATTGTCGATGAGCTACGGCTTTACTCTTAGCTGTGTGTGTGTGTGTGTGTATTTTCACATTACCATGGCATGTGTGTTTTAGTAATTGTTTCCAATTCCCTTTTTAAGTTATTACCCCCTTGTAACAATAAGGCTGTGTGATTGCGGAATGAAATTGCTGTGTATGGGCTTTTAATGCATCCCATTTAGTGAGCTTCGCTTAACAGATGTCACAGACGGACCTGTCCTGGCTGCGGTGATGAAATATATCCATCATCCTCCCACTTATAGCCTCTTGCGCTCTCACTTTGCTTTTTTTTCGTCTAAGCAGTCTCATTCTCTTGTTTTTCTCCCCCTCTGTCTTTCCCTGTCTGTCGCAGTCTCTCTCTTATCATTAGGCAGTTTTTTATCCATCTGAAGGACACTCCAGGGAACTGTCAGCGTTATCCCAGAAGACTGTGTTACAAATACACATGTACAAATGTACTTCCATGAAGTTTAATTTAAATAGTGCTAAGATATATGGTAAGATACAGTATATGCTGAATTTCTGTATAATGTGTAAGGTAACAGGTTCATTTGGTCTGGAAAAGGTATCATCAAAACATTAGATTCATATGATTGTTATAGCAAGTGATGTAGAGTTAAATTGAATAAAATGTAGGAGCGGTATCCAGTCATTCAGCAAACATACATGATATAATGAACTATTGCTCCTGATAGATTTGACTTCTTATGAAGCCATGAAATTATATCTAAGATGTTTGTATAAAATGATGAATAATGTTATTATTATTTTTTTTTTATTGTACGGTGTATATTTTTATTAGATTTATATTTGACTGTGATCACTGGCCATTACCCATTGTGTAAATTAATTAAATGGAAGTTTTAACTTTGAATTGCAAAAATATTTGTGTATGGTGTGTGTGCCCTGTAGGAGGGAGCTGGATGAACTTGAGGAACTACAGAGGAGAGAGAGAGACTGTCTGGAGATGGTGAAAGAGCAGACAGCGAAGGTCTACCAAGCTCACCGGTTACACCACCTCCTCAGTACGAAGCAGGTTGGTCTGCAGGAACACAAACACACACAGAATCTCACACATTTGACATAGAAACTATGATTAGGCCAATATTTGAGCAGAGGCTGATATTAAATTGTGATTCCTTCTTAATAGCTACATAAAAATGGTTGACTTTGATGGCACCATTCAAAGCAACTTTTATGTTCAATCAGAAAGCAGTGTCATACTGAGCACATAAAAAACAAATAAACCTCAAGCTATGACAGAAATCAGCACTATATGACGGGACCTTGCATCAACACATGTACGGTAGGACTGAGTGTCAAAACCAATAACATAGAATAAACATGATTATGTTTTTAGCTTGTAGTGTAGCAGCAACCACTGTCCAGTGAAAAGCAGTTACCAGAAGTGATAGCAGTGGGATGAATGTGGTCTGTTATGTGGAGGAGTGGGTAGTGGTAAACTCAGTGGTGCATACAGTATGATGTCATGCTTCTGTGTACATGATTATATGCACATATTTACAAAATATCTGTATGTGTTTAATTTAGTGAAAAACAGTTCTTCAGTGTCATGTTAAACTAGTAATTTCAAATATCCTGCCATTATATTGGCATAGAATTATGTAATCTTTAATTAATCCCTGGTCATTGCTGTAGAAATCTGGATCTCCAGATGTGATGCTATACAATATTTAAACCTACAGATTATCTGACTTTGTACAAACTTATTTGATATATTTAAATTTCAGATTCAACATGGCAAATAACACAGGAATAGTGCTGTATCTTTTTTAATTTTATCACATATGAAAAGTTAATACAACAACCTATACTCTACAGTCATGCATGTACAGTATCTCTGAGACAGAAAAGTTTGAAAAGAGCACAATTCATGATTGAAATTCTTAGACTCACCATCAATATCTAGAGTGGGTTGTTATAATACCATAATAACTATACTAATTATAGATAATTATTAAATAATAATTCCAATACAGTAGTAATCATATAGTACTACTAGTTAGAACTAACTCTAGTTAGAAGCCCATGGTAGAAGTCAGATTCGCGGTTGTCTGGTGTCACTGTGTCTGTCGGAAATGTACGTCATGGAAAATGTATGGGAAACAACATCGACTCACTAGAAACTTTGTACTAAGAGTTATCACACACATACCAATACACACATATGCACATGCACAGGTAAAGATGCAGGGACTCACATAGGCAGTGAGAGAAGAGTTACAGATAGGGAGTTCCTCCAGAAACAGGCTACAGAGAGAGAAAAAAAAAGAAAAGTCTTCTTTCTTTCCTTCTTTCCTTAACACAGGTGGGCAGTGTGGAGTTGAGGTGTGTGTGTGTGCACCCATAAGAAAGTATGTGTCCTCATGGCTCTTCTGATGTGCTGAGTGGAGTATTTTAGTGCTTCCCCTGGCACAGGTGTGCATGTATGTGTGTGTGTGTGGCATCCACACATCTCTGTGACTCCCCTCTGGGATCATAATGAAGACAAAGCACACTGGTCACTGTTGATTCAGCACCACTACTCCCCTCTCTCTCTCTCTCTCTCTCTCTCTCTCTCTCTCTCTCTCTCTCTCTCTCCTTCATGCCTGTGCGACCAGCATCGTCATCATCTGGCTTACTACCTACTTCCTGCAGGTATCCCATGTTCACCTTAAGACGCTCACATACACACAACTTGCAAACATTTTGTCATGAAGGTGATGTAAGCTGAAGTGCAGTGGAGTTTGCATTTTGTCAGTTCATGTTTGACTTTCCAAATGCACTGGATTGGCTGTATACCCATATGTTCATTGTTTTTATCATTTTATATATAACTATATTGGATATTATGAATTGTAATATGAACATGATATCGTTATTATGAATTAGCAAGAAGGAAAGAAAGCAAGAAGAAAAGTTTGTGTGCTCTTCCCCGCCCTCTGTCCATCTCTTTCTCTCTATATATCTCTCTCTCTCTTTCTCTGCATATGGCAGGGGACTCTTTCCCTTCGTAGCTCTGACCTTGTCAGCAGTGAATAGATGGCTCTCCCACACAGTTCATCCTTCCTCACTTCTCGGACCCCAGCCCACACACACACACACACACACACACACACACATACATACTTACACACACAGCTTACCAAAAGGCCCCAAGTCCCTATGACAGAGACAGAGATGGTGTGTTCCTGGGGTCAACATCATTGCTCTTCCCGTTGCTAGGATGGTACTTTTGGGCTTGTGTGTGTGTACGTGTGTATGTGTGTATGTGTCTTTAGGAGTGGTGAAGATTACGTTTGTGTTTGTGTGTCCCAGCCTTCTCTCCCTTCCTGTTTGAGTTAGGTGTGTAGACTCATCCCTAATGTATTTTTCTACACTGATACTGAACACTAAAGAAATGTCATTAAATACACAGAAAATCCTGATAATGAGGATTTTGGGTTAGTGTTTTTCATATTTAGAGTGCCAGACACTTCTTAAGATGCTGCTGAGTGGTCTATTGTGTAAACAATATCGAGGGTACATTTTATTCAGTCAACACACTCTGATATACTTAATTACAGTCACGTACATATGGTGTAGTAGAAAAACGTTTGCTTGTTTGCCATGTTGTTGTTGTGACATTTTTAAAGGGTCAGGACCTTAAATTGAGTGTGCGAATACAAAGGAACACATGCAGTCCTACTGTAGTAGTGCAGTAATGCATTCGTAGGAGGCATACAGTATCAGCACGTGGAGTTGGTGCAAGCTTCGGTGATGGTTCTCTGGAGGCACAGAGTGGCAAGGCACAAATATACAGCACCCAAAATATTCTTTCAAGGACATACAATGTCCCATTTTTAAAGTTGAATTTATGCTTGAGTACACTCTTGAGTCAGAAGTTATTTTAGGAGACAAGAAGGCAAATACCATTAATTGTAGTAGAACGTACCTCGTTGTTTTTGATTAGATACTAATATTGTCTGTTGCCAATATTTATTTTATTAGTTTAGTTATGAGTTATTTAATTATATTAAATATAACTATTAGTATTAGCTATAGTTGCGCACAATAATGCTGTAGCTGCAAATACTGAACAGCAATTGTTTGGCCGCTTACATTATTACATAAACTGAGAACATCCCTCAATAATTCAATTAACCCTTCTCTTTTATAACCTGAAAGGGAAGGATCTTATGCTTTCTGCAAGTAACTGTCGAGGACATTATTGGAAAGAAACACCCATTAATCTAAACCAGCTGTGACTCAACTTAATCAGATTAAAATTGTATTTTGATGCACGTGTGTCCCTGCTAACTAGAACTACATGAAAATTGCTCTAGTTTTAAGAGGTGGTCCACCCATTTTGACCCAATGAAAATAATGCATTGGCTCTACTGTCAGCTTTGTGGTGGCACAAAAACTGCACCAAAATTAGGACCCATCAGTTAAAAATCTGCTGTTATCCAGTTGTGTCTACCACCCATGGTTAAAGAAATCAGGGTCAGGGAAGTTGAATTAATTTCTCTGTACTTGTTCTGAAACATTTGACATTTACATCAAAAGTACTCTTGGTCTAATAATGAAACATTTACTAATTAACCAGTCTGTTAATATGTTATTTTAAAAAGAGTGAGGTTTGGGTCGATATAGTGGGAGCAATTTCCCACTTATGCCCTTTCTCTCTCCTCTCTCTCCGTTGTCCCAGTCTTTTAGAGTGGCCTAAATAGCACGCAGTGTTATTAGCATATAGAGTAGATACAGAGTCCTCCAACTCAAAGCTTTGGTCTGGTAATTAACACACAGGCAGAAGGATCACTGTGATTTGAATAATTATTACTGAGGCCGTCTGTGGCAAATCTCTACCCCACTTCAGAACAGGGGAGACAAAGTTTTGTATGTGCATACATGTGCGTACGTATTTGTGTGTGTGTTGTTCTAGTGAAGAACTACATGTAGATTCAAGTCTTGTATAATGCCACATTTGTGACTGATGCAGCTAGGGTGTCCCTGTAGTCATTTTTTGTCATCTATCTGTGTGAAGTGCACACACTGAACTGCTCCAGCCAAATATTTAACCTGGCAAAAGCCTATGGTTGGCCAAGAGCCATGGTGTATGCATTTGAGGCTGTGATGATCAACAACTGTCGTCAGCTGGGATACAGAACGGTGGATTTCACAAAGTTTATGTTAATGATAATATGAAGGGCAATAAAAGGCAAAACTTTGATGAAAAAGTGTATGAGAAAGCTGTTAACAAAACTCAAATTACCTCAGAATATTGCCCTTAATAGTTTAAATGACTAACAGTTGTTAGTTTCGTTTTAAGCTGTCCCAGGGGGTGGTCATTCTATTATTTGATGGTCCCCCTGATAAACAAAACATCTTCTTGGTTTTCCCAAACTCCAAATGGATTTTAATGCATTATAGTGTTTGGGGAGTAAAACACCCAGGAGGACATCCTGGTGCCTCAAACTCCATGTAGTATAATCAGACAAATAATAATCCAACTGCAACGTCCTTGGTTTGAATCTGGGTGGAGACCTTTTTTTGCATGTCATCCCCTCAGCTCTCTCTATTTTTTCCCTGGTATTTTCAGTTGCACTGCACTGTTATTTAAAAAACACTGGTAGCGTTGAATAAGAGTAATATCCTCATAGCCAGTCAGAAATACACGTACGCATCTAATCACATTACTCACACTGACAATATGTTTCTCTATAACATAAGGTTAACCTTTCTCCCTCTCTCTGTCTCTCTCTCGATCTATCTCTCTTTCTTCAGTGCCCAGGGGTCTTCAACTCTCCATTCAGGCCAGCCCCCCATGAGATGGAACAACTGCTGAGGCAGGTCAAGTACCAGGCCCCCACCAGGCTGGCCCCCAGGGGCAGGGCTTGTCTCTTGGGCATACCTGGCCCAACAGCCCCCAGTTTCGCTGGGACTCTTGGATCCCCATGGACCAAAACCACTAGAACCTGCTGCTCCTCCAGGCCCATACTGCCCCCCATTGCCACCAAGAAACAGCAGGTGAGATGGTAAAAGCCAAGACCACGACAGACATAAACAGATGGAGACAGAGAAACACAGTGCAATGAAATAAAAGAGAATATACAGGAGATGCAGACTATAAATTGGAAGAATAAGAAAAAAGAAAGCAGAGTTTTAGTTATTGTCATACTAATTATTAGAGCCCCCCAACATCCCGTTCTTGTCCCATTGGAGGTGGTTCTTGATAAAAGCAGAGATCCTTTAAAACTCCTTTTAAAGAAGAATGACATCATTAAAACATGGCAGACAGCTCTCTTGGGGGCTACTGCACAGAGCCGTTTAGTGTCAGTATCAGCGAGTACTGTATGTGTGACTGGGTGGCTACGTGTTACTGTCAAATGTTTGTGTGCCACAGTGTGTGTGTGTGTGTGTGTGTGTGTGTGTGTGTGTGTGTGTGTGTATCAAAAGTGGGTCCCATGCACAGCTCTCATTTGTGTTCCTCATCAATTCAGTGTGGCTTGTCCAACCAGTATGATCTGTGTGCTGTGACAGGCAAACAAGGATGTATTTGTACTTTACTTTTATGTGGAATTGACATACTGTATATTTGTCTTCTAAATGACCAAACTTGGAACTCTTGTTTTTTTATGTTTTACTTGGATTTCTGGTTCTGAAAGTTTATTGTATTATATAATTAATTTTTCAGTGTATTGGGCCATTTGAAAAAGACAAACTCACAAGTCAGGTTATCGATATCAAAACCATTTATGAATGGAGCTTTAAAGCAATGCAACATTTAACTTGGAGCTGATTGAAGAGTCCTTTCAGTTGCTGTCAATTGAGAATTTATCTCAGTACAATTTATACACAGTCCAGCTGTGCATTTGTGCATGTGTCTATGTATGCATGAGATTGTGTGCATGCATATGTGTGTGTATGTTGATGATTTGATGAGGAGCCATTTCACCATTTGTGTTATTTACGCTCGGTAGCTCTTTATGGCAAAGTGCTTTCCCTATTATTAGTTTCTAGTAATGTAAAACATAAGTGAGCAGAAATGAGGCGTGGATCTGTCTCATTTTATTAGCTGCACTACACACATACACATACACACACACACACACACACACACACAGACATGTCTCCAGCTGGCTGTAGTTAGGGTGAGTTCATTAATGGTGTCAGGAAAGTCTCTTGGTGCTGACGGAGAAGAATACATTATTTATCTATATTTATACACGTCTGTCTTTCTCTGTCTCTGCCTCCCTGTGTTTCTCTGTTTTGAGTGTGTGTGTGTGTGTGTGTGTGTGTGTGTGTGTATGTGTGTGATTAGTGCAGGAAGTCCCCCTTTCTTTCTTTTGCACTCACCCCTACACCCCACACCCCCTCCCTCCCTGGTGTGATAACTATCTAGTGGTGATGGATAAGGTTGAGGTGCTGGCTGTGGAAGTGGTCAGGCCAGGCCACCGATCCCGTGGCGATAGGAGCAAGGACAGGGTCCCCGTCCCTCCCTCTATCTCTCCCCTCTCATCCTCCCTCCTTTTTTTTTAACACCAAACAACAACTGAAGGTCACCTCAAACAAAGCAACAACATTTAAGTTAATCTGTACTGCACAAAGTTTACGCACTACTCTCAGAAAAGAGCGCTTACACAAGTTACATAGTATACATAGTATAGGTTGGACACATAAAGTTCCAATATTTGTTTGGTATTTGTATCTGAAATTGTCAGCTAATGGATAGTGAAAACATTATTTCTGCTATTTGTATTGTTCATATTGTGTGAACTTCCATGATAGGTTAATGAACCTTTAACCTAATTTTCCCTCTAGATCATCAAAACTAGAATGAATAAACACCACTGTTTGAGTGTTGAGATTTGAAAATTGCATTTCTGTAACACTAATGAATGCAACATCCATAGCTTGACTTGACTTACTTAAAAAAATACAAATGACAAAAGATGACATTTTTGCATTTACTTGTTAAGACAGTAACCCCTCTATTGAATATGTTTCAAATGTATCCAATGCCTTTAGTACAAGAGTGTGACGAGCATGATGAAGTCTCGAGGGACTGCAACGGGGGGAAATGAGGTTAGACAGGGAACGGCACAAAAACTTGTTGCTAAAAACGACTTTTCTTTGTCTTTGCAGCTTTGATATGTCAGTAGACATCAGAAACCTATCACTCCAGGGTAGGAGCCACAATGTCAAGAAGACGTACAAAGAATAAAATTGACGGACAGCTGTTTAAAGTTTAACTGACTTGTTTGTGAGATTTGGTCCCAAAGATCTGTGAGAAAGTTGTACGTCAGTTGGATGAATAAAGTAAAACAGACAGAAAACAGGATATATATTTTATGCGACTGCATTTCAAGCACTTTAAGAAGAAGAATATTTTTTTTTTAAACAAATCCTCAGAAAAACCAACAATGAATTTAACCGGTTACCACAGTCTGATATAGCTTATGTCTATGTTCTATAGAACTTCAATCTTGTCAAAAACTCTTAAAAACACGTACAAAAGATATGTTGAGTGTATGCCTGCATTGTTGTCATGTATTTTTGGCTGGACCGCAGAGGGCCAGCCCTACAAATGCAAAAGTCTGTCACTGAGTGAGTGAGTGAGTGAGTGAGTGATGAAGTTACGTGATTAGTCGGCCGAGTGTTAGAGTTTCCGTTACGTTAGTTGCGTAGCTACGTACACTATGAGTACAGGCACCGCCCTCTGAAGCTAATTCTGGTATTACGGGTGGATAGTTCCGATTTAAGAATTACCAGGAGACGGAGACGGAGCAGTCTACCCCTTACTGTGTGGAGTTTTGAATGGGATTGATAGGGACTGCAGATGAGGGACCGGCGGTGACGTTAAGGCAAGTGCACGGAAGGAACGTCTACCAGCGGCGGCATGATGGCGACATATATCAGAAATTCCCATATAAGATATATTCCTCCCGTACACACAAGCACAAACGCACACCCACTTCACGTGAAACAATAAACAGTCACTCTGTCAATGTATCGTAGCGCAATAGCGCATCACAGTGCATCATATGCACACAGATGGCACAGAGACAGCACAATACCTGATATTTACCATGGGGGAATGAAACTGGAAAACAAGGTAAAACCTGCTGCTGTGAGAAGCAGAGACGATGGTTACAGACGGTAACAGTCCAGCACAGAGCAGAGTAGGAGAGAAACAAGAAATCAGCTGTGCAGAGAGTGAGGGACAGCGCAAAGTCTAACACCCCAAATAACAACCACTCTGACAAAACACTCAACACAGAGAGTCAGAAAAATGAGAGACATCCTACAGATAGAAACGAATGAAAGAGCAGGGGAATTAATAGATCGTTAGAATAGTTAGAATTAGAATTAGAATAAGTTCTCTTTCAAATCAAACATCTTAAGATAGGAGTGGAAAGTTTTGTTCTTGCAACTGCATTTATAACATTTTTTCATTCAAACATAGCTTAACTTAACCATGTCATGTGATATTCTACCTCAGTACACTTTAAGAACAAATATTACTGGGACCACTACAGACAATAGCAGATGAACATTTAATATCCAGGAATTCACATTATAGACACGACCACTGACTATGCCTGTACCAATTTGGCCACAGTATAGCACATTGACCATACACGGTCCAGCCACATACTAGATTTCAACCTAGTCTTGTTTACTTAATGCTTAAGAAATAATTTTCTTCTTTCCCCTGTTCATTTTATAGCCGAATAACTTTGTCTTTGTTCCGTGATATTGGTTTCGCACATTGATCACAAAGTTAGATGTCGCAGTGAAATTTTCTTTTCTTTTCTTTTCTTTTCTTTTATTAAGGTGTTTTTTTCTAAGGCTTCAATGCAGTGATGAAGTTGCCTGGGTACATGAAAAAAAAATTATATGATAAATGAAAGGAAAGCATTAAATATGTAAAAAAACTAGAATAAGGGACATTATCATTGGGAGTTGGGGAAGCCTGATTAAACCATAAGTATCTCTGAGGTTATTGAGACAATATGGCAGATGTGCAGCTGAGTGTGTATGTTTTTCCTCTCTTTTCGCCATCTTGCTCACTCTTTGTCGCTCCTCTCCCCTCTCTGTGTCCCTCACTTTTACTTCGCTTTACTCTCCCTCCTCTTTCTCTCCTGATATCATTTTCTTCACTCTCTTTCTCTCTCTCTCTGCTTCTCTCTTGGTCTCTGTGTCACAGTAGGAGAGATGAAGAGGATTGGCCTCTGGTTTTAGCAGTAAGCCATCACTACCTGTGGGAGAGGGATCAGAGAAAGAAAGAGGCGGGGGTCTGTAACAGAAAGATACAGTGATCATTATCTGATTCTTGTGTGTGTATCTCTCTGTGTGTGTCGATGGTTTGTGGTTATTCCAGGGTCTGTTCAGGGAGCCTGGGGAAGTGTGGGAGCAGCGCGTGAATTGTCCTGACCTGACGTTGCGTCTGCAGACCTCTTACACGCACCTGGAGGAGGCCCAGAATCAGCTACGACAGCACGAGTCCATAAGACTCCACAGTGGCACACTGTGAGAACGATACGCAGACACATAATACATGCAAAAACTGGACTGCAAAAGCATTCTCATATACAATCACACATAAACATAAACCAGAAGTGCTTCATAAAAGGTTTTTTTTATATACACCAAGGAATACATGCTTGTGAACACATATACGAGTGGACACATGTACATTCTATGCACTCAGCACAGTCACAAGCAAATTCATGCAACATTAAGTAGCAAATGGACACATCCTTATTATGAGAACTAATGGGTATAGGCCGGGAGATTATTTTAAGACTGCTTCAGACCGGGTTTATTATAAACAGTCTCTCCCTGCTTTATTTCAAGGCTTGTATTAGTTTTAATTAGGAATTGTGCATGTGTATGTGTATGTGTCTTTGCTAAAACACTTGACTATAACCTCATTACCACTCACATGCTAATCTACTCAGTTGTGTGAGTGTGTGTGTGTGTGTGAAGTGCTGTTATTAACCCTGTGTTTGATCTGTCTTGCTCAATAATTTCCGTGACTACTGTATAAAAGACCACCCAGTTTTCTTGCCACTCCAATCTTCCTCTGTCTTTTGTCTGCGATCAAATGACTAAATAGACATTTTTAAAGGAACTTGCATATCTGTGTTTTTAATTGAGTTTTCCCCCGTGTCATCTCAGCGTATTTTGTGTTGTTTTTATATTTACTAAATTTTCTGCATTAAAGATTCAGTCTTTACTAAAATGTTAAACAGTGATTGACACTGTTTGACATTTTAGTGAAGACTGACCTGAGCTGAACTGCAACTTTTCATGACATTTAACTTTTTCTTTTTGTTTCTTGCCATGCCCCAACCAGAGGAACAGGAAGTACGCTCCACCATCTGAGCCGCAGCAGCAATTCCTTTACTCAGCCAGCCTACGCCAAGAGCTTCAGATAGTAGATTACACACTGACTCTAAGAAGAGGTAGGTTGAAAACTACAAACACAGACATTAGTAATATAATTATCATTATTATATATTTAGTTATCGGGTATACCTACTACACACCTAAATTAAGTCATCGTTGAAGACAACACTGCCACCTAGTCATCATGCTGCGCAGGCATGCATAGCTGATGAATGCTTCCTTTTCTGCCTAGCCCCCCTCACACACAGAATCCATCAAGGTGGAAAACCCGCACTTAAACCACTTTCACACACAGGCCCTGTGTGAACCTGCATATGAGCCATTTATGTCAAACTGCTGTCACATGTGGTCAGAGTTGTTCACCAAAGACTTAGTGAAGCAAACGCATTACAGCACAACAAACACACAATCTTACAAGACCATGTATACATTTATATTTCTGCCTAACAGAGCTATTGTGTTTCACTTCATTTAAAGAGGTTGCTGCAATGTTTTTGCTTGAGATTCAACATGATTGTGTGTCTTCATGGATCACCTTATGTTAATGCAACAACCTAAACTGTACAATCAAGAGTCTCTGAGATTGAAAGGGGAGGAACATCTAGTATCTGCTTTAGGTTTATAGTAATCCTATAATAATTTTATAGTGATCATGCAGTTATTATAGAAACCTGTGTTCACCCTTTCACATCAAAGTCAATCAATGTCAGACCTGTGTTAAACCCAGGTCTGGAGCTGGGACATGAAGCCATGTCAGACGACACTTGTCGACCCATGCAAACTGATGGCGGTCATGGGTTTATCCCGGGGTTGCCTGGGTTTCGGTCTGAAAGGTATTATTCTCCTCTAAAAGAAAAGAGGAAAAACAGAGAAGCAGTGCAGGCTAACCCTTTCAACTTGAGTTGCACAAATTTGTCAAAAGTGACAGCAATTTAATAAATCGCCGCTCTCCATCACACGCATATGCACACCCACCCACACACATACACACAATTCCCAGTTATGCCCTCCACTGCCCCCTCTCCATGTATACGTAAATGAGGTGCATGCATGGGTGTGTGTGTGTGTGTGTGTGTGTGAGTCTGTTAGAGAGAGAATGTGTGTGCGTGGGCCCTGCGGTCTGGTCCAGGCATTAGGTAATTGACTGTGTCTTTGCTCAAGGCCTTTCATGGATCACCGTCCTTTATTAGCTCACTTCCCAGCACACACACACACACACACACACACAAAGTTCCCAGCAGCTCCACCCCAACCTCTTACCCCCCACCACCAGCACCCAGACCCAATTGCCCGGAAACGAGGAGTGAAACAAGAGAGAGAGAGGAGCAAGGGAAGAAGGAGAGAGCAGCGACAGGGGAATGAACTAACACGGCCCCAGGAAGTGGAGATAAATAAGTATGGGGAGTGAGTGGGCGGGTGAATGGGGTCTCCTGCAGCTGACAACAGGGGCCGGGGGAGTAAGATCAGTTTTGCTCGGTGCTTCTATGCTGTATTCGTAAAATACAGTATTGATGGAAAGCTTGTAGGGTCTTTGTGTTTGAGCATGAGCATAATTTAGCTCACCATTCAAATTAGAAACCCTACACGCAGACATTTGCTAAAGCCGAAAAGCATTACAGGCCACAAGTCAAAGCAATGGACATCATTGAACCCTATTTACAACAACACAAGCAACAACACCAAAAAACATATGGTTTGTGGTATGTCATAGCTAGATAGTATGATGATATATATTGTGAGATGATAGAGATTTATCTACCGGTTGATATTTTGATATACTGTTTTCTGTCATCCTTACATGCTCGTGGTGTGCATGTTCTTGTTGGTAGAGACTGAGATACAAACAATATTGGGGTCAGCTTATTGAAACATTCCTCTACATCACCACTGATGGTCAAAAGGTGCAACACAATATCAGTAAGTTACGTTAGATCCAGTGTAAGTAAGGAAGTAAGTAAGTAAGTGTGTGTGTGTTTCACACATATAGCTATTCCCTCTATCATCTACCTGTCTCTCTGATGGATGCTGCAAAATGGCAGCTTTCTACTTGCCACTTTCTTAACAATATCTAACACATACACACTTGCACATGCACACACAAATAAATACATGCATGGAGACACAAACACACACACACATACAATCCCGGCGTTCATGCATGCTGGCTAAACTTGACCTCCCTTTGCTCTGTGATAACACTACTGCTGCACAGGATGTTGTTGAAGATGATGAAGATAGCGGTGCCTGCTCTCAGCCCAGTCGTGTCATACTGCTGTCACTCAGTGCTCATCAGACCTCAGATTTTTTCATCTCTCTGCCTGACGCTCTATATTTCTGTATCTCTCTCTTCCTCGATTTACTCTCTCTCTTCTCTCGCTCTGTGGTAATTAGTGCATTAGTCCTATCGTTGGCATCACCCCCAGCTACAGCAGCAGCCAGCAGAGCTTCTTGTCACAGCTCAGAGGGCCAATGGAGTGGACAGCTCAACCCTGGTACTCATCATCTTCATACCGTGCCCAGTCAGCCTCCCCCCAGCCACATTATCTAGCTATGTTATCCAGCCATGCTCCTAATTATTTTCAAACCCTAGCCACAGCCCTCTCACCCAGCCTCTGCCACATTACCTAGCCCTGCTTGTAATCATCACCCTAAGCCTTGCTTCAGCCCTCTACACAGCCCGAAGCCTCATCATTAACATAGCCCATTTTTTTTCTACTTCCAGACCATGGCTCTCTGGCTTGACCATCACAGCTCTTGGCAGTATGCACACAGCATCCCCAGTCCAAACCAAGTCCTAGAAATAGCACATGACTCCTGGACCTTTATTTACCTTAGCCATCTGTGTCACAGTAAGAAAATCTATCGATGCAAATGTGCCCCTGCCTGTCAGGATACACACACACATCCACACATAATCACATAGATGCTAGTGCCCACCTCCCCAGGAAAACAGTGGCCCCATTTTAGGCCCAGGGGGGCTGTGTAATGGTTGCCCTTTCTCCAGCTCCTATGTGCCCTTGCCTTGACTTCCCAGGTTCCTCGCTAAAGATTAGCTTCATAGACCTCAGACCCTCTTCTGCAGCTCTGTCTTTTAGTCATTCACATATCTCATCTAACTCTCTTGAAGCACCGCATCAACACCAGCCTGAAATTCAGAGCTCTGCTTGAGAACTGTAACTCAGACTTTTTGTCTAATAACCCTGTCATGCCAACACAATGCTGCTAGTTAGACTTGCATTTGTGGTCGAACTAAATGGGTCAACATGCATCATCTGACCTGACAATGCAAACCTCCTCCAGACTAGGGTGGAGTGCTGGACAACACAGCTTTGGTAAGCAGGCGTTTCTATCTGGGGTGGGAAATTTGTTTAAATTGAGAAAGAGAGCATATATGTGAGGGAGAGAGAAACCTATGTTTATTTGGTATTGATTTAATATAATTGGTTGTAAGTCTGTATTTCTATGATGGACAACACTGACAGCCAGAGATTAACCTATATGACAGCAGTCTCATATGAATAGGTCAAACATGTTGAAACAAGTTGAACATGTGTAGAACTCATCAAATGCAGGTATATGTAGAAAAGGAGTAGGAAAGATGAAAACAGATGACATTGTATCATCATCACTGACCACTGTATCAGGAAACACTGGAACTACTGTGAAGCTGATTGTGTGTGCTCTCTGCCATTTTCTCCAATATCATTATGTTATTGTTGTAAGTCATTCTAAATGGCTAAAAAAAGACATGGAAAGGCTACGAACGGCTAGGTTTTGTGAGTGGACAGTGCCTAAACCTCTTAAAATTAGAAAGTTTAATACAGCCAGCCCTGTAATGTTCATTGTAAGATAAAATACTCAAATGTTTTTTAGCTTCTACACCAGCTAAATGCACCAGCAATGACTAATTTCAAATGCAGATATGGGAAAGCCCTCTCTCTCCATGCTAATTTTGTGGTTGTGTTATTAGCCATGTCACCAGCGGTACTGCCTGTAACCATGGAGGATAGCTAATTAGGAGGCTACGTGCTAATCAAGTACACTACAGTGAGTGGTCACGTCTGTGTCTGTCTGCGCTCCAAGCCTTTCCTTCCCCTCGCATTAGACTGACACCTGTCACAACTTTCAAAAGCTAGCGTCTGATCAGAACCAACACACACTGATACACACCAGGACACAAGTTTGCACAGGCATCCCTGCTTTTCTGAGCACATGCACATAAACATATGCAATCACATGTATACATATGAATACACGCATATACCCAGACCATTGCCGATAGCCCGACCACACATACACTTTGATGTTGCCCCAGTATCGTCCTCGTTACCGCCTCTCACCACAACACACGCAAACACACACCCCGTATTACCCACACAGAGCCACACCACAATCTCCTCCCAGCTACTATGGTGTGGCTTTATTATTGTCATTGTTGTATTGTGGGTGCAAAGCTTCAGGCAATGGGGACAGGAAAAGTGTGCCTACACACATACACACACATGCTGGCTCACTCTTAATGGCCTCAGCCATAATGTATCACCATGATGCATACAACTGATGTATGAGGGATCTTTTTAATGGGAACAGTATTCATTAGCAATTAATACCTTAACTGAAATAGGCCACAAGTAGAGACAATGGAATTAGGTGGGGCAGGGGCAGCAAATGCGTGAACTCATATGTGTCCACCTTTTATGTGTGTCTGTCTGTGTATGTATTTCCGATGTTATCATGTCCATCCATCTCTCCAGCTCGGCTGCATTAGTGTCCAGGTTACTGCGGTGGGAAAGAAAGAACGCTAATTCTCCATAACCATTTTACAGCGTGTGTAAAACTCTGCAGCCCCTTCATTTGCACAGCCGTAAAACATTCCCCCTGCCACACTCCTTCCTACTCAGGACCTCAGATTTATCAATTAACCCAACACTTCGCTTCCATTACGGTGGCATTTTGCACTGCGAGGCCTGCATACAGAGTAACGATGAGGGCCGAGTGCACACAGCATGATATTAAATGGACAGTCTCAATTAAATGATTAGCAATCATATTTTGGTGTGACTTAAGAGAATGAATGACATTAGACTTTATTATTTATGTTCAAAGCTGTTGGACCCGACTTGACCAGATTAACTCGGGTCACTTCAGGTCAATTTTTTAACTTAATCGTTTGAATTTGTGTCAAGCTCCTGTTTAAAACTAATAAATAAAAATGGTGTTGGCAATTTATCATTATAAATATTCACAACTTCTGCCTTGAGTAGGATTCAGTAGTAGGTTTAGATTTCTTTAGGCCTGAATGCAACCTTCAGGCCTACTGTAAATCAAGGCCTTTCCACACCGAGTCTGAAACCAATTTATAGCCTGTAAGCTGAAAGAAAAAACAAATAAAAACAAAAGCACACAAGAACCTTTAAAAAGTCTGGTGTTTTTATTTCAAGTAATTTTCAAGTAATTCTTTAGTGTTAATCCTAATTGGCATTACTGTTGCTGTTAACGTTAAAACAATAGTAGTGCTAGAAAAGTTAAATCTCTTACTCAGAGAAATTTTACAATCCTTAAATTATAGCATGAGGTTAGCAGGACTCAAGTACCGCAATTCAGCAGGAAAGGAAGCAGTTTAGATGTACCATATAAAGAGTAAGAGAGAAAAAATAGAATGATAGCATTTTTGTTGTGATGCATTTCATTAGCAATGCGCTGCTGTCAGTCTAAATGCATCTAGCCAAGTACATGAGTTCTCAAACATTCTAAACATAAATTAATTGTTAGCATGTAGTCATGAGAGAAAAGGCATTATTTCGGGTAACAAAACAATATGCCCTATTTAAATGAGATCAATAATCTATATTTAACTAATGCTCACAATCAGTTAGCTTTAGTTTCAGCCTGGCTAAAAAAGAAAATAAAAGATACCTACTGTATAAAATGCATTGTCATCAAGTCAAGAAGGGAGATTGCTTTCAGGTTTATTTAGATAGTTTCCACTCCATGTATACATGGATGTAAGCGAAAGCAGGCAGACAAGCAGGATAAGGATGTCTGTGCTTTTAATGGACCGCCTGTCCCTGTGCAGATATGCTCCACTGAACCATACTGTATGTAGTGTGGTATAATCACTGCCTATCTCTATCTCTATCTCCTGCCATCACTCTTTCTTTCCCTTGCTGTCTTGTTTATTTGCACACTTGTTCTCTTTTTCTCTATCTTCATCTCCAGTACCTAGCTGCAACTTTTTTCCTCCCCCCCACCCCACCCCCGCAAACTATGTGTTGTATGTGTGTGTGTGTGTGCTATCAAATAGCTGTGTGCACAATACACACACACACACACACACACACACACACACAGACATGCATACTTGAGGAACATGACAGCCCTCTCATACAGCAGTGTGTTGGTGATAGAAGTCAACCCTGGCTGTGAAATGCAAATGGTTGTGATGAAGCTTCGTTGTAGACGGACACAGAGGATGCAGCAGACAGCATACATAGACTTACATGTGTGTTTTGCACTCAAAAAAGCAAAGGAATACATTTTCTAATAGCAGGTAGAAGATGTGTTTTGATTCTCTTACGTTGCCTGTTTCCTCTTACATTTTACATGTTTGGTTTATCCTGAGGAAATCTATCTATCTATCTATCTATCTATCTATCTATCTGTCTATCTGTCTATCTATCTATCTATCTATCGAGGCATCAAGACATCAAGAGCATGTGTCACTGTGTGGGAATCTAGTCTTTCCAATGTGTGTGTGTGTGTGTTTTTTTGTATTCTTTGTTTTGTACACTTGGTAAGCAGCCTGATCTTTATGTGAATCACACTTTTACCTATGCCATTAGATGCTTGATATATATGCATGCCTGTGTGTGTCTTATTGCAGGCTCATATGCTCACTAGCCGGCACAGGGAGCATGTGTGGGGGGTTGGGGTGGCGGTGGGATCTGGAAAGGGAAGCAATCACAAACACTTAAACCTGCAAATGGCTTTGATGTCCTGTGCTAAGCAGCCTGTGTTGACTGATGAGCCTGTTAACCCTGGCTGAAACAACTCCAGCACAGGGGATTAGACAGCAACGCTGGTCCTGACTGTTCCTGGCCCATTTTGCATGGGAATTGTGCATATTTAATCTAAGGTGTGCCGAGGTGCAAAGACAAGCCCCCCTCTTCTCCGTTTCTCATTATAGATGTGTAATAGCACCCTGAGGCTGGGGGCCCTAATTCACCAGCCCCAGCCCCAGTCTTAATCTTACCCTCAGTCTCAGCCCCCACCTTCCCTCAGTGCCTACTCTCAACCCAAATCAGTCCTAGTCCCAGTCTTCTCCCCAAGCTGTGTTTCTCCTAGTCCTTTCCTATATTATGCGTTAGCCTAAGCCCTGCAAGTCCTGGGCCAAAGCCTTTTTACCTTTCTAAGCAGGCGTTCAGACAGAAAGCAGCTCAGTGTTGTAACAATGCAAGGGGCTGCGTTGGTGGAAGCGTGTTGTTTCAGGTGAGACAGTTAAACATGATCTAAGAAGGCCTGGTTAGAGTACATCTATGAGTTTAAAGGCTTAAAGGCTCAGAAGCCAAAACACTGCCCAGAAGTTTCTAATACTATCCAGCGGGATTTTACAACTCTGGAAAGTTATCACAGCAGCAATTATTTTATCTTTTGTCGCAGTTATCGCCAGGTAAATAGTAAAAATGTAGCGTTCACATTACAAAGTAATCTATTGGGAATGTGGACGTGCATGACTTTGAATGGACAGCGATGCACAAGTGCTGCATGGCATTGCAGAAAAAGTTGAACTATGTTTAATCTTACTCAACTTTCTTCAGCGCAGTCCTCTTTCCAAACCATCTTCATGACTTTAAGTGCTCTGTTTCACTTTCCTCTGACAGACCCCATAGGAGGAACCTGACCTGGACCAAAACTGACTAAATCTGCTCATAAGAAAAAAGACCTAATGAAAATGCAATTGATTGACCAATGATATATCATTTAACAAATAATCACAATCATCCATGCTGTATATTTCTCTTCTGGATTTGCAGCCAAATCTTCTCACTGTCGCACCTGCAACGGCAACATTGCTGAGGCTGTATATTCCATACTTTTTCAGAAACAGACTGATATTTGAGGATGGCAGATAAAATACATGCATGCAACAATGGGGTTTGGTGGGTAAAACACGGGCCTGTATTCAGACCCAACCCTCACTTATAGTGTTGTGGAAAGAGCAAGGCAGTGTTTCTTAGCTGGTAACACTATAAAACTCAAGAGCCACCTCAAGGCTCACAACAGAAAGGTCAATAAAGATGTTATGTTATGTTTTTCAATTCATGTTTATCAATTCTGGTGGAGGTTACATTTCTGAATGGTGTTGGTTTATGCATGAGACTGTTTTCCTGATTATTACTGTAATTACATTTTTGTTACTGTCCACACCCATATGTCAACTGTAGCCACTCTTTCCTTCAGTAGTTGTGTCCTCGTAGGGACTTTTGTTAAAATTCTTTGTTTTTTCATGTTGCATTAGTTGTGAATTCTGCGTCCGTTCCCTGATTAATGCGATTGAGTGTCAATGACAAGAGCTCTCTGAGGCATCTATCCATCTAATTCCATCTATCACTCCATCTCTCTCTCTCTCTCTCCTCTTATCCCCCTCTAATCCAGCCAACACTTCTCTCTGCAGGACAGAACAATTAATGTATCTTCTCGTTAACTCGCTCTCCCTTACCCTTATCTTTTCTTTTTTCCCTTTTTCCTTTTTTCTTCTCCATATTCCTCTTCAGACAATGTTCTCATGCATCTCTCATGCATCATATTACTACCTCATGAGAGAAAAGTATGTGTAGAGTGAGTGTGTGTGTATGTGTGTGTACATGCACATAGTTTCAAGAGGGACCCCATGCTGTGTGTGTAATTTCTTGTTTGTACATGGTTCCAAACATCTTTGGCCACTGCAGAGCAGGCAAGAGATATTTAGAGAGACAGAGAGGTTGAACAAGACAAAAAAAGATTGAGAGAAAAAGAAAGAGAGGGGGGAGAGGGGAAAAACAGGATGATAACAAAAGCAGCTCGGATTTCACAGACGCATATTTCATCAATCATGTGAATAAGTCGTGGTGATTATGCATGGCGGTGGCAGGCCGAGGGGGGGCTGATTACCATACACCATAAAGGCTGCTTTCTTATCTCACACACACTGATTAGTTTCTGTCTGCAGATAGCCTCTCACTCTTCGCTCACACACACATTACATACACACAGACACTCATGGGGTGTGTCTATATCTGCCATACACATGCATGCATGCGCATGCAAACACAGGCTCATACACACACACACACACACGCACTTCTGAAGTTCCAGGTAAATGGAATTTACCTGATGACAGTAGGCCAACCCCAAGAGCCAGATTAGAAATGTTCACTCAGCCTCTCATTGCTAACTTGTTTGACTTAATCAGGAGTGAGAATAATCTTCCAGAGAACTGTGGTAAAACCATGGGAAATGCACTGAACACTTACCCCAAAAATGTGTACATCATAAGTAGATTTCCTTTCTGAATGGCACAAATGACAACTAAGTATGTTTTCAGAGGAAAACATGCAAGCCGTGTGACAAGAAAGCAGAGTGTAGCTGATAAACTGTTTGCTGAGATTTGTGCATTTTCTTTTGAGACATTGAAGTTGGGCAGATAATAAAGCAGAAAGTAGCAGGTTGCTGACATGGTTAGACAGGTTTCGAGGCTGTTTCTACAAGTTACATCAGTGTCTGATGTGGCACCATACTGCTGTGAAAAACTGCACCAAATAGGATTGTGAAATGGCTACTTTTTTAACGAAGTCCTAGCAAATTTCCTCTTTTATTAGCAGGAAACTGAGTATTAATTCACTATAAAAAAGACCGTTCTTTTGCATCTAAGAATAAGATTTCTTCTGAAAAGGAGAAGCATTGTTTTACAATAGGCCTTTTACACCTTTGCAACATGTATGTTGTCTACTTTTGCTTTACTTTACCTTTTTCTGGCACGCTGAGTGGTCACCAGGAAATTGAAACTAATGTGTCTTACTATCTTATTCTAAAGCTGATATGAGGTGGTCCTGTTTTGGCACTGTAAGTCATTTTCCTGGAACTGTTGTCTTTACACGATGCAGAGCGAGAGAGAGAAAGCGAGGCGGGAGGAGGATGAGGAGGTGAGGCTGGGGCAAAATTAGCTACGTATGAAAGGCCTCACTTTGTGTCTCAACCAGAGAATTAGAAATTACTCCTTTCTCTTGTGCTCCCCTCTCTCTCTCATGCTCTGATATATAATGTAAACTCATTTGGTAACCAGGCTGGAGCTGCGTTGCGCTGTCTGAGTGCCTGCATGTGAGAAGTGCGCCTGGGACGCATTAGGGCCTCCTGACAGGGGCCTGGGTGAAATAAGTGAAATTAATGGAGCTCCTTTCATGTCGGACAAGGCCGCGGCACCCCTTTCACGCCGCGTACAGTCACAGAAAAGTCAATACTTTTTTATTACTCCTCGCTTGCCCTACATTCCCCGCTACAAGTGCTCTGCGCGCTAATTGGTTTCAGTTTGCAGAGAAAGAGAGAGAGAGAAAGAGAGGGAGAGGACTACATCCCAAAGAACACTGAAGCAAATAAATCAATCTCATATTTTTTCTCCCCGCTGTCTTTTTTCATTGAGTAACATCATGGCAGAGAGAGGGAGAGATGAGAGTGAGAAATAGGGGAGAGAGGGTAAATGGTTGGTTAGAGCACGCCTGGTCCCAAAGGAGCATAATGATATCTGGGAGCCTGTTAATGGAGACGAGTGGTTAAAGTGGTCTGGGGCCCTGGCCAGGTCACCCCTGGGGGTTTTTAACCAGCAACCTCACCCCAGTTGGCTGCTTGCGCTCTGGGCTCAGAGGCACAATGGAGCATCCCACCAAAATACAATTTCAGGCAAATGCTTTCATAGATTTGCGGAAAATGACATTCAACTCAACTGTGTGTGTGTGTGTGCGCTGATGTGTGGAGACGTTGGAATAAGTCTTCAAACGCGTCAAGGCCTGTTTAGTGATTGTTTGTATGGTGCTGCGTTTCTCAAGCCTTGCTGCACTGATGTCATTCTGTATGTAAAATAACCACAGATATTGTCGATATGTGTTGTTATCTTGTATTACTGCATGTGGTGCTGAATGAAAACATAGTTTTCAACTGAAATTAGAATGACAAAGGTACACTTGTGAAGGATTTGGAGCTCGACTACTGTAGAAACTGTATAACTGTGTGTGTCTGCATTTCTGTGTAGGTCTGCAAGTATACTGTATGTGTGTATAAGTGTGTGTGTGTGTGTGTGCACTGTATGTATGTGTCCTGTCTGCCAGTATGCCGTTCACTGTTGTGCTAAACTTAAGTGGCAGTGGGGTTAGCCTCTTTCAGAAACAGCACAGCCACAAATTGATGTGACACTTTGAACCCCCTCACTCCCTCACTCCCCGCCAGCCCACCACCTCCCACAAACACACACACACACACATATACACCAATCAGCCTCCAGTTAAAAGGAGGTTCCACCAGTCTCGTTTTCTTTCTGCGTCCCAGCTTTCACAGCTCTAGAGTGTGGGCTAGGGTAGGTTTGGGGGGTTAGAGCATGTGTGTATGTGTGTGCGTGCGAGTGTGTGCATATGTGTGTGAAGGAGCTGTCACACAGGGCTGGCATCACCATCCAGTTTGCCATCTCTTCCTCAGCTTGACAAGTCCCTGCTCCCTACCCCATGGCTAACACACACGCACACACACACACATCGTCTCTCTCTCTTGCTGTTGCTGTCTCTCTCTCACTCCTCTCTCACACATACATATGATATATGAGATGTGAACACACCAATCACAGACTCACATGCGCTGTATGAATGCATACAATGATTAAATGTACAAGCTCACACACACACACACACACACACACACACACATATCAAGATGCACAGGCAACCTATGCTGCATTTTACACAATGAATGTGTTTGACATAACATGCAGCATGCTCTGGACACCGTGACAGTAACACATCACATCACATCATTGTTACTGAAAAATGTAACTGAATTTAAACTACAATTTGCTTCAACTTTTGTGTGCAAGAGTTTCTATTTGTGTGGCATCGCTGTGTGTGTGTGTGTGTGTGAGAGAGAGAGAGAGATCTTCTCGGCAGTTGTTGGCGTCAGATCGCGGAGGGGTTCTGTTTGTTACAAGGACAGGCTTGTCCCCGCCCCCAGGCGTCAGCATTATGATGATTGTCATGGCGATGGAGTGTGAGTGACAGGCGGGATCACATGTGGTAGCCGGGGAGCAGGAAGCCCGAACCGCCCCAGTCCCTGACATTAGTTTGTCCTTCATCAAAACTTTACACTCGTTTATAACTACTCACTCCCTCTGTTGCAAAATTTCTCTCGTTTTTCACCATCTGTCTCTCTCATGTGCTGATCTCTCTTTCTCTCTTTTATTTCTATTTCTCCGGCTCTTTCTCTCTCATTTACATTTCATTTAATATTCTTATATCTCCACTTCTCTTTCTCTCCTCCTCTTTCTCTTTCTCTCTTTTACTTCTCAATTTTTCTCTTACTGTCTTCTTCCAGTGCCGAGCTTAAGATATGTTTTGAGGGTTTTTTTGGACATCACACTGCTTTCTAGGTGATCTAAATGATTGGTTAAGAGGGCAAATTGGAATACAGGTTGTATCATTGCACACCTACATACACGCACACGCATACACACACACAGTCACATGCACAGTGCATTCCCCAAACAACTAGGCTGGCAATAAAAGTGGGCTCTGAACCACCTATGGAACAGCAAAGTGTGTGTGTGTTTGTATGTGTGTGTGCGAGCATTTTTATCCATGTTCGTTTGCCTCGACAGTGTTTTTTTTGTCAAGATGTATGTGTTGATGCAAACTTGTGCCTGTGTGTGTGTGTGTGTGTGTGTTTGGTGAGAGAGCTGGAGCTTTTTGTGCATCGCAGCAGAAAAGGAGGTCAGGGTTTGCACGGAGACTCGGGCATTCATCATTAGCCTGCTGCCGCTGCCGGTAATGTTGCCCGTTACAACCGTGATTAAGAGCCCCGCTTAGTTCCAGCAGCCGGTGCAGACGTACAAACACACACAAGCGCACACACACACACGTGTGGTACGAACTACGTCTCCGGTACTCTGGAGTTTTACAGAAAACTCTCTCTTTTACACCATCACCCAGTTCAGCATGCGTTCATGTGAGTGTGTGCGCTTGTTGTTTGGGGGCTGTGCTGTACACGGTCTCTAACTGCGAGGAGGCTTCAGGGCCTGATGAGGAACCTGTCACAGTCACTCATGAAAAGAGCAATTCACCGCTCCACACACACACACACACACACACACATACACACACACACAGCAGGAAGTTGCACACGGTCTTGGTGAGTGTATTTGTGAATCATAATGGATGGATGCACACCTTCATCCTCATTTATGAAAGCCAGAAAACTGTCATGGCAGCCTCAGTGTTCTTCAGTCAAAAATGTTTTTGCCTCATGTTTGAACTCTAATATTTTTACTTAATAAAGACAAAAAATATTTAATGTCCCCACTTTTCTCTATTTTTCCATTTTCTATTATTTCTCCTCCCCTCGTCCTCTCTGCCTTGCCTCTCCTCCCCTCCAGCCGTTCAAGACAGTGTTCGCCACCTACAATGTCTTTGATAAGTTTCCTCGTCTGCAGGCAGCATTGTGTTACACACCTCCTCCACCTGAGAAAATGAAGAGAAGTACAAATAAAGAAAGTTTGCTTATTGTATTTATTACATTGTATTTATTTCAGTGCCTTATGTGTTCATGTGAAGCTTTTCTTCCTTTGAGTCTTTAAGTTCAGTGTTGTCAGCCAATTTAGGGTTCACCTCATGTGGCCTTTTTCTCTTCACAGTGTTCTGCTGCCTAATATGTCAATTGTATTGTCCAGAATGTGTGTGAATCAGAGTCACTGTGTGGGAATGTGCAACACAAGTAGGTCTAATCTGGTGACCCATTCTGAGACACAGTGTGTGTGCCTGTAGGCACTGAACGAGCCAGCAATGGACAAGATGCAAAACAGTTCTCTCATGCTCTTCACCAACAGCTCTGCATGGTTAAAAAATCATTACTGGGACCACTGCATGCTGTATATTAACATCCATCTAGGAATGTACTTTAGGATTGGAACTAGATTATAAGGACAAAAATGGATTTCCAAAAGGCTTTCAAAAAGGATTTAGAATCAGCTAAATAGTGGCTGATTATGTTGTTTAATTCAACATATTACTACTATAGAATCACCACTGTGAATGGTGAACTGAATTACACAGTTTTTGACTTTGACTTCAAAACCACTTGCTTTTTGTTTATTTACCTTTAGTTATCAGGAAAATGTAAACTGATCATGATCTTGTCACTTGGAGCCTTGACATGTAGCAAACCGTAAAATAAGTAGGGCTGAAACAAATGATGACAAATGAGAATTTCCATCACTGATTAATCTACCAATTATCTTTATTACTGTTTAGTCTGTGAAATTTCTGCAAATGGTGAAAAAGTTCCCAGAGCCCATGGTGACATTTTGAAATTGCTTGTTTTGTCTGACCAACTGTCCAAAGAAGACTAAGAAACTCAGAAAATATTCACATTTGATAAGCTGAAACCAGTGAAGTTTTTGCAATTGTTAGTTAAAAACAATTATTAATTATCAAAATTTTGCTGATTATGTTTCTGTTAATCAATGTATTGTTTCAGCTCTAAAAAATACCTAAACAATGCCTTCCACAAATGTGTCATCTTGCTTTATTCTGACACCTTTTGAAAGACTTTTGTAGCTCATTTAAAATTAGAGTCTAAACTATTTAGATCAGCAATGAACTTTGTCTGGAAATGAAGACTTTACATGACACCTCCTCCTACGAGGCCCTGAGGCAGAACTTCCTCACGTAGAACTTCCTCAACTGTTTTGATGGTATGTAAGTATAAAGTGAGTTCAGAGTCTCTACTCCTTCTCTTTCTGTCTCTGGCACAGTCATAGGCTCGAAGGTTTTATCATTAAATCAACTTGTTCGTGTCTAACACGAACATCCCCGTCTTCATTCTTTCCTCCACCTGTGTTTTTCCTTTCCTTCCCGTCTGTCTGTCTCTTCGCTCTTCTCCTCTCCCTCTTCTCCATGTTGCTGGCATTCCCCCGGGCCTGTGCTATAAGGCGTGGAAGAGGAGCAGAGACAGAGCATTTAGTAATGGCTTCTTAATGGGCTTGTCGACAGCCACATTAGAGCACACAGGCAGCGGGCGAGGCCGGGCAGCGATATGCCAAGCCAGATGCCATGCCAGCTGTGGCACTCCGCTCTCTCACTCACACTCTCATTTGTAATCACATTTCTCATACGGATGGACGCCATGTGCGTAAAAGAGAGAAAGCAGACAGACAGGCATGTCCCCTCCCAGTTCCTGTCAGTATATTCTTTACGTCTGCTCTGTTCTGTGTTTTCTTCATTCTGTTTGTTTCTATCTGGTTCTGCTGGTTCTTTTGATTCATGGTCTAAGGCAGCAACAGAACAGTCTTGATGTTTTTTACAGGGATGTAGTGGTATGAAAAGGCATAAATAAACTGTCATCAGTTAGGGTGTGAATGCAACTTAAAGGAAAATTTGGGTTTATCACAACTCGGTAATAACTCACCACTTTATGTGTTGAGATCTAAAAAGAAGTACGACAGAGCAAGAATCACAGGCGGTCCAAGGATCATACAGGTTTTAAACAAACCCCCTGGTTAGACTTGTTTTGAAGGAAAACAGACAAATGGAGCCTCTTGGTAGTCCAGGCAGGTACGGAAGTAATTTTATAATCACATGTTCCCTACACCCTCCAATCATATATGTCCACCACCTGTCTCTTTCAATAGGCGGTCCATATGAACATTTCATTCATGCTGAGCTCTGCATCCTCGCTGCCTGCTTTCAGAAACTTAACTCCCTCCACCTCCCCAGCCTTCACTTGTATTAACATTTATGTGAATTTTCAATGTTTTTAATGTGTTCATGTTGATTAAATGTTGTGTATCTCAGGCTCTGCCGGGAGGGGGGTTGTGAGCTCTGTGACAGTCTGTGTCAAGCTTGCTAAGATTTGTTACAGTGCATCACATGAGCAGAGCCACATCGCCAAACTAAAATGCATATTAATGCAATCATTGTTTAAAACCTTGACATGAGTGTCCGGACTGAAATGGTACAATATTTACCCAAACTGTCTGTCATAAACATCCATCACAGTTTACAGACCGACTTCCTGGTTCAACTTTGACCTACCTTGCTATAGCCAAACCGATTCTTGATTAGTTTTAGGCCGGTATTATATCAGTATTAAATATCAGTGTAAAATAATAATCAACGATATGTCAGCAATGGTTGATTTTTTTACATAAACAAACATTTTGGATAGGGACCCCTTAAATTTAATTTAATTTTTGAAAGAACTGCAACCATTACATGTACTGAGCGAGACATTTTACAATTAAAAATGAGCTTTTCAGCGCTCTCTGGCAGACAAATTATGTAATGCCGACACTGTTTCACCTGAAGCATATCTTTGGCATAAGATATGCTTCATAATCTGATATCAGCCTAATGATGTATCGGTCATACATATCATTGTGTTCCCAGATCTCTGTTTATTTTGGCAATGGATAAAATAATGATGATGGCCTAAACAACATATATAAAATCCAAGAACTTTATCATCCAGCATTATACTTTTTAAGGGTTGATTCTCAGTCAGATTCAATATCTATTAAGAGTTGCATGCATATGTCCAAAGAGGACATGCCACATACAGAAGCTTTGATCTCGGATCACAGAATTTCAAAGTGCATTAATGGCACAAAAAAGAAGGGCAAAAAAACAAGAAAGGAGCAAATAAAGGAGAGGGGGGGAAAGCGAGATAACAAAAATGGAAAGATGGAAAGGAAGGGTACAAATGATACAAGTTTAGCAACTACATGAAAGAGAAGAAAGCAGAAAGGAAAGGAGGAAGAGTTTGATAAAGTGAGGTGAAAAGGATGGCAGAGAGAGGGAGGAGTGATTAAATGAATAGATGGATGATTGAATCAATTAATGAATGTTAATGTGCTACAGTGTAACCAGGGACTGGAATGTCATTGCCAAAGGTCTTATAGGTCTCCAGTAGGGGGAGCCCTGTGTCAGTGACTCCAGTCTGTGTCAAAGACCTTCATCAGTAAGATAGTGCGTGTGTGTGTGCTGCCAAAGACTGAATAGTCAGAAGGTGGTTCTTTGTTTCCTCATCTGATCTGATCTCGTTGCTACCAAACCAAATTGTCCTGCGTCAGCGATGATCAAGTGTGATGAGGATGCAAAGAGAATAAGGTGTGTGAGTGTGTGCGTGTGTATGTGTGTGTTTTTGTGCTTCTGTGCATGTCAAGTCGTGCGTGTGCTTGTGTGTGTGTTTATGTATTGGCAGCTGATAGCATTTTAGGAATTGAAGCCTATATACAGACTGGCGGCCCTCTACACTGTATCGACAGCTGCCAATTGTCACTCCAGTGACTGACAGTTCTGTATTGATGGACGGGACCTGCTGACAGAGAGATGGAGGACAAAACAAAAGGAAACAGAGCACCGTTCGTGGAGAGGGTCAGAGGAGACGGCAAAGAGAAGAAGAAAAAAGGCGTGCGCTGACTGGGACCTATGAAACTTTCTCAAGGTCATGGTAAGGAGAGAGGGGAAGAGGAGTGGGAAGGAAAGTTTCTAATGTGGGTCTGGATCAGTTCACATTCAGCTCTATCAAGAGAGTACAGTTTCTTTAGAAGTCCAACAATGAGATTGTTTATCTTCCAAGGATCTGTGGACACCACTGTGAACATGATGATGATGCTCTAGAATTAATAAAGTAGTGGATATGCCATTTCGATTTTCTACCATTTGTACGATTGAATGTTTGATTTTAACACTGAATCAGAGACATTGAGACCATGTTAACATTAATTGTAAGAAATAGCATACTAATATGATTGCAGCAAAATTCATAACACTTCATGTGTTTATTTTCCAAGTCTAACTGCGTTACAATATGCTCATTTGGCAGACACTTTTGCCCAAAGCGACTTCACAATAGACGTTTTTTACAGCAGACATTCTGACTTATCGTAGGAAAAGCACAGTTGTTATTAATAATGGCTCCGTTCTATTCAAGTGTCCCAGGAAGGAGTGGCAGTGTGACAGTGAGCTAAATGGAATTCAGCCATCATTAATTGTATTACTTACATACTGAGTGTGTTCACTGCTACAGTTCAAGTGTTTAAAGTGAGCAAGTTCTGCTGTCCTGACTTCAGGTTTATTCCACCATTGTGGAGTCAGGACAGAGAAGGGCCTTGACTGAGGTGAGCGACTGCGGAGGAGTGATGGTGCTGCAAATTGTCCAGAAGAAGAGAAGCTCAGTGTTTGGACCGTCTAGGGTTTGACCATGGCTTGGAGGTAGGGGAGCACCACAGTCTTGAACTGGATGCAGGCTGCAACAGGAAGCCAGTGTAGTCTAGTGAAACTAGTAATTTGTGTGTATATACATATTAAATGTGCACATATAACATTTATTAAAAAAAATTCAGACCCAGTCTGAGTACAAAGTCAGGCATTTACTGTAACATGGTACAGTAGTTAACACATCTTATTATTTAAACATTGGCTGACTTAGAGTTTGCTCATTGGCTTGCTTGCTTTTTGTGCTAGCTACTCTCAAAAACCTCTAAACTGAAAGACATCATGAGGAGGAAAGCTCTGGTAATCACTTCCTTTTAGTTTCTCATTGTTTTGGTAGAGTAGTTTTGGACTGAGCCGCGATCTTTGTGTGTCTTCTGATTGACCTTCGCAGCCCATCCCCAATACACACACACACACACCAAAATATCTTGTACACACACACACACACACGTACAGTACACACACTTGTGTCTATAGGTCTGCATGTCTGTGTGTGTGTGTGTGTGTGTGTGTTGCCTCACCTCAGGAAACTTGTGGCTAATTCCATTAGTGGGAGGAGAGACTATGTAAATGAGGGGAGACAGCTGGTGGTGAAGGGAGGTTGATGGAGTGAGCCTGGGGGGCCACAGACACACACCCACACACAAACACACACACAGACATCGCTGCACGTTCACACATGTGCAGACATTGTCTTCTTGTCTTCATAACAATATAAGGAGACTCAAACAGAAGTCATTGTATGTGTATGCATAAAAACACATCTGACACAGCAGAGTCCAAGTTTTAATGACAACGCATGCTTACGCTAAACATGGTGTTACAAAAACACACATCAACATTTTTGCCTTCATTAGATAGTATGTACTATAGAGCAGTCAGGAAATGAGGGGGGAGAGAGAGATGGGCAACGACTTTTATATCTGCACCATTTTATAGCTGTCATGAGCTGCTACTTAATGTATTTCCGCTCAGTCTCACAGTCTCTGTGGTTTATATACTACTAATTTGCAACAGCAAAAACATTTCAATTGTAACGTAATGCTGTTGGAATTACATTTCTTATTAACGTAATGAGGAAACCTTATTAATTAATGTATCTTCCAAGCTTCCATGTTCAATATCCACTCGTACCAACTAAAGTATGATCGAATGTTTTTATGATTATATTTAGGCACTCAAATCACTTGGTTATGATTAGGGAAAGATTGTGGTCTTGGTTGAATACTGACAAAGTCACAAGTGACTTGAAGCACGAGATACAAAATATTTACTTCACTAACATTTAACTGAAACAACTATCTTTTTCTAACCTTAACCAAAGTGGGTTTTTTGCCTAAACCTAGTCACACACATGCCTGAGGATGTGAACCCTGGTCTGCAGTGTCCTGCAAAGTCCTGCACCTTTTACACCCACCTTGCATCTCGACCACCTCTCGACAACTTGGGGTAAAGTGTAGCACTTCCTACACTGGAAAAAGTATTGCCACAGAACATATTTCATTGAGCAAATAAATTTCCTTCAAAACATATTTGCAAAGCAAATTATTTAAATAATTTGTACAGTACATGCAAAACATACATGTGTTTAAGCCATAACTTCTGTGAATATGTTGAAAAATTCACACATGTATACGTGAAGTACTCAACATGTGTATGTGTGTGTGTGTTAGGGCTGAGGGGCTGGGGGCTGATGGGTGGTGGTAGTGGTGGTGGGGGGAGTTGGACAGAGGGTCCAGATGGTTGGAGAGATAGATGGAGTGATAGATAAAGACAAAGAAAGAGGGAACAAAGACAGATGTAGTCACTCTTTATCATTCAGGAGCCTCTCCCGTTGGTCACTGCACTATGTGTTGGTCATAATCCTATTGTGTATCAGCAGTGACCACAGTGCAGGAGTCTCTCATCACCTCACACACACACACACTATAATCCTGTCAGTAACTGTGATGGAATTTAGAGGGGATTTAATTTTTTATAAATCTACCAGCACACTGTGAATCATGGAAGCAAAAAGTAAGGTCCTGGACATGCGTGTACACACACACACACACACACACACACACACACACACACACACACACACACACTTCTGTTTTCTATTCTTTCTGCAGTGTGTTTTCATGTCACTTTGATCCCCTTGCCTCTGTTCTTCCTCTGTTGCGGTATCAGTTTGCAGCCTGTACAAAAGCCTCAATAACAGGTGACAACTTCAATATATTCACTGCATCCATTATTTTTCACAAAATATTTATGATTCTTCCTCTGCCTCTTGGCACTTTTGCATAACATTATAACCAAATTAAAGTGAAAGCTGCCTTTGTGGGACAGGACATGGCTGCGGGGATTTGGCTGCAGATGGGAGCTGTGAGGGTAAAGGCTACTAAATGGTGCTGAATGTTCACAGATATATATTAAACTGTCCCGAAGCACTGGGGCAGCATGTTAAAACTGTAATTGAGTGTTTTTTTCTCTTTAAAGTGAGGTATTGTTGGCTAAATGTGATGTACTGTGCTTGATTGACAGGAAATGAGAGAGGAGGCTGGGCAGTCCGTCATATCACTAATGTGATAGGTAATGCCCCGAGGACATACACACACACACACACACAACGAGAGACTCTCTATCTGTTTCTCTATACGCTCCCACACACACCTCAGTTTCTCCATCTCTCTCTGTCTCAATCTCCTCCCCACGTACACATGAACAGTTTGTCATTTTTTCTCCTCACACACACTCTCCCTTGCTCTCTAAATCACTCACACACACCAATATACGCACTCAATGTTTGGCTGCGTGGCGCTTTACTGCAGGTTAATAATGAGAGGAGAGGTGTGTGACCCTGTCAGAAGTGTGAGAAACTGACCCAAAGAAATCAGACAGGGGCCGAGACCCCCCAACCCTGAGGGCATAAAGTGTGTGTGTGTAATAGAGAGGGGGAAAAAGTGTGTGTGTCCATCCCCATCTTCTCATGGATGACATATGTGGAGTCATTTACATACTATTACCTTTCTATTGGATATGAGGCACTACACACACACACACACACACGGGTTGGTGGATTGGCCTGGTGTGATGCCCCTGTCAGATGTCAGGATGCAGATGGGATGGGATGGAAGGGGGTAGGTCACGTCTGTTTCCCTCTCTCTCTCACACACACACACCTGTCTTGCCCCCCTAAGGTGCCCAGTTACTAAGAGAGTTGTCAGCACGTCTGTGTGAGGCTTCAACTGTTTGACATCTGCCAGCGACCCCCCAAAACACGCACACACACACACACACACACACACACACACACACACACACACTCACACATACACACACATATCTCCCCTACCACCTCATTTCAGAACAACAGAGCATCTCCCAGTGATCAACATTTAGACACAGTCATCACTTACTGGTCCCAGCTGCCAACACACACACACACACACACACACACACACACACACACACCACACACAAACATGCTCATCAGGAGAAAGAGTGTGAGAGAGAGATTGAACCACAAGCCTGAGACAAGTTAGGAAAGAAATAAAAGAAAGAAAAATTAAAGTATAGCTGTCTGTCCTGGCGTGTGTGTGTGTGTGTGTGTGTTAAGGTTTAGTTTTTTTCCCTCCATACTTACACTCAGAGTGATAGAGACAAGCCTCCATTTGTCCCACTTTCATACAAGATAATGAAGCTGTCATTCTTAGACAACTTCATTGGATTGGTACAGGAGCACAGACTGCTGCTCAGGGACACACACACACACACACCTACATGAGCACACAACGCTGTGAGCGATCCCCCTGGCCCCTGTTAAGCATATGTCAAATATAACCATGTATAGAAAGTGAGATTGTGTGACATATGTACAACTGGCTGAATGGCAGAGACACAAAGCGCAGAGCAACACACGCACACACACACACACACACACACACACACACACACACACACACATATGCGCACACCCAGCTCATATCTTTAACATGCAAACAGACAGACAGCCCTGATAGCGAATAAAATGAAATCAACCTTGAATGGCAAAACCCTCTGTGGATACTTGTCTCCTCTTTACAAGTCAATTTCGTATCCTGTAGCTCCAGACAAATCTAAAGAGATTTGGGAACAGTGTAGAAACAGACAGAAGACGGAGAGGAATAAAAGGGGGTTACAGAGAGAAAGTGAAGACAGTGAAAGAGAGTGTGATAGACAAAGAGGGAGAGAGACCTTGGTGAGAGCTGGGATCGTGTGTTAAATTGGGGTTGAAAAGTCATAACAGTACCACCGATTCATAACTACAACTGCACTGACTTGTACCACGAGATTAGATAGGATTGGTATTCTTTCAGACAGCTCAGTGGGTTAAGACACATGACATTATTTAATGATGTTGTGGGATTGAGGTCTTTGCCTTTTTGTCAGGCTGTCAAAATGAATAACAGTTTGCCTTTAAATGGCCTGTGCGAGGGGTAAAACAACCCTGCAGAAAGGGGAATAGTGTGCAAATCCAACCCCAGTTGGGTAAAGGTACAGGACAAAAAACAGCAACAAAG
>NTHP01000102.1:2115329-2127852 GCA_003416845.1 Oplegnathus fasciatus
AAAACAAGAGGCTGTCCACACACTGAAATTTCCAAGTTTTTATTAGTGCAACATTTTTACCTGCAAGGTACGTAGCAAATTGATAGGGGTGTTATTTTGTATCATGTGAACTCCTGTGGGTGGAGCTGTCTTTTTTGTTGTATGTGTATATATATATATATATATATATATATATACACAGCCTGTTTTTTGTTCACATTGATGTTTGCCTGACGAAGACCTTGTCCTCTAACCAAGTAGTTATTATTGTAACCATGACAACGAAGTCCAATAATCTTAATTAAGAACCCAAGCCACGATCTTTCCTGAAACCTAACTAAGTCGTGTTTGAAACTTTATCCACCTTATCACATCATAAAATGGATCTATTTTTCAACAGTGATTTGGCTCAGACAAATGAAGTTGTCCTGCTGATAGGGGCGTCAACTCATAACAATTCTCTAACAATGAACCACAGTGTTTTTATTCTTGGACAACTGTATTTAAAATGGTAATAATATATCAATATTTAGGTAAATCATACTTCTAGGTTTCTAGGTAGCCTATATTTTGTAAATGAACTATATCATATTAACTATAATACCTTCATTCCAGGCTAATATGTGAGCAGTCATTAATTATGAAAAGCACTTGTAACGATGTCCTAAAATTAATATTTTTCAGTACAGTAGTGTTTTTTAAAGGGGTAATCCAATGATTTAGTATTGCTCCTCCAAAAAGTAGGAGGACTTGCAAGAGACAGATTAATAAATGAACAGTCAAAATCGATGCAGCAGAGGCCAAGATATCCTAACTTTTAGTCCTGATATGCTCCAAAAACACCAGATCCTACACTTCCCATAGTGCAACTTTAGGAACATCTTTCTGTAGACCCGTGTCATTCTAACTCCACATTTACAGTCTTTAATGCAGGCTTTCTGTTGAAAAGTGGAGTAAATATAAGTCTCTGAGCCCAAGTAAAGATAACCCTGATGACATTAACAGGTTATTTACTGAGACTTCACAAAACTCCTCCAGAAATTTACATTATATTAAACAACTTTTTTCACAGGCTGAGTAGTAGAGTGAAGAAAACATAACGGAAAACTCTAAGACAGAAAAAGTAAGATGCAGAATAGAGATGCAGAATGAGCGTCTGTTGTGTGTGAGTGTGAATTTTTTATCCGACCATCCTCATACCCACTCATCTCTGTCTATTCAAAGAAAGCCATAATTACAGCTTTGAGTATTTAGCCTCATAATTTACTCGTTCTGTCACATTATTTACGACTCTCTCTCTCTCTCTCTCTCTCTCTCTCTCTCTCTCTCTCTCTCTCTCTCTCTCAGCAGGGGTTCACCCCTATAATCTAGTCTGTTAGGTCCAATCCATATTCCAAGTTATTATCACTCTCATTTGCTTATTAAGTGCTCCCTTGTTTTCTTCAAATAAAGTTATAATTAGAGATTTAGTGTCGGCAGCTTGAAATACTATCTCCTCTTTATGGAATCTTGGGTGGGATGAGAGAGAATCGTGTTTTATCATACTCGAGGAGTTAATGAGGATGTGCACAGCTTGATATTGTGTTTGTATGTGTGTGAGGATGTGTGTGTGTGTGTTTTCTAATTACGTCTCTGTGACAGCTTTCTGGCCTCCAAAATACCCATATACTGCATACCCTCTGTTGTTTTGTCTTCCCACTGATTTATGTTAATGAAGTCAATCACAAAAGAGGGAATATATAAGCTTGAGCTTTATATATTGCTTGAGATAAAAAACATTGCAGCCATATTGACTTCATGCTTCAACACTGCTTTCAGTTTTATTTCATAAAAATAACACATTTTGGGCTCCTAGAATGGAGTATTTTGCACCACATAATGTCCTCTTTAGCAGCTTATTTATCCTAAATTACATTCATAAGAGGTGGGAAGACTTGGGCCTCATAAATTGGCGGGCGTTCGCAGAATACCAATCACCAGTGTTTCCCGAGGATGATCCACTGATCCATTCTTACCTTCTCATGACCCACCCTGCGGGCCCAACCCTGTCTTTGAGAAACAGCAGAGTAGAGTACATTAAGACACGCCCCAGCAACACACTGATTACATATGCTAGCTACGGTAATGAGCTGAGCTGGACAGTGGAAGACTGCTGCTGTTTATGGCAACTCATTATCTGGCCCATTGACCAGAACTGTTCTACACATCATAGAGCCCCGTGTCCTCTACATCTATTCGACCATCACTCTCTCTACTTGTCTGGATGGGGGGAGTAAGTGTGTGTGTGTGTGTGTGTGTGTGTGTATATGTGTGTGTCAGTTGGTGGTTGGTTGAATGGACTGGTGTGTGTGTGAGTATGTGATAGGTAAGATGTGGTTGTTAGATGGATGGATAAATGAAGGGATGAGTGGATGGATAGAAGTGAAAATGTGTGTATGTGTGTGTGTTTGCGTGCATATTTGCTTATATGCGTGTTTACATGATAAAAAGTGAGATGATTCCTAAGCTAATGATCTCACACCCGCACATGCAGCATTACACGTTCATTTGAGTAATACTTTGTGCCGTTAGTTTCATTTAAGTGTGTGTTTGTGCATTTCTGTATTCGATTATACGCTGAAGTGTCTCACTCAGGAGTGTGTGTCTGTGTACGTCTGTGCGTGCACGCGCGTGTTACTATGATCGCCTGCCAAAGTAAAGTGTTTGCAGCCGAGAGAGACAGGGGCGCTAAGCTCAAGGGCACATTTGTTTCAAGCTAATGATAGAATGTAAATGGAGCAAATTTCCTCTGCAAGAACAGAAGCTCTCTCGCTCAAACACACACACACACACACACACACACACACACACACACACATTCATACTTTCACACACACTTTTTCTCATGCACACACACACACATAGCGGCATCGTGTTGATGGAGTGCAGAATCTCATTACACATCTAATAGAATAAGTGTAGTGTGCGTATGGGGAGAGGAGAGGAGCAGCCAACCTGATTAGCCTTATCACTTTATTATGCCGCTCTGCACGCAGCACACAGGACAATTGCATTAGAGAGGAGCAGATGAGCTGAAGGCAAGGAGAACTCAGCAAACACAGCCTTAATTGATTCCTCACCAAATTAGCAGGGACAGGTGGGGGGCTCACCGGCTGCGTGGCTGCTTGACTGACTGGATGCTTGGTCGGCTGCTTCACCGAGTGGCTGACTTGTTGACTTGTTGACTGAGTTACGGCGAGCGCAGTTGACTGACTGGTTTGCTGGTTTGTTGACTGTCTGGCTGCATTAGAGGCCTTCGGTGGAGCTGAAGGTGAGGAGAGCTCAGAAAACACGTTAATTGATTCCTCACCAGATTAACAGGGACAGGTGAGGTGACTAACTAAATGACCTGTCAACAGACTGATTGACTTCATATAAATATCATGAAATTCAAATATCTTTATATGGAAATAATAATGGCATTAAGTATCAGCTATCAGTAGCTTCAATCAAAATGCCATACCTGCCCAGGTGCACCTTGACACGCAGTATTTTAATAGTGGGAACTCCTTAAAAACGGTTCCATAATCATGGTTCTTAATCTCTTATATTTTGTAGAAAGAAGTCAGACCTGTAGTTTGTTAATTATGTTCCTGTTAGTTATTCCTGCCTGGTTGTTGGGTGGCGTGTGAGGGAGGGTGGGGGCACTGGGTGAGTGTTATGGGGTGTGGGAGGATGAAAGAGGGGGAGAAAGAGGGGGACACATAGGACACAAGGGGAAGAGAGTTTGTCTTTGTCTCTGTAGGTCCCCCCGGGGGGATTGTGGGATAGTGGAGGTTAATGGATCTGATTGGCTGTTGGGAGTTTTTCTGCTGGTGCTGCGGTTTGCACACTCGCAGGGCTTCACTTTTTTATTTCGCCAAGTTTGGCTTCGGCACAGCGCGGCATGAAGGACAGAGTGGCAGACAAAAAGTGTGCTAAATTTTACTGAAGGTGTGGAATAGGCTGGAACTTTGATTCAACGCTGTAGAGGTGCTGAATTACAGATGCAAAAACATCCAGTTTACTCATGTAGACAAACTCACTGACACCTGCAATGATAGAAGGCAAAGAACAAAATGTGGTTCCAAATTATGTTAGAAAATGATACAATATTTTTACATTATTTTACCAATAAAATATACATACCACAGCCTTTGACGTGATAGTGGTATTTTTTTTATTATAATTATCTGTTTAAAACCCTCTTTCCTCCATCTTTTATTTGGCTCTGACTGTGGTGGTGTTGTGGATAAGTGGATTAAAAAAGCAATAAAACACTTTTTTACAGCTAAACACACTCACACAGCTTGTATCAATGTGTGGTTTCAGTAATTAGAGTGTGTGTTTACTGTGCTTCTTGCTGTCTGGCTACAACTCTCCAAACACACACACAAACACACACAAATGAATATGAGGATTTTAAACATAAAAATATTTGGAAATAAATAAGCTTTTTGTGTTCTGATTGACATTGTAGTGTTTTCTATTTGTCTATATTTTTGATTAGATATTTAGATAAAACCAGAGAAAAATATAGGCATCATGGAAGTCCTTGAATGTGTCTTTACACCAATATCTGCCCACATCGGATAGATTTTTGACAACTTTGAAAGTTGGCTGCCCTTCAACTGACTACACCTTGATGAACACCTATGCAGAATACCAATATTACATTGTTTGGTCAACTGTGAATTTATTTTCTCTGGAAGAAGAAGTTAAGCCTTCATATTTTCTGTTCATCACCATTGTGTCTTCAAGGTAAACATCAGAAAGCACAGCTTTAAAAAAAAAAAAAATCAACTCAGCTTGTTTAGCTGAGCTGTTGAGCTCAAATCAACTCAAATCTGTGATGAAGTATGGAGTAATTATAAAGTTATTATTTTTAGGCTACATTGATATTGTAGATAATTACACCAAAGTGTAGCAAATTAGATTCCTGTATGTCTGAGTGAAATCATCTTGTGTTTTGAATTGTTTGACTCTTTGAATCTCTAATATCTGGCAGGTAAACTACTAAGACAAGCCCTGAAGTAAAGACAGATCAAAGTTTGCATGTGTGTCTCAACATAGTTACATCTTGATATGTGAAGCTATGTGTGTCTGCACACACAAGTGCATACATTCATCCATGTCTGTGTGTACGTGTGTGTGTATGAAACTGTATGTGTGTGTGCTAATGAGAGTGGGGGGGAGCGGGCCGTCGCAGCAGTGCGTCCTCTGCTCTCCCGGCAGGTCACTAGCGACAGATGTTCTCAGCATATGTGGCGAATTAATTAGCCGCTAGTAAACAGAGGGGGCTGCCGCCATGAGCTGCCGGTCTGTGCCGCCGCCGAGCCGCAACGGGCCGCCTTTTGTCCAAATTCCTCTTTTCTCTCCATCCTCCTCTGGTAGATAGTTATGGGGAGCATCATTCTTTTTGATCAGTGGACCCATAATGAGTAGGGGCCACGTGTGTGTTTGAATTGTGTGTGTGTGCTTGTGTTTCCAGGGGGCGGTAGTGTGTATGTAACTGTGTGTGCACATGTATGTGTATTCTGTGGATCAGCGTCTCTTGAGTTTGGAGCCAGATGAGGATCAGGGCTGTGTTTGTGTGTGTGTGCGTGTGTGTTTGTACGTCAGCACCCCATCATTTGGACATGGCAGTGAGCCTGTTTTTGTGATGAGAGATCCCCTTGATGACCTAATTGGTTGATTGAGGTGCATCTCTGTGTGTGTGTGTGTGTGTGTGTGTGTGCCAGGGCCTCGCATTCCCAGAACTGGGAATGCTTTCACAGCCTCAGAACAACTTGGCAGAGGTTGGAAACACTTTGAGAGCTGTTTGGATAAACACGCACACACAAAGGGACACCATGCTGATACACCTGGACTGTATGTGTAGCCTTTTAAAGACAATTAAATAGTTTTAAAGCAATTTTCTTATCACCAACGTATTTGGGAATATCCACATCACACTGTAAGGTACCACCAGTGGATATCAAGCAGCCCCTGACAAGGAAGGTGCCACATCCTCTGTGAATCACTGATGACTGGAGGGGGAGTAAACTCTGTATGTGGGGGTTCAAATCATGTGAGATCATTTCAAAATGAAACTGAAATTAGATAAGTCACATTGTAAAACTGCCTATGATCAACAGTGTTTGTGTTAGGGCATGGTTTGGTGTGTGAGTGTGAGCTTGTGTGTGTGTGTGGCTGCAGTAATGAAGTTGTTAGTTAAAGTGGCCCCCACCCCTTGGGACTGGCTTAAGCTGTGTGTGATTGCTTAGGGATTGGGCAGATACACACACACTTATCATTATCCACACACACACACACACACACACACACATACACATACACTCAGAGTCATTACTCCATTACACACATGGACTATTGATTTTCTGCCATCTTTCCATCAGGTGAGAGCTTGCCAGGGAATATGGGAATGAACGCCTGGCTAGGAAAATCAAACTGTCACTCCTCCTTTCCTCTCTTCCTCCCTTCCCTCCTTCATTACAGACAGATGACAGGTCAAAGCTGCTGCCGTTCACTCCGTTGTTTTTCCTCCATCCGTCATCACTCAATCACTTCTTGCTCTCTTACATCTTCATCCAACAAATCTCCGTGTCTGTTGATGTCTTCCTTCGTCTCTATCCATCTAGTCTATTTCTTTTCTATTTCACTTCTCGCGCTATACCTCCAGCTGCCTTATTCTTACCTCTCTTCCTCTTTTTCTGATCCTCTCTACCTCTCTTTTCTCTGTATGCCAATGTCTTCCTCTATCTTTCTCCCTCGAAGTGATGGATTCAGTCCTCTGTTTTCTTTTCCCTTTCCCCCTCTCCTCATCCCTCTTTCCTCAAGTCTCCAACACTCTACACAATCAATCAGCTGCCCCCTCCTCACTCCCTCCATCCATCCCTAAACCCCTTAGTCCCCTCTGTAGTCCCTCTTTCCCCAGATTTCCTCCCCCCCCTTACTTCTCTCTACCTTTGCATTCCCTTCCTTCTCTTCTAATCTGTAGCTTCCTGCACTTCCTCTATCATTCAACGCCATCTAATCACTTCTTTTTGTCCCTTTTCTCATCTTCTTCTACCCTCATTTCTTCCTCCCTTTCTTTCCTTTCCTCTCCCTTTCTCTGGTCAAGTTAAACATTTATGAGACACTTTTAACAAGACAAGTCTGCCATAATCCCCTCAGTGTCCTCTCTACCTCCCTTTGCTTCCCTTTCCTTTCCTCTCCCTGCCTTCTAACTCCTCTCCTCCCGTTTAAACTCCGCATCTCCTCATCATGCCCTTTCCTGCTTCTCCTCTACCCTCTACATCCTCACTCTCTTTCCTCTCTCCTTACTCACCCTCTCCTCCCATGCTGTAGCCATTCCTCACCCCTTTTCTCTCTTCCTCTCTCTCTCTCTCTCTCTCCCCAGTTCACCTCCTGTCATCCTCCTCTCCCCTCCTCACTTTATCTCTCCCTTCCTTCACCTCTCGTGTCTCCTCCATCCTCACCTCTCCTCCCTAAGAGGAGGATATGGGATCAGAGGATGTAATTCACTGACAAGGGTATCTATATTTAATATTAATGGGCGCATAGGACCCTTCACTCTCACACTCACACATACACATATGGACACACACATGCTCGGTGCCAAATAAAGAGTGATCAGAGGCTGTGTAAGGTGCTGCGTTGTAGCCCTCAGGATAGACGCCTTGTGGACACACACGCAACACACACACACCTACCCGCGTAGCGCTCGCCGCTCCAGGATGGATGTGGCATCATTAGGCAGAGGAGTGTGGCCATTCTCAGCAGAAACGGCCACGCCGGCGGTACACATCAATCTAGCACCGCACGCTCCCTCAGATACTGTCTCTTTCCCACACACTCACAAACAGAGGGAGAGAAGGAGGAACAGAGGAGAGCAGTGAGGGTTTTTGTACAAGTACAAACATATATACACACACACACACACACACACCATGGGCCTTGTAATGTATCTGCTGCTATCTCCCTCGCTCTGTGTTTCTCTCTCTCTCTCTCACACACACACACACACACACACACACTTCCATTGTCTAATTTATTTACTGTTGGAAAGTGCCACCAAGGAGAAAGGGACAGAGAAGGAGAAAAATAATGTTCATCCTCTTCTTCTTCACTGCACTTGTCTCTTCTTTCACTCTCCTTCTTCTATTGTCATCCTCTCCTCTCTTTTCTTTACGCCGCTTTACTTCCTTTGATATGACTTCTTCTACTGATTGATTAATTTGCTGATAAGTGCTTGTACAGTAAGTACAATCATGCAGTAAATGTTTATGTATAACCACTGGAAAAGACTGATTCTTTAGTGAAATTAGTGAACAGAATATTATCACATGTGCACACTAGTTTAAGTACTTTCTGTACATCTCATGTTTGCTCAGGTGATTTAAACAGCTCAAATCTTTAGTGTCTGACAAGAAAATTTTGTTTGCAGCCAAACAGCTTAAGAAAAACACAGTAAAACAATAAGATTAACTGAAGACCTTAAAAGTGCTGGTATGAGAGATGGTTTTTCTACAATAGGTGATACATATGTTTGACACCCAGTGAAACAAAACATCCTCTCCTTTTACAAAGTTACTGATCGCTTTCTTCTGCTGGTTCCTAATCCTTACTGACCCTGTATATTGTACACTGGTGTGTATGAGTTACATTTATAGCCTTTTTCACTGACATACTCCAAGGATATCCCAGCACATTTTAATAATTTGTTGGTATTTTATTTACGTTACACCTTTTCTAACAAGTTTTGAGAAGTATACTGAGATTTCACTAAAATATAACATAGCAACATTTAAGTCTGTGGATACAGCAATATGCTTACTGCTGAACACCAATGATATTTGTCTCAGGGGGAACATTATGGGGGATATTCTATCTTGGCAATTTTCTCTTTATATTTATGGTAAAAAATTTACATTTTGAATAACATTTTCTACAGTAGATACTGTGTGTGTCTGTTTTTCCATCAATTTTAAAATGTTCCTCACGTCCAAATAATCTCCATATCTGTTGTTTTTAGCTGTGGCATGTGTGTTCAGTGATTTAACAGAGAAAAATCACACACATGGCTGCTTTAATATGGTGATTTCTAAAGTAAAAAGTTTTATCTCGTGTGTACGCTTCAGGTGTTTCAACATATTTTAGTGTTTTCCTTGTGCTAATGATCTCCATATCAGAGTTGTTGAGAATAACAAGCGTCTACTGCAGATACCATCTGCCTGCAGGCTATACACAGTCTGGTGTGTGTGTGTGTGTGTGTGTGTGTGTGTGTGGTGTCTCCTTCGCTTCAATTGATCTGTGGGTATCATACTGTATCAAGTAACAGAATGCATTGGGACAGGGGCAATATTTAAATGAAAGGGGATGTGTGTGTGTACATGCATAGACACAAATATCTACCTGTGTTTGTGTGTATGTGTGTGCACCTGTGTGTATGTGTGTGTGGAAATAAAAAGAGAGCGGTCATGGGATGAGTGCAGAGCAGAGTTTCTCTCCGTTCCTCCAGCCGACAGACGAATAGACGGCCCTATTGGTAATCAATGGTAAAACTCGAGCCATTGAACAACTGTCCGCCTTTTCAATTGTGTCCCGTTTGAGAAACAATTTGACAATAACGTCAGCTTGAGAAAAAAGACACACAGTCAATATACAGGGAGAGCCGTGTGAAGGACAATTTAGTGAGCATCGTCATCTGTATGTGAGTGTATGTGTGTGTGTGTGTTCTTTGTCCCAGTGTTTTTTTGGACAGTACTGACAACAGAGCATTGTATACCCTTCACTGATAAACAGCTTCCAGAGTCATTAAAACAGCGTTAGTGTGTGCATACACAGGCCTGCATGCACACACACACAGACACAGTCAGGCGCAGAGAGTTGAAACTACATGAGACCAAAGACAAATGTTTCAAATAGAAAATTAATCACAGCTTAATGTACAGCTGAAATTCAATTTTCTATATCAAGTTAAAATAAGGGATGGATTTATTCAGATTGTGGAATGATGAAGGAATTAAATGAATATTATTGAATGCTTTTTGGTTAGCAAATGAATATCAAAATCACTACACGCGTTAGGATCTTAAGAGTCTTAATGTTGTGAGAAATATGCTCATGAAAACTAGTTGAGGAATGGAAATGGAAATGTTTTGCTTAATTACTCCCTGAATCTTAAATCATTTATCAAGTAGAAACATGATGTAATATTATATTAATGCAAACAAAGTATTTCAAATGACTGAATGCTGATAGCTGATTTAAACATGAATACATAATAGATTTGCAGGAAAAGGAGGTAAAAATTAAAGCTTACGAATAATGTCTGTCTGAACCACAATAATAAACATGTAATTAAAAATCATTTATTTTAGTTTTTATTTTAAACTCATGATTCACAAAATTGTACATTTACAAAAACCCTACTATGCCTAGTTTGCAAGATCTCACACTTATATTATGTTAATGTTTTCATTACAGGCTGACTGTTCTCTTGTAACCCGGAAACCATCTCTCTCTCTCTCTCAGAGGTTCTTCCAAGGAGAACCTTTACACACAAGGAGGTCGTGTGCACGAGTGTGGAGAATTGTATATGCTTCTATTTCTGTGCATACATGGCTGCCGAAGGATGTGTGTGTACAGTATGTTTACGTGCATGTGTATGGCTTGATAAGTGTGTCTGTGTTTGCAGTTTGTTTGCATGTGTGCTTTTTGAGAATGCACACAGGTTTTCATGACCATTATTCAAACGTTTTGACTCTAAACACACTCGTGCAGACACATGTACACAGGACCGTGCTGTTTTAAGTTGTTAATGCTCAAATTGTTGCAGTGTGTGTGTGTGTGTGGTTGATTAAGGCATGGGTCCCCAGGGCTCTGCCCCCCTCCCATCCATCAGTTTGATAAGTTTCTGAACAGGCAACATATTGCCTGGGACGCAAAGACACGGCTGGGTATATCGATTTCAGCTGTCTGTGTGTGTTGTCACACACACTCACATAACCACATAACATCAGACACACATGCAGGGTGTAACGCATACTATAACTGACTGATTTCAGCACACACACATTCAGCCACAAAACATCTGAGGGTAGGGTGGAGGTGCAGGGGGAAGGGGGGAGTAGAGGTGTGTCTATAGATATTATGTTATGTAGTTAGAAAGGAAATGTTAAAGAGTTTTTTTCTGTATGCACTATGCACCTTGTAAACTTCTTTGGTGGCACTTCATGGTGTCGAGTTGTTTTCTGCTAAAAGGGAGCTTATGTTACACCATAAAAAGAAAAGGTTGATGAAGCAGCAGCTGTATCAATCTATCTATCTTGTTGTTCATCATTGTTCATTTTCAGTTATTATTCAATTTTACTATCATCCTCACTTTTGTCTCCATATAGTGTGAAGACGTTTGTCTAGCCTTCAATTCTGTAAGTGTGAATCTTGCTCTTCACAAATAAAATCTTTCAAGCTGTGACCGAAAATGTAATAAATTCAATCTTTCCATTCCCTGAGGTATTGTAAGTTTATTTATAGGCCTCCAAACTGTAACCCATCCAGACCCAGACTGGCCCTGTTTGTCCCATTAGCTACGGACACGTGTGTGTGTGGATCAATAACTATCCTAGAGGTGTGGATAGTGAGGGGCAAGGTGAGGGTCAGGGTTAGCCGCCCAGTGTTAGGGAAATAAGTGGATAAACAGATGAGAAAGAGAGCGAGGTTGAAGTAAATGAATTACAGGAGAGAAATTGAGAGAAAGAGAAACAGAGAGATATTGACTCAAAGTGGAATTGTGTTTTTTCATATCAATTATTGGATTGTTTCATGTTTTGTAATAAGTACTCTATACAGAAACACATTTGACAATTTATTACTCTTTTATATATATATTTTTTTAATATATATTTGATAGAGGTGGCAGTGTTTGCACTTTAAAAATGTTCCACTCAATTTGTGTACATCTATTACATTTTTTGTATAACTACATACGAGATGTCAGTGTTGATATAATTAAAGAAGAGTTAGGTAATATTTATTGGTGCACAAAGACTGAACTCTTTATCTATCTCTGTTTCTCTACCCCTAATCCTGAATAAAACATAGCGCTATACATATGTAACAAAATCGACTCTTCACAGAGTATGGGACATATGATGTCATACTGTTTATTTTTTGACTTTTGGGATTTGTAAAAATAAAAAAAATCTAATTTAAGTAATATAATATCATGTTACTAATAATATCACTTAAGGAAAACAAAATGAATCAATATAACAATCAAAAGATTTTACATATAGATATAGTGTTAAGGCAAGTGGGAAGTACCTTCTTTTTACAGTCATGATTTTTTTTTTGTAGCAGTTACTCAGGTTGCCCTCACAGCTGACAAACTTCTTTTTCCAGTGATAGCTTCATCTGTGAACCACACACACACACACACACACACACACACACACGGCGACTACTAGGTTTTGCTCTCTACGTAATTGAATCAAATTCTCTGCCACCCTCTACCACCAAA
>NTHP01000102.1:2129393-2157453 GCA_003416845.1 Oplegnathus fasciatus
AAAAAAAAAGTGTGGCGTCAGCATCTTCTGTTCTTTTTTGCATGGCCACTGATTGTCCTTCCTCCTCCGCTGTAAACTATAATGGTACAAATGACTCTACGGGCCAGAATGAACTCACCAAACCTTCAGTAACAACAGGAAGTTGTTCACTCTTGCTATCCGTATCTTTCTCTCTCTCTTTATCTTTCTCCCCCTCTGATCATCTCTCTCATACATGTTGACTTCCACATGGCATAACCATGTCAAATGGAGTCCACCCTCACACACACATACACAAGCGTGCGCACGCAGTCCTATTGTCATGATAATGGATTCTGTGTTGTTGGCTTTGGGGTCAGGAGGTCAACATAAGCTTCTTAATGGACTGTGAAATAACCCTAACTGCATTAACCTCTCAGATCTCACATCTCACACACACACACACATATGCGCATGCATGCTCATACATATAAGTATATACATGCAGACACACACACACACTGCTCCCCCACACATAAACACACAGAAGCTCAGATGCGATTGGATTGGTCTTTAATTGGTGGGGCGATCACACCTTGAGGATGGAGAGAAGACCCTTCAATCAGACGGAGTGATGGAGCGAGGGATGGAGAGGAGGGAGGACTGGATGGATGGAAAACAAATGAGCGAGCCTAAAAAGAGGACATTGTTGTGTTGGACTGTGGTAGAGCACACACACACACACACACATGTTCTCAGACTTACATTAAGATAATGTGCTGTGCAAATACTGGTTTGCCTTTTAGAGTGTATTAGAAAGTGGATGATGTTCAAGTGCAAGCTCAGTTGGTATATAGGGAGCCAGCGAGAGGCTGCCGCTGGCTAAGTTTGACCTCATCCCAGTGTCATTCTCCATATGCTCCCCTCTAATACAATTATTCCACTATGTCTTTGCAGTTATCAAGTGGGAAGTCTATCTATCCATCTATCTATCTATCTAGAACACATCATTTTTGTATTTCCTGTATCTGTATTTTTTCTCAGCTTTTTCGCTTTTAAATGTGTTTCAGGGTTTAGGATCAAGAATTACGAGCTAATTTTACTCATGCATCAAATTAAAAATCCAGAAAAATGTGACAGAAATCAACATGGAATATTGACAAGAAGCTTTCAAGATTAAATCAATTTAAAATTTCTCCTCTCCTTTCCTCTCCCCTCCTCTCCTCCTGTGCCAAATGGGTGTCTCCCTGAGAGGGGCTCACAGTGGATTTTGGGGGGGATTTAGCTCCGTGTCTTAAATCAGTCTTAATTTTTGCTCTCTGCCATTAAAGAGCCGCCATTAAGCTCTTCTCTTCTCGCCTCATTTCCCTCTTCCTCTTGTTTCACTTTTTCAATTTGTGTGAGAGGGGGAGTTCACTCCTCATAAAATTTCACTTTGGCCAGCCTATCATTTGCATCTGAGCCAATAAATAGCAATTAGCATTAACAATTAAACCAGCCAGTGGAACCGCGGGCATCTCCCTGAGATGGCCTGATGGATGGGAAGGTGGATAGGAAGGAAGGGAGGGAAGGTTTAGTGTGTTCATGTGTGTGTGTGTGTGTGTGTGTGTGTGTGTGTGTGTGTGTGGCTACTTACTTCATGAACTCTCACAGGGCAATCCAGTATATCTTGCACTTTCATTTTCTTCCCAAAGCTAATTTATCTACTGTCTCAGTGGCCTAATCACAACACACACATATGCAGTGTGGGCAGAAATGCCAAGCTGGCATGCCATTTGGTACTCAGATATCGCACAAATTTTATTTGTTAATTACACTCATTAAATAACAACTGTTTTCGGTGCTCCATCTTATTTTCATAGTTCTGTTTTTCAGCACCACACAGTTTTTCAGATTCATTCATAAATATCTGATGTAATGAGGACACCCCTGGCCTGATAATGTCTGCTGTGTCAAATTGTGTTGCTATTAACACATCTTTAGTTAAGACTGATATTATTTTTAACACAAGAGCTGCTTATCGATCCCCAAAGGAGAGATTTGTCTTGTCGGGATATATTGGAAAAAGTATCGCTTTCCAAGTTGGTGCCTCGCTGCAGCTTGAAACTGCGTACAAAAATAACAAAAAATAGACTTGCAAGCAAGTATAACAGGGTAAGAGTACCCCACGTAATTTGGAACTCAGGGCTCACTGAACCACAGTGATTGGGAACCCAGGAGCATTGCTGAATACGTCTTAAACATGTGGTTTAATGCACATTTGTAACAGAAAAACTTGACTAATCTATCTAATCTCTATGACTTAGAACCTCATGATTGCGAGATAAAGATTTTATAATTATGAGGGAAACATCCCGTAACCTGTATATTGCACTCACAAGAGAACTACCTCATAATTACAAGATCTTTGCCTTGTCATCATTAGATATGGATCTGCATAATTAGAAGATAAGAAAGTCATATTTACGAGAAAAACTCTCTGTTTTTCTTTAATAAATAAAATGCATTTTTGTATCTGTTTGTGCGTGTGCCCGATATGTGTCCAAATACAATAAGCATTTATGATTCAGAGCTGCTGACACCCGTGTGCAGGCTGTCCCCATGTCCCCTACCCCCTGCGTGCACCTCCAGTGTGCCGGCAGTGAGAATATTGTTGGTGGCTGGTGACGATCAGTCCATCTCCATACATTAATCACCACCAATAGAAAGCCCTGACACAGCAACTACAGCAGTGCCACTGCCCTGCCTAACAAAGCATAGAGCAAGGACACACAGCGCCAACAGCGGAAAGACAGAAAAGAGGAAGAGAGGGAAAGTGTGTGTGTGTTGGGTGGAGGGTGCAGGGAAAGAGAGAGAGAGGGGGAGCTAGATGGGGAAATATGGAAATGTAGAAAGAAAACAATCATGCTTTATGTTTCCCCCTCTGTCCTAACCTCTCTCTTTTTGTCTCTCTTTCTCCGTCTCTCTTTTTCTCTTGTTCTCCTGGTTTTTATTGTTATTACCACGGCAGCGCCATTAGAGAGCTCTACGTTCTTCTCCACTGGAGCAATAAATGAAGAGGGCCTCACTCCTTTTTCCTCCTCATCCTCTCCTTTCTCATCCCTTCTTCAGGTCCCCCACTCATCTCCTTTCTCACCTCCCGTCGCCTTCTTCTCAGTTCTCTTTTCCTCCCTCCTCTCCTTCTTTCTCATTTCCAGTCTTCTTCTCATTCCTTCTCTTTTCTTCTCATTTTGTCCTCTTCACCTCACTGTTCTTGTCTCTCCTCTTTTTCTCTCGTGTTTAATGATCTCCTTTTGATTTTTTCTAATCACTTTTCAGTTTTTCTTTCTTTCTTTCTTTCTTTTTTCTTTCTCCTTTTCTTGTACAATGTGTTCTTTTCTCCTTTCCTGTTATCCCTTCTCATGGCAGACTATCGCGATCCACCCATAACACAAGCCCACCCTGTCCCACTTTGTAAATGACACACACACACAAACACACACACGGAGGATGTAGAGTGCAGTAATACTTGTAAGGGACAGATGTTGCAGCCATGACAAATCACCTTCTGTGATTAAATGCTGGTTTGCTCTGAGTACAATGGAAACACTTTGGACCATTAATTAATGGTCAAAATGCAGAAACGCAGCAGTTGAACACCAACAGAGGACTCATTACATTAGACTTTCTTGATGTCATCAGTGTTATGATAGTATGGCACGGTCACTGCTGTAAGCAGCCCTGTGACTCTGAGGACTGGTTGTGCCTTTTTAGAAAATTAGACCTTCATTAATTGCAATTTTTTAGTGAATCTAATGACTCCGTGTAATGTGAAAGGGTTGCTCATAGCTCTATGAAGCCTTTAGCTCGTTCTTTTGTTTTTCCGGCACCTAGATTGTGTGTTTGAGTTTCCCTTCTCTCCCTCACCTTGTAAATTGTAAGCTGCCTTTCTGGCAAACAAGCAGACGGTCCACTACATGCCCAGTGCAAATGGTAAGTGACTAGCAAAGAAAGTCCACCAGCGAAGAGAATGAATAGGTGATTATAAACATGACTCCAGTGGGACACTTATATTGCTCTATGTATGGTGGTTGTGTAGGTTTTTGCTAACACACCAGCTATAACAACATAATAAACCCATTTCTAGGTTACACTGCCACCTACTTTTAAGAAACATGTAGAAATGGTGAGTAAAGTTGCAAAAAGAAACGTACACACATTTAGATTGAAAACTGCTTACGAGTATATGAACTGTATACACATTGTATACAAATTTTATTTTGTACCGTATATGAATGTTTTAGAAAAGCCAATCTAGAAACAGGTGTGTATGAATGAATAATGCAACGTCAAATATTTTTGTCTTCTTTGCCTCTCTCCACTGTCAGTCAGGGTGAAAGTAAGACAGTAAGAAATGCGGTTTTCAGACAAAAACATTAAAAATTTTGGCTCGCTGTAATATATTACAGTTAATTTTAAAAATACTTTTATGCAAACCCATCTTCAAAAGAGCCCCAGTGTTGAACGTAGAATTGGCTGCAGACACGAGTAAGGCTCCGAAAGTTAACAGAGAGCGTTAAAGAAGGGTTGCATGTTGAGAGAAGAAAGGGTTAAAAGACACTAGGGGTCCCACTGCCAAAAGTACTACAATCCAACCCCAGCCAACAACACACAGAGATTCATATGAGGACTTTGGAGTCAGCTGCCCTATCGAGTACACCACATGGTACGAGACGAGACACAGACACAGCATGCAGACAGTGATAAAAAAAAAAGGAGAAGGACAGAGATGTAAAGTGAGTACAAGAATATATGGAGTTGTAATGGGGGATAAGATAAGTTAGGGAGACATGTGGGAGGTGGTTCAGGGAGCAGATGCCAAAACTGTATGACAGTGAGTGTCAAACAAGGAGACAATGAGGGTGGAGGGAGCAGTGGGTGGCTGCAAGGAGAGGTGAGAGAGAGGAGACTATGGGAAGTGCGCATTAAAATAAGATAGAAGGACATTCTGCTTGGGAAAAGGACTAAGACTCATGCTTTGTATTCATGATACTGTATGGTGATTCTGGCCTTAAAGGATCATCTCTAATGCTGATATTGTTTTTGTACTGAAAATGCTTTTGTAGCAGACAAAAAACAAGCTTTCTGTCCATATGCTTGGGTACCATTTTAATGTGATTCATTGTTGTTCGGATGATACATCTGTGTTTATTTGATTTGTTAACTTCCTCTCAGTGTATCACCCTAACTCATGAGGTCTTTCTAAATACAGTACCCCTGCATGATCAAATATTTTTTAATTTATAGGGTACACTTTATTTTTGGTGTATAGAGAGCCAAAGTCCTCATGCCATGTCCACACCAGCCTCTGTAGCTGTAGCTTCTGTAACTCGATGCAATTTCTCATTCACATTTCTTTCATCTGTCTCTCTAAAAAAAAAATTAAGCATGTTTCTGGGGTTTACTTTCCATATTCTAAGGAACCCACTACAGCAGTTGCTACTAGAAACTGAAACCTTCGTGATTTTAACAAAGTTAAACAATGCTTACATTGTGAGCAAAGAATAAACTACAGCTCCATTGAAAAAAACTACAAGCAGGGCAGTGCAGTTATTTACATAATTGTAACTTAGTTTTGTCCATTTCCGTAAAACTCACCAACGCTCTCTTCTAGAGTAATTTATTCAACTTCCTAGCTGTTATTTCTGCTGTCTGAAAACTTCTACAGTGTTCATTCCTCTCTGTCCTGCTGTTATTACTGAGCTAGCTGCAGACCCTCGACTCACTCGTGGACTCGCCCTTCTGTTGAGCCGTAATGTTTAGCCCGCAAAGGTCTAGGGTTTATGGGAGATGATGTCCATTAAAAGTCAACGAAATGTGTTCCTTTTTTCAAAAAACTGTCCTTATTGAAACATATGAAATGGAAGACACAACATACTGTTGAGAAAGGCTCTGTTCCAAGGCTGGATTTTTAGTTACTAGTGCTAAATGTCAGTGGGATTTTGAATTATGTTTCTTTACTTTTGGAACAAAGCCAGGAAGTTCTGGACAGGACAGATGTCACACTAGAGCATTTGTCCTTTAAGACCTCTTTTGCGTCCACTTTGATATCTTCTTCTTTTACATCTAATATTGCAGATATATTTTAACAGCACTATTGGAAGAGAAGGACTGGATTAAGATGTTTTCCATCAAGAGGACATGGCTGGGATCACAATTATTTTAGGTCAAGCCAGCTAAGATTGAAATAAAAACATGAATAAAAACAATAATAAATAATAATAATAGTTTGAGCAAATTGTAAAACTTCACAAAACTATCCAGCTTCAAAAACTGAAAGACCTTGAATAGAGATGGAGGAAGTGATGGCAGGCTGGAGAGGTGAGAAAGAGAAGATTATGTGGTAATAGGGAGTCAAAAAAAAGTTTTAAAAGTCCCTCCAGTAAAAGTAACAGTTTGTGGAGACTGTGGAGAAATGTTCTGTATGTGTTGGCAACTGCCTTATGAAAACACATTAGCCTTGCAGACAAAATCTAAATAGCAGATAGCGGTGGAGGGTGGATGGGGGCAGGATTAACAAGTCTATACCTGCTCTTGAAGACAACGACAACGTGCTAACATTTTACTGACACATCGGGCAGACAGACAAATGAGAAGGAGGGAGGGAAAGAGTGCCAAGGTCAAGGTCAATAAATCAATGAGAAAAGTCAGGAAGACCCTATGAAACTCTAATGTGCATTTATATATACACGCCTCTGCGTGTACAATGGTTTTGACTTCTCTCATGGATGAAAATACTTATCTATCACTCTACAGGTACACAGTATCTCTGTCTGTCTGTCTGTCTGTCTGTCTGTCTGTCTGTCTGCTTTCTCTTCCAAACACTCGACCACTTGGTTATTTTGGGTTCTCCATAGGAAGTGCTGCTTCTCACCTGACGTCCCTGAGACATGGATTCATTACTGAGCCCGACGCCACCAGGATGCTGTGTGTGTGTGTGTCTCATGTAACTCATCTCAGGGCAATCAGTTGTTTGGGAAATTGCTGAGAGAGGTGTAATACACTCCCTTGCTCACTGTAATTTTCACTCTTTTCCTCTTCACTATGTCTCTCTCTCTTTTTTTGTCGTTTTGTCATATTTTGTTTCACTCTTTTTGTCTTTAGAAAACATGAATCAGTATTATGCAGCTTGATTTATGCAGCATGAGTTTTGGTCTAGAGAACCGGTTATACCTTCTGAATCCTCTGCAAGGCATTTACTGTGTAGCAGCTGCAGGAATTGTGAGTAGCAACCATGGTTAGCCAAGGTAGCTGGTGTCCTGCCTCATAAAACACTGTGGGCACTTTTATTCAGGAGATTTAAACATTTTTGTATGTTCACGGTTGAGTTTGAGTGTAGGTGTGGAGTCTTCTTCAGGGTATTGAGTGACAAAACAGCTAAACAAACATTAAATAATATGTAAATGAAATTGAGGACTCTCCTCCCCATGATAGAGCACACCTGTGTCCTATCTCCTATTTAATGTTCGTTGAGCTGTTTTGTCCCTCAATCCCCTGAAGAAGACTGTCATGTCGAAATGTTGATAAATTATTAAAACTCTTCTTTTGCATCGTGACTACGGGTGTGCAGCTATCTTTCTCCACACCTGTACTTTCACCGTGGTCAGCACCTCTCCAACACTAGTGTGCGTTCCTCCTCTCACTCATGACAGGCTTGAGTTTGAAACATTACAATGGTGGAAGATACTGTGCCCAAGAGCACTCATCATACACACAAAATCACTGGATTAAAAATTGACCTAGCGTGCGTCAGTATAGCACCAATACAATACTGGGTTAACTTGACCCAGTATGCGTCAGTGCTACATTGACCCAGCGTGTGTCAGAATAGCACCGATGCAATACTGGGTCAACTTGGCCCAGTATGCGTTGGTGTATGCGACACTCAGGTTTTAACAATAAAAGGCATGTAAGACAAGTCCCCAGCTGTAATTGAACCAGGGACATTGTGCCTTAACCATTCAGCTATTAGGATGCTGCTGGTGCATATGCTTTCTAAATGCAACATTATTGTATATTGGATGAAGATTTTCTTGTGTTTTGTCAAGATGCAGTTCGTTGAGCTCTCTATGCCAATGCAGTAACGGACTTCATTACAACCCCTGACAAAGTAAAGCAGACTGGATCAGAAAACTGAGTTGTGTTAGAGCAGTTTGAGAGCAAAACACACAAGGAAGAAGACAAGATGTTACAAGATGCTGCAGTTTGAGCAGTTTGATCAAGGTGAGCGACTCTTTTCCCTGTGTTGCTCCTGTGGAAACACAGTTGAGCCTCTGGCTAAGTTTTCTTATCAAGGTTCTCTTAAACCTACATGCTTTTTCCCTCCTAATCCCTTCCATCTAACCTTTGTATCTTTCTACTAGCTTCCCTCTCTGTCTCCATTTCCTCTCCCTTTTCTCCTCCCTCTCTCCCCCCCTCCCTCCTCAGTCTCCAGCGTCTCCCTCAGTGCCCCCAGTGAGAGCAGCTAAAATTAAGTGGTGCCACTTCTCAATGACACTTTAATGATAGCACCACTGCTCCGCACACAGAGAGACGGGAGAGGTATGAGCATCTGCTAAAGATAGGCCCCTCTGACACAAACACACAATACACACACACGTGCACACACAGAGACACACTCACACGTCCAAACGAGTGAGCCTCCCTTTGTCTCGCCTGCCACAGGGACCGTGGGGGACGGGTGGAGTCTAATTAAGAGCGTCCGTAGGGATACGCTTGTGCATGCTTGTGTGTGTGTGCGTGTCATTCCAGCTTGGCATCACCATCACCTGCCTGGCACTGCCATTATGGCTGGCATCTTAGAGAGAGAGGCAGAGAGAGAGAGAGAGGCAAAGAGAGGCAGAGGGGGAACTGACAGCAGACCAAAACATGGTGTTGCTTTTAATTGTTTTAGTATCTCAGAGAGGCGCAAAGAGAAAGAGAGAGGAAAGTAAAGTTCTCCTTTCATCAATGATATTTAGGGCATGTGTATTGAACCTCAGTACCAAAATGTGTCCTTAACATCGAGTTTCAAAAAGTCAAGTATTGGTGAGAAGTTTTGCTTACGTATTCTTTGATATTTTCAGATCTAAATCACAACTTTTTTTGTTTGCATTTTCTTATGCAGGNGTGTGTGTGTGTTTGCTGCCTGTCAGGCTGTTCAGAGCCTCCTGGTAATGGAGTTCCCAACATGTTCTTAATGTTGTCAGCATTAAGCAAGTGGTTGATCAATTAGCCCACTACTACCCTTACAACGTCAATACTCTGACTTTAAAACCTGTGTCAATAATGTAACATTAACTGCCAAAACACTGGTAATCACATAACACTGACTGTTAGTACAACACCAAACTGCTCGCTGTAAGATTACAGAGGTAACCATCATAGACACCTCTGCTGGTTCACCTGTCAGTGATATTTCTTTAGTATGACAACACATGTATTTTAAGTGTCTATGTGTCTGTTGACAGCATTTATTTATGAAAAGGGAGGGCAAGGAAAACTTTAGTATGCATGTGTGTTTGTGTGTGCGTGTTGATGTTACCATCAGGTCAAAGATGCAGCTGCAGGGAGGAGTGCCAAGTGACATTTTAAGACTCCCTCCCACCCCCTCTTAACACACACACACACACACACACACACACACACACATACACATACACCCACTGGGGTCTGACTGGACTAGACAGGTCATCAGCAGTGTGATGCAGGCCCTTGCCATGACTGGCGATGCACACACAGGCACACACACACACACACACAGACCAACGCATGCCACTTCTGTGGCAGATGAGATCAGAGATGTTCTCTTTTCAGCAGACATCACGTACTGAGCAACGTCTGCCTCCCCCGACACACACACACACACACACACACACACACACACGCACACATACAAAACAGTGCTACTCTTGCCAGACTAAGTTTGTCCTAAGTTTATTTTATCACAACAAATGATTTGTTCAACATACAATGAAAAAAAAGCTAGTAAACAAGTATTTTGTATCTAATTTTAAGATAAGTGAAGACAAAAGAAACTGAATGAAATTGAATTGCTGGTGAAAAAATGTTAAATCTGCTACAAGTTTATTAATGTTTTTGTTTATGTGTGTGTTGTCTTGAACACACAGGTGTTTTCACTTATTCTTACTTATTAGACTTCTGCTCAGGTTTACACTGGGAGGAGTTCTAGGTGGACCATGGGTGTGTAGGGCCTTTAACATCAGTTAAACATATTCTACAGAACTGCAGATAGTTTCTAGCATGTTCTCTTAATTCATGGAAACAAATTAAGTAACATTAGGAAATGAGGCACAAGTGGTTAACCTGTGGGCACAAATTTAGTTGTGCACGGAAATTATTAAACGTTTTACTCCTGATAACTGCTGTACCGATAATGCCGAGCCCATGGCGAGTAGTTCAGGGAGCCTGGGAGTTTGTAGCATTCCCAGTAAATATAAAGAACTGGGCTGATGCCTGACCAGACAGATCTCAGCAGCCAGAGTAAACAAGCATATAGGCCTTTTTCACAGCGGACATCTTGACTTTTCAGAGTAAGAAAATCATAGATGTTACCAATAATACTACAAACTAGCGGTGGGTCTGTTCTATTCAAGTGTCCCAGTAAGTCATGACAGCTTGACAGTGAACCAGCAAGCAAAATACCAGGACCCTGAAACTGAAGCAGCTAAATTGAATTCAGCCAACACTAATTTAATTATTTACACGTGTGCGTTTCTTACTGTGACATGACATCATGTCTTTTGTGAAAAAAGGCCTATTTAGCCTATTAAGGCCTTTAAGCAACATTTGTGAAACCACACCGATATATTATGGTCATTTTGTACATAGGGCCAGCAAAAATCATATCAGTAATACTGTGATTATTGAACAGCACCTTTGAAAATCAAAAAAATTCAAAATTAGTTACATGTGATACAGGTTTGCCACAGGTGGCTCTACTGGAAATTCAGCCCTCAGCCCAACAGTGTTAGTGTCATGTTGTTCTTATTGGGCCATGCACCGCCAACGGAAAAGCATCTGCTGCCATGATGCAGAATGAAGGTAGATACGATGTATGCCAGCAGCCACCTGCAGCCAGGTGTGTGTATGTGTGTAAGTGTGTGTGTGTGTGTGTGTGATGACCTCAGGACAAGTAATGAGTGATCTATTCTCAGCACTGCTTCCCAATGAATTGAGTTCCATTACACCTTGCTTTGCTCCAGTCAGGTATACTGTAGGCATGTGTGTGTGTGTGTGTGTGTGTGTGTGTGTGTGTGTGTAGTGTGAGAAAGGAAGGCTTCAAGGTTGAAGCACATCAATACAGAATGAGATGAGACCTTCCTTTTCAAGGCGCAGACACACACACACACACACACACACACACACAAGCTTACCACACATGCTACCACTGGGGGTTGATACACACTCATACAAACAGTAATTACCCCCAACAGCTTAAAAAGACATTTGCGGCGCATTTATAATGGATGCCAAATTACCAAAAGAATCCATTTACACACACAAATACATATGCGTGTGTGTGTCTGAAACAGATGTGCACACACATGCACATATACACACACACACACATTTAATGTTGTCTGCCCAGTAGAGTGCTATTTATGTCCAGTGTGAATAATTGCAGTCATTGATTCATCCTTTTAAAGGTAATTGAAGTCATTTAAGAAAGTATTACTTCATTGTCCTGTTGCTTACAAGAACTGACCAGTTAGCAGGTTATCACATACAAAAGCACACATTTGCATATACATGCAATGACATGTAAATAAGAGCAGCAGCAGCAGACTGTACATACTATACGCACACAGACAAGCAAATGCACACACGATGTACTGGGATTACATACTTCTCTTTCAGGTTTTCTTTTTATCTCCTCTCCTCCTGACCTCTCTTTCTTTCTTTTCCTCAATTCATCCTGCTCTGTCTCTCCTTACCTCTCTCCATCTCTCTTCCCTTCCTCTGTTCCTCGTCCATTCATTAATCTCAATCTCTCTGTCTATGCTCCTTGAAGTAAGATGTCAACACAGAGCAAACACATACACACGCAGACACAGAGTGATGTGCCACATCATCAGCTCCACTTGCAGTCACTGTTGCTGTTTGTCTGCTTGTAAAGAGAATCAAATCACATTCGTCTGTCCCGTCATATTCTCATCAAAGAGACCGCTGTGGCTGTGTGTGTTTGCGTGCAAGTGTATATGTGTGAACAAGGCTTTGTATTTACAGTATGTGTGCGTTTGCAAGCATGTGTCCATGAAACAATTACATTACCATGTAGTCAAGCAGTGCGCAGCAGTGAAATGAGACAGGGACATATTACACTGCAGAGTCTTGTTAACTCTACACTGACTAAAGTCTGAGGAAAATCTGAAAAATAGCTTGCGAGAGTCAACAAAGAGTTAAAAAGAGACAGAAAGACAGAGGTAAAAAAGACTGTACAGGAATAATTTAACCCCTTTCCCTCTGTTCCTGTTGGGCTCATTTGTTTGAATTCCAAATAACCAGAGCGTTAATCAGTTTGCATCTTTCAGGTGTTTCCTGCGGAACTACTGAGTTTGGTCCATAACCAGAATTGTTTAAGGTCACATCATGCCACTGAATAAGCACTTAACAGTGGTCGCTGGTTCCATGTTCCTACGTTTTTAATCAAATTATGACGACCATCATCAATACAATATCATGTATTGGAACAGACGTATTGCTCTTTTGGTGTGTTGCATACGAATAATATATCTATAGATGATCATCAAAGACATTTCTTTCATGTTCTTAATGTACTGTCCAAAGCTGAGAGATTTCTTTGTTACTCTGAAAATATAAAAGTGTAAAACTGCAGATATGAAATGATCTGAGGAGACTCGGGACACAACAACACAAAAATCAATAATTTATTGTAAAGTTTGTTGATAGATCCTGTAGTCTGAGTAAGACGCGTCGCTCTTCTCTGTGTCAATGAAAGATCCTTTATTGCATATTTTTATGTGTGAGCGTGTGGCCACTATCACAAACACTTCTGGTTCTCATGACTGCACGTTCATCTTACAGCACCTCCAGCTCTGCAGTACACACAGTGAACAAAGAAAAAAAATGAATGAGGGAAAAATTAAGTGAGGTAGTTTCTTTCTTTCTTTCCCGTTTTCTCTTTTCTCTTTCTCTCTGTTTCTCTCTGTTTCTTTCTCTCCCGGCAGTTTCAGTGAAAGCCACATCTTCTCAAGGACAGGTCAAAGTCGTGCACATACACACACGCGCGCGTGCATGTTCACGTGCACAGGCACAGACACACATGTATAGAGGAGGTAGTGCTGTATGTATTGTGGCAGCTCTGTGGGAAAAGCCTGTGGGTCTGGCCAGAGAAAAAAGGCAAAAATAGAATAGAGCCGTCGAGTTGCTGCGACTCCACTGGGCCAATTCAAATCTCTCTCCCTCTCTCTAGCGACACCTCACACCCACTAACCCACACACACGCAATATTCACATTTACTGCATATCTCAGTCTTTGCTTTGGTTTTCTGTTTCCCTCATTCTCCCCCTGTTTCACTCTGTATCTTTATTTTGATTTGATTTTACAGTAATCTTTGTTTGAACCAAGGGACACATGTGGAAAGAAGTGCGGAGTGTCACTTAACAACCTGGAGGGGAGGAAGAGTGAGCATATGGCAGAAATGCAAGGAGAAGAAGAAATGGAGTTATCAAACACTCACCGTCCAATTTAAACCTGTTCTCTTCCATCAATCTGCTCTCCTTTCACACACTGACAGACATTACCTCATAACCCGTGTGTGTGTATGTGTGTTTGTGTGAGCGTGTTCGAATGAAAATTAAACTTTTGCAGGCAGATTTTTACAGCTTTAAGCTTGTCTATCCTCGAACGCAGTCAGGCGATCTAAACCAAAGCCTTGTGTCTGGAAAGTTGTGACATTCAGAGGTCTGGAACGTTTCACGCCTCCAGTGATTCCATTTTTTCCCCTTCCATCAACCACATTTTGATGGTTAAGAACATTAGTCAGAACTGGGATTTTGTTTTCGTTTCCTGGAAGCTGAAGCTTGTCGGTAAGCTGTCAGGAAGAATTGGACACGTCTGGGGCCTTAGTGCTTTCACTAAAACTCTTAATGCTAGTGCTGAATAGTTATTTAAAATACTTTCAGAACACTTTTTAAAAGAGTTAAAAATCTTAGAAAAACAGTGTGAATTCTGCCACTACCCAAAAAGACACATTGTACAATTGTTTGTGGTGATCACCTAGCTTAAATTCTAAAGTTAATATCATTAATATCCATGATTGATCAGCAACAGTTCATAGTCACAGAAGGGGTTATTATGGATTTTTACAGAAGGTAAAATGATTGAAATCCTTGTAAGAAACATTTAGTATGAGATGTGGTGGTTCAGTTGTGTTTTTCCAACTAAACTGTGGACAGACAGTGATATGTAATATGTAAAAGCTACATACTGTATATACAGCATGTCCACTGAGACAAGAGGTGACATTGGTATGACAAAAAATAAGACACAAATGTAGTAGAAAACACTCAGTCAGCCTATAAATTTGTATGTAATGAAGGATCTTTAGGCCACGTTAAGACTGACATTAGCCCTGCATGAAAAAACACAGTCCTCTCATGAGTCCACTCCATTAAAGTAACGTGTTTGCTGACACACAGGCAAAAAAACGCTGGGTGGTGCAGCAAAAAGGTGAGCCTAGCTCAACTTTTGCATTGTATTAGATCGTCTCACTGGTACCTGAAGCAGCACCCTCCCACCAACGTTGTGAGAGTGCTCAGCAGGATTTTCATCACGTCCTTCAAAACGTCTGCTGTAAAGGATCATTTGGCTCAAACATGTGGGATTTTCTATACCTTCACCATTGGACACTATGGTTAATCAGCCTGTCACCGCAGCAACCATATGTGTTTGTCTTTATGTGATGTCTAAGGGCAGGGTTAAACTAGAAAGGAAGTGTTTTGTAAGACCTGTTGTCCGACAGTGTTTATGGTTTCAAACCGTCACACTTGAAGCCTGGCTGAAAAGCTGGCCGTCATAGAGAGGGGTGAGACGAGATATTGTTTAAATATAGGGATATTTTTTCAGACAGTCTCTCGTCATATTGCACTTGGGTTGTTCACATGAAAAGTGAAATAGTTGTGTCAAGTGAAATGGTCGGACCCCCCCCCCATAGGAAAGGCGTGGGGGGAGGTGGTTTCTGAAGCCACTCAACTGGCCGACAAGCAGTTCTGATGGATATACGTGTATACCAGTATATCAGAAGTATACTGGCACCTTAAGTGGCCTTCTTAATTTCATTTGCATATTCGGTATTCTGTATATACCCTCACCATCATGATGTTTGGACTTTCAGAAAAGCCAGACTAAAGCAGGGCTATCAAATAGTTTTTGATATTTTATTAACTTCAGATGTTTTTCACATTTTATAACATGTTTACCTGCACATAGATTTAGAATATATTTATCTATAAAAATATTACTCACGTCTCCTTTTTTTCTCAAGTATCTGAATTTACACTTCATGAACTCCCAGTACAGTGACTGGGTTTCACTGAGAGAAAAATGTAGGTTGACCCAGCAAGTGTGTGTGTGTGTGTGTGTGTGTGTGTAATTGATATAGAGTGCCACACAAGGCAAGATTTGTGGGAGAGAAGCAAAGGAACAGTTGCGGACGTGTGTGTATGATTATGTGTGTGTGTGTGTGTGTGTGTTAGAAACAGGGGAGTTAATTCTGAAACAGGCCGTCTGTTCTGAAAGCAGAGCATGTGTGCGTGTTGGTGCTTATGTGTGTGCTGCGGCCATGCGCTCTACTTTCTGAGAGCACAGGGCGGAGGGAGCGAAGCGGAGCGGGGCGTAATTAGGCCACGATTTGAACTCTCTTAGTTCCTCCCTGAGAGGGGGCACGGGGTCATGCCAACTATTATAAATCGAGCTGGGTTGTATATGTGTTCAGGTGTGTCTGTGTGGGTGTGATAATGTGTGAATTTGTGTGCCTGTGTGTATGTGTGCGAGAGGTATAGGAGGAAAAAGCGAGGCAGCTTCTGATTGGTTCAAAGAATACTGTTAAATATAGCTTCATCGGGGCAGCCTGGTGTCTTACTGATGCATGACATGCTTGTGATATTCTGCACTCAACTCACAACTGTTGGGTCATGTCACACCACTCTCTCTCCTCAGTTTCTCTGTATTGACCGCTGTAAATCAAATACAAGAGCTGCAGTGATTCAGAACGGTCCCAAAGCACGTTTATGGTGATAAAGAATTACCCTGATACATATTCATATACCAGTGGCTCCCAAACATTTTTAGACCGCCCCGTCAAAAGAATTTGTTTGTCACGGCATCCTCAGCCACCAAATCCCCAATATAACATTCATATACTGTATGTACAAGGATGCTTATCGATTTAATATTATTATGTTATATATTAAATGATAATATAGGCCAATTCTCAATCCCTCATGAATAAAAAGGGTGCTCTGCAGATTTACTGATAAATATTTAACATAAAATAAACAATGAATACAATTAAATATGCTAATATGTTAAATGTGTTTCTACAAGAAGAAGCGTGCAATACCACAGTGAATGCTGTCTGATGATGATGAATGTCTGTCGTCCACAAGGAGCCAAAACCTGTCCGTGAAGCTGTTAGCAGAGTTGTGTTGAGTCTGGTCACCACCCCTTCGATATCCTCCATTGTTCGCGTTGTGTGTTGCATTGAAGATGATGTCACGGCAGTTCACACGGTGGCTATCTGCAGTGGAAAACGAAATTGAGAAAAGTACCTGGTACCAAAAGTGAGTAGAGTCAAGTCGTACCATGCAGTGGAAATTAGGTTTAACTGTAGGTTATTGTTCCCGCTGCCTTCGACTGATTGGACGAGGCCTTCATCCAAGTTAAAGCTGCACTCCTCGGCATTTATAATTAGTTGGCGTGGAAATAAAACTGACACCATTCTATAAATTACATTTTTTTTGTCTCCAACTTGCTGATAGCCCATTTAGGGGCCACTGATCAATTAAAGTCCTTTTGTAACCTCCCCTGCACCCACACACACAAACACACTCATCCCATTAATGAGCGGACGGCTAATTAAGACTCAAAAAAGCGGGGGAGTCACTTCTTTTTGATTGATAGCACCCACCGTCTTCTCTTCCTGCTATTTTGCATTTTAATGTTCATTAATAAACTTTTATTGTTTTGTTAATTATAATACCACCCTCCCCCGTTGAGATAATAACTGAACAGAGCGATTTGTTCAGAAAGATTTTCTGCTACATGAAGGAAGACGACGGACGAATTGGCAGGACAAAGGGAGAAAAAGAGAAGGAAAGACGGGAAACAAAAGAGACAAAATAAATGAACTGAGAGAAAATAGCAGGAAGTGAAGTGTGAAGTATGGTCGTGAGAATTTAAAATGGCCTTTTTTCATTCTCAATCAAACTAAACAATACAACAGCCTTCGTGATTAGTGTTTAATTGAGTTTTCAGTAGCGTGGCCTTTGAAGCAGCGAGTGTCCACGATGGCTGATTGAAATCTAGACAACCTCTTGAAATGTTTGCCCTCTGATGATACAGTTTTTAAGGCGGCTAAAAGCATAAAACCACCAAACTTTTCCAAAACAATCTTGAAACTTTCTCTCAACTCTCTCTCTCTTATTTAGTCTTAATAAGGTCATGTGACAGACATACCGTGTATACAGTGTATGTGTGTGTGTGTGTGTGTGTGTGTGTGTGTCTGCAGGCAAGAAAGAAACTGATTGCTGCAACATCTGATTGCTTTTTTTTTCATGCTTAAGTACATCTGCTTGTGTAGGCGTGTATTTATGTGCATATACGAGTGTGTGTGTGTGTGTGTGTCCGCTCATTTAAATGTGCACGTGTGCACGTGTGCACGTGTGCACGTGTGCATGTGTGCTGCGGCCCTAGAGGTGCTATAGGCCAGGGACGCGCATGATGGATCGTGGAGGCCAGTTGATAGCGCCATTACTCACTGACGCACACACACACACATTCTCACACGCACACACGTACACACCTGCCTGACACCTGTCCCCCATGGGGGTCTGCTTGCCCCTGAGGCCATTGCCCCGGAGACGAGCAAAGCCCAAAATTATTCTGCATGACAGCAAATACACGTAAAGTTTGTAAAAGGAAAGAACTTCAAAACTTTGTAGGACATTTCCAACATGGTCTTTCTCTCCCTCTCTCTCTTTCTCCTGCTGCCTAACTCTCCCGTTTCTCTTGCACTCTTAGATAGATAGATAGATATATAGATAGATCTCTCTCTCTCTCTCTCTCTCTCTCTCTGTCTCTCTCTCTGCTTGGAAAACAGAATTTATCTGGTGTATTTCACGCTAATGACCTCAGAGGAGAGGGGGGATTCCTACACATATGATAACATTAGGAAATGGCGTATATGTAAGATCCATTAAGTCTTGACAGGGGATATGTCTATGCAGAGTGTCAAAGAGAAAACATGACCTACCAGCACAAAATAAGTGGAACTGATACACATGGGAGAATGTGGAAAATGGCTTTTAAGGTAAAACTGATAGAGTCTAAATGGATAAAGAAGAAAACACCACAAGCAGTACAGTCATTACTTTAACACCGGTAGAGAGATGTACAATTGTCTGGTCACTGGGAACCTTGGATTTATAAAATGTTAACTTCATGTAATGCAAAGAACAGTGCATTTAGCTTAGTAACCATGCTTTTTTGTATTTTTTTGTACTTTTTACTTTAAAGTTCTGAAATGTACTAATTATTTTATCACCTAAGAGCCAAGTGTGATATTTATCAGCTAAGTAGTAGTTTTACCCATTGGTGGGTGATCATTTCAGACTGGCTGTCAACATTGGCAGGGTGATCATATATCTGGTGGAGTATTAAAGACTGTATGACTACCAGTGTTAATTAATCACCTTGTTATTATTTGACTTTAATTTAGTCTTGATGTGCTGATAGCCCCTTACACTGGAACCAGTCAGTATTATCTAACACAAAACAAGCAATTAAATCTAAGAATTTTTCTTTTTACTTTTTTTAAGCACAATACAGAGGTGGAACATTTAAAAGTCACAAGTAGGTCTCAAGTCTGGAGTCACAAATAAAGTTTTATACCAATTTTTGAATCTTAAACAAGTCATTATGACTTGTTTTGCAAATGCAAAGCCATTTTAATTTTTCAACAGAGAAATGTTTTTTACCCTTTGCTGGTCCCGCACAGCCAATGACACGGGATCCATAATGACCCGGTTCAAGTGACTACCTCAACCTTAGTGTTACTGTAATGTGTTAAATACTTTGTATTGACACAGCATCTGCACAAAGCATGCTAGGCCTACTACAGTAAAGTCTGTTTACTGTAAGAGTGACCTCGCACATGTCTGTGGTTTTAGGAACAATTGTTCAGCTACTGCTGGTCATTCCTCAATGACAGCTAATATTAGACGTTGCCGATTGTTAATTAATAATAATAATAATAATTAATAACATCCCAAATCTAGGATGCCAAGATCACCTCTGTGTTGAGGGCTACTTGATTTCTATTTAGCAATGTTAATTAACTCTTAGTTGTCTTAAAGCAATACTCACAAAATGTTTTCTATATGTAGTTTACCTAATTTTAGCTTTTATTTCTCTTTTTACTCACCCTGTGTTGAAAGTTGTTTATTACAGTAAAAGGTGGTTGTTTACTCAGTGGTAGTTTTCAACTTGAATTCAAGTGGTGACATAAGAGACGTCTTCCCTGTCAAAACAAAGAGCTGAGAGCTACTAAAACAATCCATAGAGCTGAAAGGGACTGCACAGTTGCTGCACAAGCGACCCCTCTCACATCCTTTGATCCATTTTTACTGCAATATAGAAACATTGATTAGTGGAACCTACAGTACATATTTCATGTGTGTCTACTGTGTTCATATGTGTCTGTGTCTCTGCCTGAAGCATCTTTGTATTTCAAGTGTTGAGTGAATGAAAGGTAGTTCTTCTGTGTTGACGGATATTATGGGAAGAAAGAAAAACTCAAAAGAATAAATAACATGACACAAATTGAGGTTCAGTGGCTAATTGGCATTAAATGGGGCATCGAGCGCGGTGAGAAAACACTCATATCTCACTTCATCTTCATTAGTGGGAAACTGATGTGATTTGCTTGTGTGTGTGTGTGTGTGTGTGTGTGTGTGTGTGTGTGTGTGTATGTGTGTGTGTGTACTTCAAAAGGAACAGTAACCAGCAGGCACTGATAAAAACAATATTACTGGGTCATATGTGTATTTTCAATCACTGTATCTTGCAAAGAATTCTTTCAGTATTGACAGAACAACAGAGGTGCATCAGCTGAACAAAAACTTGTTGTGGTTTACATGAGCTGCCACACAAATGGTTCAGTTTCATTGCTCAACAAGCCAAAAGAGGCTGTAGACATTTTCTGTAAATGTCAAACCTGCTGTCACTCAGATGTGTATGAGGTCCATTATTATTGTGTTAGAATTTTCCTAAATTCATCTCTTTGTTTTTTTTTGGATATCAAAATACGGCCATCTCTCAAGCAAAACTATTTACCCAAAACTAACAAATTCATGATTTATGATTCATGCTCAGATCCTTTAAAAGAGACGAAAGCAGCAAAGGTTTTTTTATTATAGCATTTTAATGCTACAATCAGTGATATAAACAATAAAAAATGGGTCAAATACAAACCCAGTGTCCTGTCAGATCAGTAGTTTTAAATTGGTCTGTGCAGCTGACTTATAAAGCACATACATACAGTATAACATAATTGGTGGCAGGGTGTTCTACCCCTGCCATGTGTCTGTTTTACACTGTGTTATACTCTGTTATACACATACTTCTGTGAAACTGGTTTCCCTGCTGTGTCAGCCACAAAAACAAAATTACCGAATAGACTTGGTGTAAGAATCAACTGTTGCTGATATCTATTATTCCACACTGTGACAGATTGCTTGTGCAGAAACAGGCCCAAAGGTCTCACTAAGCGGTGAGTAAAATGTTGTACCATCTGTTTATCTTGACATATTTGAATATGTGTTTCAACATTTCTAAGTTAGATTATTAAATATCAGCTATATATTTGTTGGGTTTTTTTTGCAATATATGATATTTGTTTCAGTTCAGTACCACTTGCCACCCACACCTACTGGTTAGAGAACCAGTGCTTAAAGCCGCAGTGTAATTCAAACACTGCATAAGAGACAATGACTCATACTAACTAATCTGCCATAACTACGGCAGTCTAATGCGCTGCCAGACATTTTCACTGACATGCAGTCAAACGGAGACATCAAAGAATATATTAGTTACTTTTTTAGTTTAATATTAATGTTTTACCAATGAATTAACCACCTTTAAAGGTTAAAAACCAATGAAAAAGTCATTAAGGCAGGCAACCAGCCAAACAGACAGAAGGTTAAAGGCTCATAGTCTCCAACAGACAGACAGTCAGAAATATTTGGTCAGACAAACACACAGAAACAGACAGACAGAAAGGCAGCTAGCCTGGTAGACAGACAGGTAGCTAATGTTATATATAAGGACTCTCAGGGACTTGCTACAGCACACAGCAGAGCACCTGGGGACACGGCAGCCATATGTTTAAGCTTTGTCTCGTCCTACAAAACTCAGTCTGCCCTTCACGTGATTTGTCAAAGGGCTGCGCACGGTGACAGGTACAGGGTACAGGAGGACCCGAGATACTGAGACACACAGCAACTAAAGGAGAGAGGTGGATGGAGGGAGAACAGCCAGGGGAGGTGGGGGGGTTGGAGGGATGAAAAGAAAAAAGAGGAGGAGGGTGACGTGAAATACAGCAGGGCTTCAAGACGCACAGGAAACAGAGGGAGAGGGAGACTGGCCAGAGACTAACAGTGAGAGTTGAGGTGTGTTAGGCAACAAAACGGGTTCAAAAGTGTGTCCAGGGTGGGGTGTATATGAAGTAATTTAGGAAGAAAGGAAGCGTGGAAGGAGAGAAAGAAGGAAGGAAATAAAGAAAAAATACAAGCAGGTAAAACACAGCAGGACCAGAGATAGTTTAGAGAAGAGATGAGGGGGGAAGGAGGTATAGGTTAAGAAGAAGCAGAGTGCCTCCAGGCTTCTTTTCCTCTCCTTCTCCCAACTCTGCTCCCTCACTCCCCCCACCCGCTTTTCTCTTGTCCCGTCTTTCAGTCCCCCTTACCTCCAACCAACCCACACCTCCACCCCACCCCCCCCCACCCCATCTCTTCCTTCTGTGCAGGGGGTTGAGGCGCTGAACAGATTATGGCGTAATTAAGGCGCTAAAGCAGCACATTATCCACCTGGTGGCTTATCCAAGGTGGCTAGCACCATGGCTAGGCTAATCAGCCTATGTGTGTGTAGGTGTGTGTGAGTGTGTGTGTGCACAGCCAGCAGCATTGGGGCCCATCTCACCTGATTAAGGCCTCTTATAGGGATGTGTTAAAAGCATTAGGTGAGGACAGGAATGTAATTCGTCATGTTTAAAGGCTGGAAATTGAATCAGGGATTAGGAGGCAGCCAAATGAGCACACATACTCGACTGGAGGGAAGTCATATCTCACCGTCTCTCTCTTTCTTTCTGTCTGTCTCTCTTTTGTCATGTCCTCTCTTCATCAGCCCATCTACGTTCTTTGTTCTTCTCCGCTTCCATCTATTTGTTTAATTTCTCTCGTTCCCTCTCTCTTTCTAGTTCCGAGTTGACTCTGAGGTGACGTGCATCTCAAAGCAGGGAGACAAACACATCTCACCGACACTCTTTCTTTCTCCCCCCTCTCTCTCTCTCTCTCCACTGTCCTCTAAGTGGTTAAATTGAAAATAATTGTGCAGACAGACCCCAGAATGCAATCAAAGAGCACGACAATGTACTTGGAAGAGAAGCTGGTATTATTAGGTCGGGGAGAGTACTAAGTGTATAGTGAAATACCTCAGAGAGTAATTTTATACCTTCAGACTTTATTAAAGCTAATAGGTTTATATATACCTCCCCGAGGCTGGTCAATTCATTAGTTGTAACCGTTAGGAACTATTACACACACAACAAAGTCAGAGCATTGAGACGGAGAGGAGGAGAGAGTGTGTGAGGCTGGACGTCTGTATTCATGTATTCCTGAGACGTGTCATAAATAGCAAAGCAGATTAAAAAAAACTATTACAGGAGGTAACTCTAAATAACAGGAAAAAAAACATGAAGTACAATCTTACAGAAATTTAAATCATAATAATACTGACAAAATAAGTTCTATATACTACTTAAGGAAAATGAAAAGCTACTCAAAACAGCACAGCTAATACAAATAAATGAATTATTAAAATTGAAAATGTGATGCAAATAATAAATAAGATAATAATAAAACAAATAATAACCACCACAGTTTCACAAATTAGCTGTGAAATAGTTTAATATCTTATTAGTATTATTATTATTATTATGTCTAATTTCCTGTAGCTTAATTTAGGTTTTTAACATGTGATACACACCTAATAATACTAATTGTAATATTACTACTACTACTACTACTACTACTACTACTACTACTCGTACTACTACTAATAACAATAATAATAATAATGAAATTTGATAGCCAATTGATTGAGATAACATTTAGCATTTATTGTAGTATCAGTTTATACTGAGACAAGTAAAGAAATATCACATTCAGTTTAAACTGAGGTGTGACTTCCACATGCCAATGTGACAAAGTCCACATGTAACGACAGCTGTTTATGAACGGCCTCGTAGTTTTGCCAAAGCAGCGCTGAACAAAGAATCGAATCAGAAAACTTGAAAGAAAAACGAAAGCAGACTCGTAACATTGGAGTGTCTTTGTCAAGGGCGCTGCCTTTATTTTCATACACTGCTGAGTGGGACATGCTGAACAGTAAAATGCAGAGTGCTAAAGAGCCAGTAGTGTGTGTGTGTGTGTGTGTGTGTGTGTGTGTGTGTGTGTGTGTGTGTGTGTGCGTCCTTATATGTGAGAGACACCTTGAGGGGGTATGAAGGTGATGATGGTCAAGTCAAAGCGTGTTTGAACTATAAACAGGATGAAGGAAATTAAAATTGTAACATATTTTTGTTGGCATGTACATGAATTAAGTTATCTGATAGGAGATAAAGATGCTTTGCAATCTGGCACTAATTTCAGAACATGTACGGTTCGTCTGTTTAGGGAAAACACTTCATTTACCACAAAATAATTCTTAGCAAATGATGTATATACTGTATATACAGCATTGCTTTTGAAAGATTTTGTTGTGTATGTTAAAGGGTTACAGACACGGCTTCATGCCCTCTTTTTAGCAAGCAATTCCCCTGCTGTAGTGTCCTTGAGCAAGAGACTGGACCCTCACCGGTTCCCATGGGTGCCATTTTACAGTTAACCTTTTCCTCTGACCTCCCTGGAGGCAGCAAATGAAATAAGTTACTCTACAGGAGTGAAAGATTAAAATGCTAAATTTTCCTAATACCTTTTAAGAGTATATGTTGGTTCAGTGGACACGCACAACATCACAGGAACAATAGCAGCTGTGTGTGATATTATCAATATCATACGAAGTATAATGAAAAATATGAACAAAGTCTGATTTTTTTCCCTATAATTATTTGAAGGCGGATGAGGATGTTGCCCTTGTTAGCACATTATTTTAAATACTTTTAATCACACAATTTATGAGAAGATGGAAGGGAAAACAAGTTTGCCTTTCACCGTTCTGTATGTCTGAAACCTCACCTGCTCCTCCTGCTTCGAAACTGGTGCAGCACAAAGAATAAATCTCAGAAAAGTTAAATTAAACAAGGATAGGAAGCATCAATACAGAAAGGCTGAGTCATTGTCAAGGGCACCTTTTTATATTCAGTGCAGGGTGGGACATATGTGATCATGCATCTGCAGCTACTATTAAATTACGACAGTACTGTCGGCAATAAGACAGCATATGGTCCAAAAGTGTTCTGCAAATTTTAATCGGTGATCAAATTCTTAAAAGACAAAATATCTAATGTCTATAATTTCTGAATATGTACATTTTATTCAAACCAAATGTTGAGGAATTTGAAAAAGTCAGTTTGATTGAGATTCAGCCTGGTAGCCTAATGTTTTTTCTCACAATCTGCACATGGATTATCAGCCAGACATTTAATCATCTGATCTGAATGAGATTCACTAAAGACAATGTCAGCTAAAAAATAAATAAGCCAGATTTACTTCTTTAGAATGCACTTGAATAATACTTTCAGTGGTTAACTTTATTTATTTTATTAACTATGCATATTTATGTCACTAATAAAAATGTGGCTGTTGGCAGAAGATCTGTTACACACACTTCTCTAGTCTCTCTGCATCTTTTTGTTTTATTTTTATCCATTTTTTGGCGATACACGCATGCTCCTGCAACATGCAGGTCGTTGTCAAGATCGCAGCCCTGTGCACGTTATTGGGTCACATCTGTGATTCTATTTTTAGACTGGAATCCCAGTCAGATGAATGTCATTGCCACTAACACAATAATAAACAGATTTTTACTTCATTCAAAAGCTGGATAAAAACAATTTGGTATTTGTCTGACTCAGTGGATCATGCAATTAGACAGTGGCAGTCATGGCATTGTTTTAAATGTTTACAGTGTGTGCATTATTATAAAGGTGAAATAACCTGTGATGTGCTCTTTGAAAATTAAATAAAATAACAATTGTCATGAAACCAAATGCATTTTCATGTGACTCAACATGACAAAAATGTCGTCACATTATTTTTAGTTTGAGTAACACTGCAATTATTTTGCTGCTTTCTTTCTTTCTATAATTACTGTGTAATTACAATGTAACTCCATGTAACAAAATGTGACACAGCTGCATGCTACCACCAGGCCAATTACTCACCTGACCTTGACTGAATTTACTAATCACACAGTTAGACGTGGTGACACCATAAGACAAATACACCACCTGTCCTGTATTTTTCCCATATTAGTAGTTTGTGTAGAACAACTCATAATTCACCAGTTTCCATATTTAATTACTGTCTAATTACTCCATAATTACTGAGAGGAGGAAATAGCAATCAACATAATGGGAATGACATGACGATACGGTTTCAATAAAAGTCATTCTGATTATTAGGAATATATCAAACACCACCTGAAATATCATTAAAAAGAAACCTCATTTTAGGTGTTAAACCCTAAACTTTAATTTTACCACTAAATTCTCTGTGTGTATGCATGTGTAATTTTGTGTGACGATTACCTCCGTGTGTCGGCCTGTTTTACGTGATTAAACCTGTTACAGTGTTACATATTCAGCTTGTTCCATTGACCTGCACACACTTAATAGAGGTTTAGCAGCAAAACAAAGCCTTTCAAAACTAATTGAACCCACAGGAGCTTCCAGACCAAGCATTTGGATGAATTTGTGAATTATGTGAGAGGTTGCAGTTATCAGAAGGAAAATGTCATCCTGGCTCTGCCTGTCTCGATGATCTAGTGTGCTCTTTTTTGTTTATAACTTCACTTTATGCGTGGTTGTTCTGTAGCTATTCTGGTGCTGAATGTGCTGGATGACTCTGTCTGCCAGCTCAAAGACAAAGAAGGACGGTCATTAGACTATTCTGTAACATCAGGTACTGTACACCTCTCTCTCTCTCTCTATCTCTCCTTATTTCTCCCTCTTTCTCCCTTTCTGTCTCTCTATAACGCACACACACTTTCCATCTTTCTTGCTCTATTTTTCTGTTTCTCCCTCTCGCTCTCACACACACAGACACACACATTTGTTCTGCGCTGCGGTCCGCATTCCATCAAAGTCCAGCACCATTTCCTGGTATAGAGCGCCATCTACAGGTCCTATGAGGATCACCTCAGCTGCAACTCAAATCTCTGACACCCATTTGCTGGTTTCAAAACAGGCAAACATTTTTAGACTCAGCAACACGCTCGAGGGGAGGTACACCCTGAGTAACGACTGTGATGTTTGATTAGTGTCGACACACATGAATGCAATATAAATACACAGAGTTTAATACGTGAAAAAAGACCATCTTCTCTAAAGAATTATACAGCATTGTTTTGCAATGAAGAGGTCCCTGGTAGGAAAGCTGGGTTGCTGGGAAAAGTATTTTTTACACGAAAACTATGACATGAATCGCCAACTTTGGTATGTTGCTGTTACATTCATGTGTCTCTACAGGAATATTTCAGCTGGGGAAAAAAACACTGAACTTTAGGCTTCCTGATTAACATACCTTAAAAGGGTTGTTTTTATAGTATAATCTTTTATAGTATAAAATTGCCACAGTGGCTAACCCTATATTTCAAAATGACGCGTTTACAACATTTGCTATGAATGTACTCATATTTATTACAAACTACTTTTAGATAAGTTTCAAAGAGCAGTTGTATGATTTTAACTGAATGCTCTGGACTGCATGTTAATAAAGGTTTTGTGTGTATGCGTATGTGTGTGTGTGTGTGTGTGTGTGTTGCACACGGAGGGTACATATTCTGTATGTGGCTGAGTGAATGCATTGGCCTAGGTGCAACTGCTTTAGCTTTTGTCTTCTATTCCGTGAGCTCCTACAATAGCCTGTTATATTTGTTAAAGTGATGAATGAGTTTGCCCATTCCATTCTTCATTTCGTGTGTGTGTGAGTGTGTGTGTGTGTTCCAGCCTTCTCAAAGTCATTGTTTCCCTAGAGAGGGGTCAGTGTGCTGGTCAAAGCTTTCTGCTGCCATGCTCACCTCCCACCACTGACCAGAGAGAGGGAGGGAGGGAGATTTACTCACTTATACCTGTAATGGAGGAAAATTAAAATAACACTGTGATCTTTCACTCTTTTACTCTTTTATTTGTTTTGTTTATAATTGTAATATTTAAGAGCGGTAACAAGGGCAAAAGGTACAGGTACTCTAACAAAAAACTGTTATAAGTACTCAACAGAATCCGTTTTTTTTGTGTGGCCTGAAGTTTAGCAACATTTCTGACATTAAGGGAAGAAGAAGAAGAAGAAGAAGAAGAAGAAGAAGAAGAAGAAGAAGAAGAAG
>NTHP01000102.1:2167873-2227788 GCA_003416845.1 Oplegnathus fasciatus
GGGGGGGGATGAAAGGATCTCCCACTTCTACGTGAGGGAGAGAGGAGGGAGGGGGAGATGGGTGGAGAAAAGATCAACAAAGCTTCATTAAAAGTTTTACATTCTGCTTATTTCTGCCATCTCTGCCACGTGTCTTCTTTTATGTGCCAAAGGTCTTTTGGGTTTTGTTAGGAACAGATATTCCCTTAGAAATAAATCTGTGTAACGCTGCAGGAGTACATGTGCAGCTCAGAGATTTAAACAGACACAAATCATTCCTTTGTGTGCTTCCCTGCAGCCCTTCGGTTTTAAAGCACGTTATAGTAGACACATCTACTGTAGCCTGTATCTCTTAATCAGGATCTCTCATTTTGATGTTATACAATATTGATCAAAATTACTAACTGGCAGAAAAGCTGTTTTCCCTGCAAAGTACTACAAGAGAGCTTTTTTTAAAAAATTAGGTCTACCTCTTTAAGGTAGAGCATTAAAAACAGAATATGGCTTCAGATTTAGACCTAAAATACTTTGATTACCAGTTGGTCAGAAGTTTAGGATTTTGGTCGGGATTCAATAAAAGGTGGAATACACCTCTCTGCTTTCATCTCCTCTCTCCCCATTTCCCTCCCTGTCTCCTCTTTCCCTGGTTGTAAAAAGATCAGTCTGTTCTTTGGTAGAAGGTGTGATTACTTCCTCTCAGCGCCGGCTGTGTTATGACAGGGCTTTTTGTCTTCCGCCCTCTGTCTCTCTACAAAGTGGTGCAAGGCCTTAAAAGTCTGCACTGCTTCTTTACATATGAAAGTGTGGAAGCAGAAGGTGGCTGGTAAGGTGTGTGTGTGTATGCGTGAGAGAGGGAGACAGAGAGTGTGCGTTTGAGTGTGTGTGTTCATCTCCTAACATGAATTTCAAGAGGAGAATGGGCTTGGCCTGTTTCATTCTGTCATGGTGAACTTTATTTGATGATGGGCAGATACAATCTGTAGCTGATCCTGTACTTTGACTTTTTTTTTGGCAGAGATCAAAGCAAAAGCAAATTCCCTAAGGGTGAGTACAGTAAATAAATTCCACAACTATTAATATCAAAAGTGCAGTGTATGTCATTTTGTCATCTGAACAAGTTCACAAAGGGAAATACTCAATTTATAGTTTGGCTTGGTGTATGTTCAGTTCTAATGAGCTCTGTCAGTCGTGTTTCGTGTGCACATCCCTCATAATTGTATTGATTGATTGATTTATATGAGCAACACAGTCCTCTTGTCTTTCATTAAAGAAAATTCAAGTTTTTACAATATTGGTCTTATTTTTGTAGCAAAATCTTTGATAGATAAACATTAAAAGCAAGCAGTTGAGAAGAAGTCATGCAAATGTGGAGCCACTTAGAAAGCCTAAAGTGAAGATGAATTTTTGGTGTTGAAAGAGCAGATTTAAGGATTTCCTCAGCTCCATTGGTTCCTGTTTAGATTAAATGACAAATATAAATGTTTTTGCTGTCAAGAGATGCAGTGCACGAGTAAAGCAATGCATCACTTTGGAGACAGATAAAGCTTTGTTTTCCATTCATCTATGTGCCTTTATATTTAAAAAGTCTAATCAATGTGCTGTTGCTGTGACCAATATTGTCTTTGACTGAGCCTGCAGTGCTGTTGGTTACAAGACTTTGTCTGTTTTGAAACAGACAAAATCCTCACTGTAACGGGGAACTGTAGTCCTGCTATCCTGAGGACACAAAGAGCTTTAAGTCTGTAATCTGACAGGCTAGTCTTCTCATTAAGCTGACCTGCAGGTTGCTGACTAGTCAGTGAGTCTCATGCTTTCAGGTTTGTCAGTCAGTCATGTGTAACGTCTTGTGTGTGTGTGTGTGTGTGTGTGTGTAGCAGCCAGCATATGGGCAGTCCAAGGTTTAGAGGAGGGGGATTAAGTTGGTGTGTACAATCCAACCTTGTTATTTTCTTCCTCTCTGACCCAGTTTGTTTGTCGTACAACATGTCTTTGGTTTTGACAAAAATCTTCTTCTGCCCTGAAACCTTAGTCAGTCTTTATTATACATTAATTCGGCATCTTGTTATGTATAGGCAATGATTCTAATTTTGAAAATGAGGATGGCAGCAGTCACATGCATTACTGCATCACTCTACAATTAGTAATGTGTGAGGTGTCTTGCTTGACGCAATGACAAACAAATGATACAGCACTCCTTTTAAGTGCATTGTTCAAAAATGTTTGAAAATGTTTCAATTCTTCTCACATTTTCTATTGTTCTTTCACACTCTTTTTAAGAATGACATGTAAGAATGTAGAATTAAATAAAACCAATACAATAACTTGAACGCACTGACTTACAACAATAAATAAAACAATTGTAATTGTATTGTGAAGTCATTTTTACATGCCCTTTAACGTGAAAACATGAAAAATAAATAGGATCAGTTAATTTAAAGCGAATATATTTATTCTGTTCTGTTAAACTTTAACAACTACAGTGCACATTTCGAAAAAAGTACACGGAAAGAATTGCTTTCTTCTGGCGTTTCTCATCTGTTCGAGAGCAAATGAGAGAGGCAAACCAGAGAGAAAGAGATGCAGGGAGAGAGAAAGTAGAAAAACAGAGAGGGGGAGTAGCGTCTAGGTCAGGGTGCCCTGACTCTGTCAGTGAGGCTGATTTTATGGCATGCTGTCTGGACAGATGCCATCCACTAGTAACCACTGCTTATGTGTGTGTGGGCCTGTGTGTGTTTCTGGATTTAAGTGTTTGTGTCTCTTCATCTGTGCATAAATGTGGATGTGTGTATTCGTGTGTGTGTGTGAGTGTGTGTTTGTGTGGCTTAAGCACATTAAGCAGCACATTTATTCTCATTGTCAGAGGGCTTCAACAAGTGTAAACAGCAGACGTTCAATGTATTCTGTCTCTTGTCAGATACAGAGTCCTTTTTACTGTAATAGTTTTTCGTCTTCCTTTCTCCAAAGGACCTTGCTGGTCATATATTACTGGAATAAATTCTGTTCTTGTTTTTTCTTTCTAAGCTGAAACTGACACTAGTTTAATATTGGAAACATACAAAAGGCTGGTAAATCTTTACTTACAGTACCTGGAAGCAGCAGAGCTTGACGTTAAAGGTTAAACTGGACACAAAACACATTGAAGTTTTGGTAAATGGTTAATGCAAACAGCTGCTCAGCTTGCAAATATATTTTGAGTGTCCAACACAAGGTTACTGTGTTCTCGTAGGACACCAATGGGGAACTCCTACGCGGGCCAGCTGCGGACCACGCGCTTTGAGGAGGTCCTCCATAACTCCATTGAGGCATCACTGAGGTCGAACACCGTAGTGCCTCGACCTGTCTTCTCACAGCTGTACCTCGAGACAGAGCAGCCGTTGGCACATGATGGTAGGTTGCATGGATGCAAAGGAGAAGGTGTGATAACAAGTTTAGCAAAAGAGTTCATTTCCTCCAATTTGAATCCTGACATTGTGATTGCATCTGTATCTAATTGTCACTCACATTAAAATTGTATGGTTTTTGTGTGTGTCCCCAACAGGTCGTACGGAGAATTATGATGAGGACGATGAAGATGGCTCAGAGTCTAACAGCCCCCCAATACCCTATCAGACGAAGCCCCCGCCTGAGGGATGCTGCACCACTGATGGTATGTGTACATATACACATATATGTATATGCTCATAAAAATCTTAAAAACATACACATTTACTAAGATTTTGCACTGCATAACAGTCACAATTAAAAGATATAAAGAAATATCCAGGTCAACTGTCTGCATACTGTATATTATTGCTCTTCTTATTTGTGCTACAATAAGACACAGTAATCAAACAAAAGCTACCAGATCATTTTGTGAAAATAACTGTCCTTTCCTGTCTTTTCCTCCCCACAGGCTTCTGTCAGGCAGGCAGGGACCTGCGTCTGTCCTCGCTGGCATCAGATCCCTTGGATGTGCCCCCTGGGTTCATGTTAGTCGGGGTGAAGTCCCCCTCCCTCCCTGAGAACCTGCTGGTATGTGCCGTGGACCGCCGCTTCCTGCCGGACGAACGGGGTCACAACGCTCTGCTGGGTAAGGCAGGACGCTCACAGAGACACCGGAAAATATCATCGCTGTTTGTTGAAAAGTGAAAAACTCTTCAAAATGTCAACTTTCAGGAACAAAGGAATAGTTCACCATTTATTTGCCTTTATTTGCTTTCTTGCCAAGAGTGAGGAGATGGGACTTGCTAAGCCTAGCTTAGCATCAAGACTGGAGACAAAGGGAAACAGCAAACCTGACTCTCTCCAAATTAAAAAAGATACTGTTATCTTTACTATAGTATACTATACTTAATGGCACTACTCCTAATGAAACTCCTAATGTTGAACTAATCCTTTAAAGTTGATTATCGAGATGGTTACATGTATGTAACGCAGCCTGTTGTAATCATACATTTTCTGTATCTGTGCTCCCTTCAGGCTTCTCGGGGAACTGTATGGGCTGTGGAGAGAAAGGCTTTCGTTATTTCACAGAATTCTCCAACCACATTAACCTGAAGCTCAGCACCCAGCCCAAGAAACAGAAGCACTTGAAGTACCATCTGTACCGAAACAACCAGGGCGTGCTGGTCAAAGGAGCTCCCATCTGTTGGAGGGGACATGGTAAGAGATGGATACATGTGTTGTATTTGGCAACTGAAGTGATTCTCTGGTTAAACACTAATTTCTGGTAAATTATAAATAACATATGAAAAAGAAAAATGTATCCTAGTGTTTTAAAGGTTGTCTTTTAATGAAGGTAACCACTGTGGATCTGGTGTGTATTATTGCTCTTTGACACCGCACTAGGCGAGGCTGCAAATGAACAACTCTGCCACCTTCTGATGACTGTATGGATGAGTTAATTAACTGAAAGGAAAGGCCTTCATAAATGCATGCATGCTGCGAAGAGTCGGGTCTTAATCATACTCTGCCTTTTTGGTTTTATTGCCATAATTTGGAATAAAACCGTAATGTCTTGCACAATTAATGTGGTTGTATTGTCATACAAAAGTCTAAAAATTTGACTTATATTAATGTGGAAGCTATCAGTGTACGGGTCTGACCAGATGGACAGGTAGTAAAGCCTTTAGGACAGGTGAAAGGTGAGACCACAGAGTGTACACACAGAGGCCACAGCCTGGAGGTAACCCATCAAATTAAAATAGTGTGAAAGGACACCACCTGAAAAGGCCTGTAAGAAGGGACACTAAATATCGTGTTCTCTCAATGTCTCTAACCTTAACCTGTTGTTTCCGCTTGGTTCTTAAGTCTTTACTCGTGTTGTTTGGGAGAGAATGAGTGAAGCTTAAGAGTTTTCAAAGGAGTCAGAGTCTGGGGTATATCTGTGGCTACAATAAATAGATATTATGCTACCTGTCAGGTAATCTCTCTATATTATCGTTTTTAAAAACATGCTCACTGATTAAGCCCTTTTCCTGGGAATAAAACAGTCTGTTGCCAGGCAGCAATGGCAAACTCTGTGTTAACTCTGTGTCTACTAATCCCACCATAGCCCTACAGTTATCATAGAAACTAATGAAACTAAACAAGTTGATGTTAAAGTTTTTGATACCATAGCTGAGCAGTGAGTTAAACCAGTGCAGGGTCACCGTCTGCAGTGTAGGTTGGACTAACTTGACTCATTCCTTGCAGAAAGAAATCTATCGCATGCAGTCATTCTTAAAATCCCTCCATACCAGTCCATACAAGTCTGACTGGGGCTCCCCGGCTTTACTCAGTTTACTCAGTTAACCAGTTAGTAAACTTACCTCTTGGAACGGCCTCTGTTATTACTCCAGAGCTCTCTCGTATGAATGCCCACACACACACAACACATTAGTTATTTCAATAACCTAGCTACTGCAAAGTTTCTGTGTCCATGGATATTGAATTACTTAGTTTGTGTATCTGTGTGTGTTTCAGATGGCAGGATGAGACAGATGGGGTCCAGCCTCTCCGATGGCCATGTGACATCAGATGAACAGCCACCAAACATGGCACTGACTCACCCGTCACACACACCTGGCAGCTACACAGGTAACACACACCAAAAGCCAAACAGATAACACACCACTAACACACAGAAATGTGGATGCACTTGAATATCAAATCCAAGAATGCCACATTGAACATTTTTTTTGTTGTCAAAGGAGTATTTCACTGTTTGACTCTGGTTTGACCACAAGAGCGCTATTATTAATAACGCTAAACATTAATGGCAGTGCAAACAGTTGTTGACACCTGTATCTCGTATAAACAAGCAGTAACGGAGAGAGAAGACAATAAGTAATCATCACAGAAATATTTTTGATGAAAGTCACAGTTATCAATGTTATTAATCCATCTTTCCCTATCTATCTGTAAACAGCAGGATCACATGTGGACCCAAATGGTCTGCCACAAATAGCTGACGTCCCCCACTCTCTGACAAATGGCAACCATGCTGTTCCCTCCACCGCCCAGCCACCTTTGAATCAGTCAGGGCCTGGGAGACCCTCAGCTACAGGTACAGAGTGTGCACGCTGGTGACTTCAGCTCTATAATCCAGTTCATATCCAGAAGGATGTGTATATATGACATATGGACATTTTTGAAAAGGATCTTGTGTATATTAAATAAGCACTAATATAATAACTAACGTAAATGTGACATTATCACTCCTTATGCACAAGGACATAAGATCTAATTCATAAACCCAAATACTGTGAATGGCTAGATTTTAAATATCACAAAATAAGCTCCTCAGTATTAACGTGCAATACTTGAAACATGCCAAAATTAATTTAGTAAGTGAAGAAATCTGATAACTCACCAACTAACTGCAAACTGGGGTTTAAAGTTATCAGACTGTTGGAGCTTATGTAATGTATTGCTGCTCATCTAATGTACAGCATCATTATCTGATTTCCTGCTTTAACCTGATTTCTCACTGTTGTCTGGCTTCTTGTGTGCATGTAAACGTGGTCAGTTTGTGGCTGTTGTCATTAAGACCCTCCCCTGGGTTTCTTCACACCTCTGAAAGGGAGAGCTCCTACCACCAGCAGCCCAGCCTCAGTGTGTGTGTGTGTGTGTGTGTGTGTGTGTGTGTGTGTGTGTGTGTGTTATAACACCCCTGCTATACAGGAGCCAGCCAGCTGCATTGAGTGTTGGGGGTTGTCCTTTGTCTTTCTGTCTCTCTCCCTCCTTCTCCCTCTGTCTCTCACCTCTATTAACCAGGGTTGTAAAATTCCCTCTCTGTCTCGTCTTTTTTCCTGCCTTCTCGCTGAATGAAAAGCTTCCTTCCTGTCAATGTTGTTTTTTTCATGGCCCTTTTAACAAGTGGACCTTTTATGTGTCTCCCTGTTGCTGCATTTCAACAGAACGTTGAGAGGAAGTGGAAGAGACGGGTTAATGTATGACTAAAATACAACTGTTTTCCATTACTGGATCAACAGAGGCCCACCCTAAAACATAATTTAGTGTATGTTCTGTTCATTTGTGGGTTATTAGAATTAGAAAAATGACTTTTCTGCTATACACGAAATCATTCCTAAAGCAAACTGAATTGGAAAATGTGTCATGGAAACAACAACAAGATCCCTTAGCTGGGGAAAAAGCAGAAAAATTGTAAAATAGGAAAAAGCTAAAATATTTATGTACTGGTGACAGTATATTTGAAATGTATTTAAATTCCTCTAAATTTATATTTTAATGTAAAAAGAGGGAGAAAAATAATATCGATGGCAAGCTCAGGTACTAAATTGTAAACATTAAAATTATACACTATAAACTTTTAAGCTAATACGCTACGTGATCTTATTTTTTTTATCCTGCAGGGACCCATGCAAATGCTGGACCTCCAAAAAAGAGGCACAAGGGCTGGTCGCCTGAGTCATCTGCCAACAGTCTGCCAGAGAGCACTGTGAAGACACCACCATCTTCATCAGCCTTAGCAACATCAGTGTCCTCTGTCATCACAAATGGAGCCAGATCAGGTAAAAAGAGGAGGAGAGACATAGACAGAAAAGATAATGGGAGAAACATATGAGAATGGTGTGTGGCTAGAGACATTTGTTTGCTGTATGTGTAAATAAGACAGCTGTGTGTTTCCTGCAGTGTCTCTGTGTGTCTATGTGTAAATGTAAGTGTATTTCTGTGCTTTCTCCAGAGACTGCAGCCCCGCTGAGTTCATCGCAAGGGTCCTTAACCCCACTTTCTCCCCCAGGGCTGTCGGTAACAATCCCTGATCAGCTGCTACACACCTGCAGACTGCAACCTGTCATCTTTAAAGGTCAGATGACCAATTATATTAATGATTTATTATGATAAAATGAACTTCCTCTGTTTTTCTTCAGCTGTCGTACACACGCACATGCTGCGCCACCTACAGTACATGCAGTTGTAGACCACAGCTGCTGTTAAGTTACACAAGATTATTTGTGCCCGTGACAAAGTTGACCAACTAATCAGTTGAAGTCATTGTTGACTAGCTGTTTGTTGATCATTTTCCATCCAGCTGTCAGTACTGGACTTTCTCAAGCAGGTGAAAAGGTGAGGTTTTCTGTAACCACCCAACAGATGGCCATTTCAGCTCGCCTCTTCTCATAGGTCAGAGGTCAGCCAACACCCGAGGCTGCTTCTCGGCCTCTGCACCCTCCCCTCATCCCATCCCCTCCATCCTTTTCACCCCTTTGTATCACCTGTCAACTCATCCACCTTCCCTCTCCATCTTCTATGCCCCCAGCCACTTCCTATATCTGGTGTTTTATTTTCTTTCTGTTTTCATCACCTGTCACCTCGCCAACCACCCATCTTGTCATGTCCTGTCTTTTCCTCCACTTTAGCTGCTCTCTGTGCCTCCCATCACATATTCTTAGCCCTACTATTATCCCTCCCCGCCTCCCAACATTGAAAACTGCATTTTCCCGCTACTTGATCCTGTATAACAACTGGTCTCTACTTGGGTTTGTATACTGTAAAACTGAAACAAACATTATACACCTGCAAACAAGCAAAACAACATCTAACATAGGTCATGATCAAATATACATATGTCTTTTCCTTATCCTTGCTGCCTTAGACAAAGATGTCTGTCGGTTAATGGCCAAATCCAGCACCTGAGCTGCAGCCCCAAGTCCAAGTTATTCTCATGCACCTCACTGTTTTATCTGTCTACGTCTCATTGACACAGGTCATGGCCCACTCCCTCAGCTGACTGGCAATGTCAGTGAAGTGCTCGTCAGTTCTCTGCTCCAGAGTTGTTACCTGAGCTCCCAGACACTCCCCAGAGTCTACCAGCACTATGGACCATCACCCATTCAGCCATTGTCAACTGAGATGCAGATTCTACTCACAGTCTACTACCTTGTTCAGCTAGGTCAGTGTAAAACCTTCTTCCAGAATAAAGGCTGTAATCATACACAATTCAGTAGGACTGCAGAGAGGAGGCAAGTGATTGGTCTTTCACGATATCATTGCTGTGCCTCATAATGGCCACTAGGAGGCAGACAGGATAAGCAGGATGAGCTTAAGTCTGCTGACTCCATAAAACTACTTTAAGGTATTTTGAATTCTTCTTCACCACACTTAGTATTTTCTTTGTCTCTCATCTATATTCATCCAAGGCCCTGACCAGGTGCCCCTGATCGAGGACTTGGAGCAGATATTCATGAGGTCATGGAGGGAGTCCCACCTCAGCGAGATCAGACAGTACCAGCAGCCTCAAACACCAGCCACCCAAGGGAGGCACTATGGCATAGAGGTGAGACAGGGCGTCTGAGAAGTGTCCTGTTGTCAAATGTTAAGTTTGAGAAAAATGAACTAAAAACAGAAAATTAAGAATTCAATTAAGCAAACACCTACAAGTAAAATTTATGCTCCAGGCATTTAGGAGACACCACAGAAAGTGTTACTGTCTCCCTTCACGTCAAGCTTATTATGCTGTCCTCTTCATGCAGCAGATCACAGAAACAAATACTGATGACAGGACAGAATAAGACTGCACAAATGAACAAATTGCTCATCATATTTTACTCTGTCTCCAGACCCCATCCACCCTGCCTGGGCTGCCCCAGCATCTCTCCTTACCTCCCCAGAGCCAACAACCCCTGACCCCCAGCCAGCTTCCTTGGCTCGCCCAGCTGGCTGCATCGTCCTGTGGAGAGGGCGTGGTGGTGTTAGGGGAGCAGATCAGATCTTTGGCTCAAGGCATCCAGCAAACGTTCAGCAGGTTAATGGAGGGACGGCTTGAAAACACCAACTACGTGGTCATTATTGTCACTGCACCAGGACAGGAAACACAGTCCTGTGTGGTAGTCACAGGTGGGAGTTTTGTTTTTATATGCATGTGAATGATGTAAAGTGGTCCTCAGAATTAAACAAAAAGAATAAAGCAGATTTGAATTCTGTGTATTTTTGTAGGTAAACATCAGTGTCGTGCCTTGGCAGAGAGTATGTACTCTCCCAATGAGGGTCTGAAAGAAATCAACCACCAGCTCTCCACTGGTGTTGCCCAGGAACTCATCCACTACTGCAATTCCCTCGGACAAGGTATGTCTGCTTTTTTTTTTACATGCACATTTGTGTGTGCAGTTCAGACACATTAATGTTTGTTTTAGTCATAATTCACCAACATGACGTGTGCCTCTCTGTTCCTCAGATGGTGATTTGGATTCCCTGCTGGATAGTGCCACTGTGGACAGCAATGAGCCATCTCCCTCATCCAGCAGTCAGGAATCTGCTGAAGAGAGGAGTCTTCAAACCACACAAAGTCCCAAAGACACACACAGTCCAAAGGATTCTCACACACAGTGTTCAAAAGACTCACCCAGCCCTAAAGAGAGAGCTTCAAGTCCCAAAGACACCTGTTCAGGTGAGACACAAACAGGTTGAAATGTGTTTTTGAAATTGTATATGGAATGCATTTCCCTGCATCACCACAGTGTGAAATAGTGTTTGGATGAGATGATTAACTGTTCTCTTCAGGCAGATGTTATGTACAGGTTTATATCAGATTTTCCCACAGCTGTACCATACTATAATCATTGTTTTGAGCTTCACATATATGTTGTATTTTTCTTTGATTTGCCTTTGACTGCTTGCTGATGCAATTCTTCCCTGAGATCGGTTTGATTTACTGTAGAACATTGGAGAAAGAGTCAGAGATTACATCTTCATGTATTTTCATGATCCTTCCTCCTTTTGCCAGAAAATGTGCACAGTTGAGACCAGGACAATCATTATATTCAAAAAAAATCTTTGATTGAGTGCGATGATGTGGATTTGTGTTTGTATGTGTGTAGAATACTCTGTAGAGTGGCGTGAGGTGCGTCCCATTCAGCTGGCAGTGGCCAGGAAGCTGCTGTCCCATGTTTGTGCCATAGCAGACTCCAGCACACAGAACCTGGACCTTGGCTCCTTTGACAGGGTCAGCTTCCTCATCCTGGTCCCGCCCTCCGAGGTCACATTTCAGCAGACCGTTCTCCACCTCTGGAGCTCTGGTTAGTTACATGGCTCATTCTTTGTCAGCAGTTGTTTTTATTTATTCATCAGAAGAATCATTTCATTTTGTGTGTGTGCCTATAACATGATGTGTTTTTATGTTGACCTGTACCACCCTCTTTTTCTTTGTCTTTGTTGTATTTCAGGTGTCCTTCAGGAGCTTGGGGGTTTAGACCAGGAGTGTGTGTCTCAACGGGATGCTGAGCGTTATGTGGTCAAGATGGATCAGAATGCTCAGGCACGAATCGACAGCCTCATTCAGGAAGCACACAGCAACTCCTACACACTCTACATCCTGGTCCATGACCACGCACACTGGGACATTAACAGGTGTGTGTTTGGTGTGTGTGAGATGGAAAATGAGAAAGAGATCAGAAGTGATGCAGAATGATTACTGTGTTCACTTGTTATTGTTCCATCAACGCAACAGTCTGGTACAACAAGAGCATCAACAAAGCAATCAGTGTTTTGTCTTTGTCTCATTCAGTGAATCCTGCAGTAGCTCAGACAGCGGTTTGGGTCTGGTGGACCAGCTGTTAAACTCCCGACAGGTCAGAGATGCTCCAAACATCCTAATTCTCCACGTCACCTCCTTCCCCTTCGCTCTGCAGACACAGTATACCCGCATCAGCCCCTACAACGAGATCCACTGGCCCTCTGCATTCAGTAATGTAAGACTAAAGTCTGTGTGTAATACACACTCTGTATTTAACATACACTAATGGCACATGTCTGGAGGTTGACACAAGTGATTGATTGGGATTTTACACTTGAATCACTTGAATTTGTGCGCACCCGTAACATTGTGTGTTTGTGTGTGTAGGATGTGGACCTGTATCATGAGAGGACCCGGTACTTTGGTGTGTCAGAGCTTTTAGAGTCGACTCGTTCAGGCAGCAGCCTGCCCCTGATGCGTTGTGATTCTTCCTTTGAAAGCATGGCATCTGCCCTGGAAGAAAGGTAGCACAAACACACACACACACACACACACACACACACTTAGTACACAAATTTGAATTACTTGCAGGCCTACACAAAAAATAGAGCAAGAAGCCCTCACAGTCTCTCTCTCTCCCAGGTTCCCTAAGCTGCACAGTGCTATGATCCGGACTACAGTTTTGATCCAACACTACTGCATAGCTCTGATGGCTGCGTCCGGCAGAATTGGCGGCTCCCACAATCTTCACAAACACACCTCTGTGGAGACCCTGGAGATTGTACAATCACTGCTCACTGCTGCCCAGCAATGTCCCACCCACCATGGTCACATGGTCCTGCTGCGGATCCCCTCTCTGGCTCTGGCAGCATGGGCCCACCGACGGTTGTCCAGAGTTAGGAGGCAGCTGGGTCTGGAGGAGAGTTTTGAAATCATACTGGGGAATCCAAACCAAGCTCTGAATATTGGACAGAACTTCACTGATCAAATCAAGGTGAGGTAGAAGTTCATAATATCATTAAATACAGGATAAATCATTTTATGGATAGTTGAGAAATAAAAAGACACTGACTGACTGTGAAAATTGTATGCTTTCTGTACTTGTGTTTGTGTCCTGCAGACATGGCTGAAGATCCAGGATGTTGACTGGGTTCCTCAGACGTACCTGGAGCTGGAGGCCCTTCCCTGCATCCTGATCCTGTCTGGAGCTGAGCCACTGGGAGAATCACTGCCCAGGTACGCACATTGAGATCTGATCATAACTATCTGACTTTTGACCTAAAACCTTGACCCTTTGCTCCCAACCCTCCATGTACTGTAGTTTCACCACCAAGTGTTAACTTCGTATGAGCAAAAATAAGTTTGATGTGTAGCAACATCAAGAATTATCAAGTCTCCACTACTTGGTAAAAAGTGTAGCACCATAGTTTCTTGCAGGAAAGCCATAAATGTAATCTGGAGTTTAAACAGTGAATTAATTCTGCCCACAGGTCATTGAAGTACTGCGATCTTAGAGTGATAAGCTGCTCCTACCTTCAGCGAACCACACTTGAACAAGAGCTAGGACTGGCTGCTTATCTAGTGAGGGCAGAGTCACGCCCCCCACACAACCCCGGACCAGGAAGTGACTTGCTGGAGAGTGACGCAGAGAAACTCAGCAGTACTGACAATGAGGAGGAAGAGGGACAAGAGAACGGTGAGATGAGATGCACATGAGCTGTTCTTTGAGATTTTAAAATGTGTGAAATGTTCACTCACTGTTTGAAGCGATATCCCAACTGATTGGTAGGTCATTTATTGTTTTCTTATTACTCTCTTTTTCCTCCCTCCATCTCCAGGGGACTCCCCTCTGTCATCCAGCCAGCATCTCCAGTCATGCCCAGACAGTGCAGCTTTAGATCCCTTCCCTGCCCAAAGCACCACCTCTCCAAATGTCCAGAAAGGGACCATAGACACCACACAATCTCCCTCACAATCACAGACTCAACTTCAACCCCAGCCCCCGTCTCAATCCTTTCCGTATCCCACACTACATCACCAAACCCAAACTCAAGTACAGAGTCAAAATCAGCCGTTATCTCAAACAAATTCCCAACCTCACACTCAAACGCCTCCTCAACACCAGACCCTCTCCCAGATCCAGATACCCCAGCCTCAACCTCAACCACTTCCCCATGCCCAGTCACGCCGTCAACACTCCAAATCCACCTCCTCTGGCTCTTTGTCCCCACGAGCCTCCTCTCCTCATCTGAGCTGCTCCTGGGCTCGGGGAGTGAGTCGCCCCCCTTCTGTGCTGCTCCCTCATGCCCTCTACGATATTATCACAGCCAGCGACAGCAGCGGGCTTCCTCGATGTACTTCATTCCTGCCACACATGTCTGTTGCATGGGCAAGCAGCTTCAGGTAAAACCGACACATTTTTTTACACACTATTACATATAGTATGATATCATATATATACAACACAACACTAACACTATGTAGAATTTCCATGGACTGCTATTACGATGCAAAGTTACCATTATCTGACAGTAAAATATACTGTCCATCGATAGATTTGACTTACTTTGGTCAATTTCTCACAGAGCATCCGGAGTATACAACTGAAACCTTAAAGATACGATCTCCCTACTGTACCTTTAAAATATCTTAAAGCATTGGGCGGCAGTAGCAAGGGTGTAGCAATCAATTTGCTTTAATTTAGGCAGACTTCCAAAGGGTTACTTTAACTGTTTAAGTCGTGGTGGATCGGTTCAGTGGATATTAATGTTTAGAATTGAAAAGTTATGAGGGTATAAGTATAGTATCATAGGAATCAAATTCTGAACAGTAGGCTTGAGGTGAATTAGTTAATCCTGTTCTATTAAAGCATTATTCCATTACAACCAGAATGGACATGAAGAGTTAATTTGCAAAAACACCAAAAAAGCACCATTCTTAAAATGAATAAACCAACACCAGTTTGTTTGAGTGATATTCCCTTGAGTGCACAATGAAAAACCTTGATTTATGAAAATTAAGAAGTTTTGAGATATGTTATCAGAACAACCCAATGGTAGTTTGATTGATATTCCCTGGACTGCACACAAAAAAAACCTGATTTAGGAAAATAAATAAAAACGGAGATTTCTGTTTTTGCAAAGGAACCCTTCATATGTAGTTTGTAATGTAGTTCAGTCTGCTCTCACTAGGAAAAATGCAATTATGAACTATGTCTTTCATGTGCAGGCCCTTGCTGAGTAAGATGATGACATGTACAGAACAGTCACTGTATTATCGCCAGTGGACAGTCCCCCGCTCCTACCACATGGACAGCAGCAATCGCACTGAAGGACGAAGTGACAACTTTCACCCTCGCAGGCTGCTGCTCAGTGGACCCCCACAGGTACTTCCCTTCTTAGTGTCTTTTGTTTATTCAGACTCAAGCTCATGCTATAATTTATTTTTACATTTATTTCCTTTTGTTCATTCCATCATCAGGTGGGTAAGACAGGAGCGTACCTGCACTTCCTGGGTATTCTGTCTCGGATGCTGATCAGGCTGATGGAGGTGGATATCTACGATGAAGAAGACATCAACTACAGTCAGTATATTTGCAGCAGTAGCCATTTTTCACCTACATCATGCCAATTATGGAGTCCAGGCTTCTAAACACCTTATTCCCCCAGCTGTTCCCCAACCCTTTTCTGTTTATCAGTGTTTTGCTATTATTGCTCCAAAGATCATCATCAGGATTTTGTCTGGATGAGTCCAGTATAAATTCTAATCTTCGGTATTCACTGTGCTGTTAACTCATGTGTAATGCATAACACTTGTAAATGTGTTTTGTATTTAGGTGCCCAGGCGGAGGGGGTGCAGTACCACCCACCCAATGCTCCCTGGCCCAACCCAGACGTTATGAAGACGATGCCCTTTGACTACACCATCCATGATCCCAAATATGATGACATCAGCTCTGTCTACAGCCCGGGATATAAATCCAGTGTGGAGGGTAGGCACACTCAGAAAAACACACACACATTATTAATACACAACCACATCTATATTCACAAAACATTCATCTTCTCTAAATGTTTGTTGCTTGTAAAAAAACAAATCCAGATCTTTCCTCAGAAGTTACCTGTATATTGTGCTATTGTCCAAATCTTTGCCCCTGTTGTCTTTCCAAGGAAACCCTGTACGCCCGGAGGATGCGTACCTACGTAGGCGGACATCCAGGATCAAGCTGTCTAAATATGCTGCCTACAACACCTACCACCACTGTGAACAGTGTCATCAATACTTGGGCTTCAACCCCAGATACCAGGTCAGCAGAACACCACAAACACACAGTCTGATAAATGACACTCACACACTGCTTTTGAGATGTAAATGTCACAGGTGATGTTGTATATCTTCTCTAATCTCATCTTCAGATGTATGAGTCAACACTGCATGCCTTTACATTCACCCATCTACTGCTTGGGGAGGAGATCCAGCTCTACTTCATCATCCCAAAGTCTAAAGAGCACTACTTCAGCTTCAGCCAACCAGGAGGCCAGCTGGAGAGCATGCGGCTGCCTCTCACCTCTGATTGGGTAAGTCTCTCCTTAGTGAAACCTGAAATACTGAATCTCAAATACTAGAATTTCCTTTTGCCAGATGCTGACATACAGAGTGAAAAATAGTAAAGCAGCAGAATAAGGCCCAAGAACTAGTTTGTAAGTAGATGTTCCAAACGGCCACACTCGTAGGCAGGTGAAAAGCTGGTTGTTATAGAAAGAGACAAGACACGATATTCGTTTAAATATGGGGATAACGGAGAGTCATTTCGGAAAGTTATAGAAATTGTCGGACCCAGCCCACCCAATTCCGACAGCGAAAAGGTTTGGGTGGAGCTGTTCGATTGTCTACAAGTCTATTACTGCTAATATCACAATATAGAGAACAGGCATAGAAATGATAAAAATAAATAAAAACAAAAAATTTAATTATATAGAAAGTGATGTGCATTACCCATTGAGCCTTTTTAACATTGCAAAAGGATGCTGATATTATAAAATGTTTATTTCCTGTTTAGAAATATTATCAGAGTCTGTGTTTCAGTTAATCCCTCCTGGGTACAGACATACATACCTCAACACATTACCTTTTCATTGAAGTCATGATTTTCAGGGTTGACCACAGTGTAACACCCTTGAGCTCCAATAGGTGGAGCTACAGGCTTGACTAAGGCTCAAAGTGTTCTTATGGGAAAAAGCATTATTGTAGCCCAGTGGTTCCTGTTCATTTCCATATAAAAATATGTTGTGCACAGCAGATTTCTGTTTGAGAAGATCTATTGTAAATTTAGCAAAGCACTAAAAAAATACCTCTGATCACAGCCTCTGACCAGCACATCAGCCAGACAACATCTGATCACATCATATCATCGTCATTCCTCTGGTGTTCACTCTCTGCATCCTGGATCTTTATAGACCCCCAGGGGTCCCCAGACCCTACTTTGGAAACTGCTGCTCTAGCCTACAGGCAGCTTCTCTCATTAGAAATCAGTAATCCATGAGGAATTATGATTGCAGTTGCAATAATACTTATTTCTTAATCTAAAAGTTGAATGTGTATTGCCATTGAAGACAGCGGTTCATTGCTTTTCCTTCCCTTCTGCCTTTTCAAGATTGTGCTGAAAAGTCTAAATATATGTAGGTATTGTATTTTAGGTTCAGGTTCAGGTTACTTTATTTGTACCCATAGGTAGATTTGGTTTACATGATTTCGTCATGAGTTACACCTTAAAGTATGATGTTTTTTTTATTTTTTTCTTCTCCAGAGCCCAGACTGCATCAAGAGTCCAATCTTCACCCCCACCACTGGTCGTCATGAGCATGGTCTGTTTAACTTGTACCATGCTATGGATGGAGCCTCACATCTACATATCCTGGTGGTCAAAGAGTACGAGATGGCTGTGTACAAGAAGTACTGGCCGAACCACATCATGCTGGTACTGCCCACCGTCTTCAATGGAGCTGGAATAGGTATGTTACTGCTACTACTATTACACATGGAGGGATTCCTTAATTTTATAGATTTTGAATATAGACATTTACACTGACACAGTACTGAAATGTCAATATCAATATAGTTGATATAGCTTAATAACTGCTTCCCATTCTCTTGCAGGTGCTGCTCACTTCCTGATCAAAGAGCTTTCATATCACAACTTGGAGCTGGAGCGCAGTCGGCGTGTGGAGGGAGGGGGCCCAGCAGGCGACGTCTGGCCCTTCATCATCCTGGCTGATGACTCCTGTGTTATGTGGAACGCGGTGGACCTCGACGCACGCAAGTACGTAAAGATACATTATTTATACGAATAAGTGTGTAGGACAAAATAGCTGTCGCTTGTATTAGAAGCAAGAATATGTTTCGTCATTTTATGAGTGGATTTTAACATAGCTACCGTTTGCTTTCTGTTGTCGTTAGTGGTCCAGTGGAGCATGCTGTGTCACTGAAGCAGATCTTACAGCACATGGAGGCCTGTCCAGACCTGGCCCACTACGGACTCTGCGGGATCAGGAAGTGGAGCAGCCGTGGACTCACAGGTCAGGGGTCATGATTTCAGAAACCTTGAAATGTCAAGAACCATTTCTGACAGCATGTCAGTCTTTGTGTATACTATTCAAATGAACAGAAAACATATGTAACGTTATAAGCTTCCCAGTGCAAGGCTGTTGTATTGAACTGCACAGGATATTTCACAATAATGAACAGCTCCAATGTGTGTTCATAAAGTTGCCTCTCAACTGCATCTCAACTGCAGATACAGATTATTATGTCTTCATCTCTTCAGTGTTTACGTATTTACCTCGAAGATTTTTTTAAAGCATTTTTACTATACATAAGACTGGCTCCAAGCTGTATCTCAGATCTTTAAACAAACCCTCATTAGCCAGTACGCAGCCTCAGATAACAAAGCTGAAGCTGACACAATCAGTGTTATCTTTTTAAATCATATACTTGAGGAGATTTTAAAAGTCGATTTTGACTGAACTTTTTAGCTTCTTTATGAACCACTGTGAGAAACGTGAACTATTTTTGTAATAAAGTGGAATGCACAACAAATTTTTCCGGTTTATGACGAAAATAAATTTGACATTAGAATTTATTTTGTTTCCTCCAGGTAACAAACAGAGGGAGCCCTTTTCCAGAGGTCACCTCCATGACTTCCTCCTCCTCAATGTCGACCGGAGCCAGAACGTCCAGTACGACCAGAACCGCTTCACCTGCCACGATGTGGACTTCACCCTGAGGCTACACAGTGCCGGACTGCTGGTCTGCCGGTTTAACAGCTTCAGCGTAATGAAGAAGCAGATCGCCATAGGAGGATACAGGACATTTATTATCAAGACCAAGGTAGATGCTGAAAACACAACCACATACTGCTCATGGAGCAGAATTAAGAAACAGATTTGAAGAATATTGATAATTATTACTTGCATAGTAAGTTACACATTATGTAACACTACATTTGAAGCTGCACAGGAACAAATTATAATCTGAATTTCACACAAAAGCAAAATTCAATTGAAAATGTTTAATAACCTTTGTAAGCATAGATGTTTGATGGTTGAAGTAAACAAAAGTTTGAAATTTCTCCAGATGACAGATGTTCCCACCTCAGTGGGGCCCTCGCAATACGTCTGTGCCCCTGACAGCAAACACCTTTTCTTGGCTACACCAGCTCAGCTCCTCCTGGAAAAATACCTCCAGCACACCAGTCAGAAGCTGTTTCCACTCAGCACCAAGAACTGCACACACCCTGTACTGTCTGTGGACTGTTATCTCAACCTGGGACCTGAGGTACATGCACACACACACCCAAGCATGGACATATAAATGGACAGAAACCTTCATATGGACATTGTTACAAACAGAAAGAGATGGACACATATAATCACAGTGTCTTTGTTTGTAGTAAATGACTGAATGATGCTGATAAATTCCAACATATAGTAAATAAACGTCACTCTCTTCTTCTTGCCTCCCGCAGGTGACGGTGTGTTTTGTGAGTTCCAGACTTCACTCTGTCAACATCAGCACCACAGGGCTGCTGTTCGGTGGCCTTCTCCTCTGTTTCGCAGACTCCTTTGTGACTCCTGGGTTCCTCAAGAAGTTCACCTTCCTCAAAGGTACAAAGGCAGACCAAATACAGGCAATGAAAAAATATACGGGTATGTGTGTTATAGATGGGGCATATGATGATGTATTTTTGAGTAAGGAAGGTCGAAATCAAGTACATGTGGTCTTAATTTGAAAAAACAAAACGTCAATCATGATCTCATTTGTTTATGATAGATAAACATAAAGTTATTTGGATTTCCATGTCATAGTTAAAGTCTCTATCTCCCTCCTGTGTGCCTTCCTGTAGGTGCGACTCTGTGTGTCATCAGTGCAGATCGTAGTTCCTTGAGGCAGACGGTGGGCAGGCTGGAGCTCGAGGAGGAGTGGAGGTTCAGGCTCAGCGACGAATTCCAGACTGCCAATGCCAAGGAGGACCGACCGCTCTTCTTTCTGACGGGAAAACATATATAACTGAAACACATGCACGCAGTGGGCTACGGAGAGTCACAGTCAGGACTGAAATCACTTTAATTGCCAAAGAGAAGAAATGTATCAGAGTGTTTTTATAGCATGACAGTGTGCGCTAACATAGGTTCTGAATGGACAATACAAGATATGTAAAAGACTATGCATATTACCCAGACCTGTGAGACCCAATGGAAATTAGGTGGATGGAATATGGAACATTGATCATTACCTATCGCTGCACAGACACACACACACACATACACACACACACACACAACACACACAAATAGGATTTGGAGGTGAGGTCAAGTTCTAAGCTGCCAACATCTGTTATAGCTGCCAACATCTGTTATGGCCAAGAAAACACAAGGAAATAATTTTGTAAAATCTATATTTTTATGTGGCCTTTATTACATCATGGTTATCCTGTGAGTTATGAAATGGTATTTTTTTACATGTAGTGTGGTTTATGCACCACTCCATAAATCACTTTCACAGTAAAAGAGAGTAATTTTTTTGATCCACTAGAAAGTTTTTTTTCCTTAAATGAAAAAATACCCATTGTAGAGTAGTGTGGTGATAAAAAAGATTTATAGATACTCATGATAGATACGTACAGTATCTTGATTTAAAGTATATTTGAAGGAGAAAGATGAAATCATTATATTTTTTCCCTTTGAAGAAACCAACTAGACTCAGTAATTGCAGGTACTGCTTTTGTATTCCTTCTTGTGTGTTTGCAGGTTTAGCTGTGTTCAAATTTTTATTGTTATTCTTATCACAGTGTTCTGCACACTTCCTTGCAGGTGCACGCAATATGAGAAGCTTTAAAAAAGGGTAGACACAATCATTTGTGTGCAATGGTAGCCGATTTCTGGCAACAAACATTTTTTATTGGCGGAGGTTTGTTTTGCATGTCTGTTTTTACATGTGAAATATTTTGAATATATTTTGTCAGATTTGCAGTATGTAAAAAAAAGTACTTATTAACTGTTTGTAGAAGAAAAAGTATTCTGTTTGGATGTAGAACATTTGTTAAGCTTCATGCTCCACAGACTGTATAACGATTTGTAACTGTTGAAGAAACAGAAATCCATTGTGTGTTTGCAGCATTTCACAGTGTACACTTTTGTATGCCTTTAATTGTATAAATGTACATACATTCAAAGTTCTTTCATTTCCCTTGTGTCTTTCAAACACAGAACTGAACAGGCCTTAACTGATCACTCTAAACTTCACAATACACAGAGAAAGAATGGTTAAAACGCTTTGGACTTTGGAAGTTTGCAGCCTAAAGGCCAGGGTGGTTTTGACACATTAGTCTGTTTGCACACTTGCTGTTAGTGTCTGCCCCAGGGCAGAAACAAAGTTTATGTGTGCTCCACATAATATTTGTATGGCTATTATGACCTAAGAATAGCTCATACTTATCTAACTTGGACTGCCAAGTATAGTTTGTGTAACTGTTTGTGACTTAACAAATTTTAAATTCCTACATTGCCAGAACTTCTTGTGTCTACACTATAACGGCAGCCTGAAACAGACTAATGTGCACAACGAGGATATTGACCCCGTCAGGCAGAGCTGTGTCCTGCAGTGCCTGTGCCAGTGTTCAGGAGATATTTGAGACTGCAAACGGAGCCTCAAAAGTCCAAATGGCTGTTAGCTTAAGTATCACAAGAGGAGAGAGTTAAGTGTCAAACTTTACCCTTCGATGACAGGCCACGCTGCTGCCCTCAGATGCTCCCTCTGTCCTCACATGGAAGCTCTGTGGTGTGTCTGTGTGTGTGTGTATATGTGTGTGTGTGATGCAAGGTGATTTCAGATTTTTTTTTTTGTTTTCTCAAGCAAAGGAAGTGCTTCATACACAATAAAAACAAACAAATAGTACATGCACAGACAGACTATATGCAAATATGGTGTTTTGAAAGAAAACTCCACCAGAAAAACTTCCTTGATGTGTCATTTTTAATGTTGCTGTCATCAATTGGAACAAATCTACATATATGTATGTTTGCTGGACTGTGTGTGAGTGTGTGTTTGGTCACTGTGGCGTCAGACGGGCACCTGAAGCAGCAGTCCAGCAACTCTGGACCCTCTCAGATTTCCTCCAAGTAGTCCATTCCTAGAACGCTCTTGTTGATAAATTTAGTCTAAAACGTTCACTGCATGTCGCACAAGCAGCAGAGTCCCACAGATTTAAGAGTCAAGACTCGTCCAGAACCACCTAGAAGAGCTGATGCACCATCTTGAAGAGGCGTAATCAGAATTAGAAGAGTAGTATCTTCAAACAGAGTTCAAACAGCACTCTGTGTCTGTCAAGAAGTATTGTCGAGCTGTGTTCAACAAAGATTTTAGAGAAAGCTGGTCAGGAAAGAGAAAATATTCAGTACACGCAGATTTTCGAAACATCACCCATCTCAGAGGACTGACCAGCTCCTCTCTGCAGCTCGACTGCTGCGATTCTCTGTCGATTTCAGCTTGGACCACTCACGAGGATTCCTTCAGATATCCTGCCGTGTTCTGAGACTCTTCACAACGCATTTCACTGAAGAGTCTGTACAGCAGCTCAGGATTGTGAGTCGTGCGACATGGAGCCATGACCCACATGGAAGAGGAAGAGCGAGACTTCAGCAGCTACAGTGAGGATGACAGCCCCAACAACAGCTGGTCCTGGGTAACGAAACTTAAATAATAATATATGTACTGTACAGCTGTATGAGGTGAGGAGAGAAATATAGGTAAAGAGAAAAACAGAGAGAAATAAAAAATAGATGAAAAAGTTGTTAATTTAAGAATAATTTTCTAGAAATACTGCATCAATTCAGGATGGTGGGTGATGATTTTAAAGCAATTGTGTTGTCCTTTTTCATTTTTATTGTCCTTACCAATCCATATTTTGCTATAGGCATTATTATCATATTAGTAGGTCTGGATTGCCCATGTAAGACAGGAGTGCATGGAAAATACTTAGCTAAACTGAGCTAAATAACAGCTGTATAGAAAGGTGGAAGCATTTCTAAGGGGACTTTGGAGCTGAAGCGCAACTTCTTGCTGAGAATAATCTTTAATAGTGAAACGTTGACATGAAGGCCTGTGTGAAGATGGAGAGAGGCATGAGGGAGAGTTGGATGTGAGGAGGGATCACCTGACCGGTCAGAAGGTCTTCAGTCGCTTTCCTAGAAAACTTGACAGTGTCCTTCAAAAACACTGTGATCAAATAACATGCTCATTCTGTGTGTGTGTTTTTGTGAGATAGAGAAGTGCGAGCCTGTGCGTCTTTGTTTGTGTCCTTCTGTTTATACTTCACAGCCTGTTCTCAGTGTGCATGCTGGTTCTGCGCATAGAGCATGTGAGCTTTTGTCTGTGCTTGTGTGCAGTATAACCATGTGCTAGATCAACAGCTCCTATCTCCACGCATGACCTCAAGCCCACGTAGGTACTTATAAAGGCATATTACACCACAGTTAGCGAAGCTATTACATAATAGTCCCACCATGCAGGGGCCTGTGTGTGGCTCTGTGGGATCAGGCAGCACCTCCACATTCACTCTCCCTCATTTAGATCGTATCTGCCTGAAGTTAATCTTAAACTGAAGTTAACTGTTGCCATTATTTTGTCCCCCTGTTGCTCTCTGTCGAGATATGTTGTATATGTATATATTGGTATTCAGAGTTTTAGATCAGTTATAGTCTCATATGTTTAAAGATTTTTTGGAAGGAAAGATTGTGTGTGTTGTGTGTCACGTTTACTTTAGATTCCCCCATGTCCATTTTGTTACATTTTTAAGATCAGTGCAAACATAAACAAACCTCAAACCTCAAACTACATGTAAAAATTGTCTTTTCGGCCTTCATGCTGTCAGACGGTGCATCATGAGCTTAATCGATTAAGGGCTGAAATATAAAGATGCAAAAATATCCTCAAAATAAAACACACAGAAGCTTAAATTGTTATGTATTTGTTGGGACCTAATATTTACAGAGAAGTCAATGTAAGTCTACAGGAAGACATTTTTACACAATGTGTTTCATGCTCTAATTAGGATGCATGTACAAATACAATTTGGAAAACTTTATTGTTCACAGCCTCTGGTTGAATGCAAAAAACTTCACCACAGCCTGTTGTATATTGCTAAAGATGCATGCACTGCATGGACAAACTGATCACTCAATTATGATGCTAATAAACGTTGGAATGTAACAACTACTGCACATTATATAACAGGATTTGTTACATCTGTCCACACTAACAGCATGTGCCTTTTCTCTATATTGGTGCGGAAGGAATGTCCTTTTTAGGGTCAACTGATAACACTGAATGATAGACAGCCCTGTTGCTCTTTTACTAATAAATGAAAAGGCAGATATTTGTTCCAGCGTATGTCAGACATTGTTGTTTAGGTCTAAATAGGATTTGTGGCAGTGGTAGGAAAGCTTCAACCAGCCATGTCTGGCTCTGGAAACCAAACTAATCAGATTTTTCTAAAGCCATGCAGCGTGTCTGGTATGACAGGTTAAACAGTTCAGTTGTAATGTGTGGCTCAGGCAGCCCTCTGATTGGCTCATGTAGTCCATCCCCCAAAAAACACCCCCGTCTCCGTGGTGATGAAATGAATGCGTTCTTGACCTCAGAGAGAGTTCCTGGGAGAGATCAGGCTACCCCTGTCCTAGCTAACCACCTCCTTCCTTCCTCTCTCTCCCTCTCACGTGTCTGACATGAGGTAACACACTGCAGGGCGTTCGCTGGAGCAATACAGAACATATCAGCCAGCACACACAAACACACACACACACACACCCATACTAGACACACACGCGCATATACAGTACACAGACACGTACAGTTCATGCATGCAGAGAGCAAATATTAACCCACTCACATAAACAAAGCACATGGTCACACATGTGCTAATGAATGAAATTCCTGACATTACACTAAAGTCAAGTTTGTGTCAGTGTTTACAGTTTCATTTCCTTCACACTTAAATAGTCTTCTGTTTAATTCCCTGATGCCCTTGTTTGATTCAAAGACATGAAGCCAATGTGATGCACTAAAAATTAAATAACGAAAGAACTAGAGATCTCATTGACCAGACATCACTTGAGGGGTCCAAAATATTTAGTGCAGCACACTGCATATATTTCTTTTAAATAGAGTCTTAAAGTAGGAAAAGTATCTATCTGCAGCCAGTTAGCTTAGCTTAGCATAAAGACTGGAAATAGAGGGAAACAGCTAGCCTGACTTTGTTTTTTGTACGGATTAAACAAAATAGATGTGATGTGATAATTAGTGAGCTTTAGAAATGCTGGTAGGTGGGTTTTGTTACAGTTAGATTGAGCCAGGCTAAGTGCTTCCCCCTGTTACCAGTCTTTATGCTAAGCTAAGCTAACCGGCTGCGAGCTGCAGCTTCATATTAACCACACAAACATTACACTAGTATCCGTTTCCTGGTATTGAAAATTTTAGGAAGGATAAAAATGAAATAGTTGAAGCACAGGACAAAATATAGAGATAGAAGATAAATATAATTAAGTATAAAGTATTATTTTGCTAATCCATTTATAAATCCATTTACTGCATTATCCATGATAGACGTGTAGGGCTTTAGTATTACTGTGTTTACTTTTACTGCACACTTTGTGCACCAAAGCCTCAGTAAATCCACCTGACCCAATGATCACCCTGCACGATGGAGTAAATAAACCAGTTCTTCTCCTCGATCACACCTCTACAACTTTCTCTCTCTGTCACACATCCACACAAACATTAACATTCTGCAAATTCTCTCTCTAGCCTACTCTCCAATCTCCATATTCTCTCTGTCTGTGTCCCACTCTCCCCTCCCTCTCCCCCTCTACTTGGCTACTTGTTGCTCCCTGATGAATGACTCCGTTCTTAGAAAACCCAACACGTGTTTCCTTGTTCCCGCTCTTGCTGCCTGGTGCTGATAGTGTGTGTGTGTGTGTGTGTGTGTGTGTGTGTGTGTGTGTGTGTGTGTCCACCAGCAGCTATGATGAAGTGAATAGTCACATGTTCAACAGTTATACAGTGCAAATGTGTGTATATATATATTGATTGACAGCAGGAATTGATTCGGAGAGTCATGAAGTGAATCACATGTTGTGACTGGAGTTTCATAGACACACACACACAGACACACAACCCATTCTCTCTGTGCTGCCATTCGTTGAGAAAGTTATGCTCTGTGTCTGTGTGTGTGTGTGTGTGTGTGTGTGTGAGTGTGTATCTGTGTTGTATTGCCGCTCTCTAAAAATGGTTTAGAATAACAAACAGTAGGATGTTGGATGTGAGTGTAAGTCGGGAGGCTGGTTCTTAGAATCATTGAGCAACAACAAAACAAGCCAAGGGACTCAGGCAGGGGAGACAAACTTTTATGTTTGTTTCTCTAAAGTGGGAACTCTGTGTCCTGACTCTGAAGTCACATTATATAAGCTTACTATAATCTGATTACAGAGGTCAGGAACATGTAACATCAGTTAAGAAAAACACTAAAAATCATATAATTTGACATAATTTTCTGCCTGTGTCTAGTGGAAATAAATCGGTTGTGTTCGTTTGTGCAGCAGCAATGTGTATGACTTTAACTTTGTTGTTATCCCAAAGGAAGTTTGGTTAGCAGTCATGCATTAAACCTATAAATCATAGGAATACACTGATGACCATAAACAGCAATTGTCAAAAACATAAAATCTAAAAAAAAAATATCACAATACATTTTTTTTTTAATAAGTAAGACAAGCTGTCCTGCACAGACGGCGCTCAGTTCCATTTAGGAGCATATTTTTCCTTGCAGCGTCATATGTTAAACGTGTGTAAACATGTGCATGTTTATTTGAGCAGATCTAAGCGTGTCTGGAAGTGTTTTCCCTTTGCCTGAATAGAACTGATGCCATTATTAGTTATTTTGCTGTGGTTTATTTGATAAATCTGCTGTCACTATCACACTCTGTTGCACTCTGTGTGAGAAAGAGACAGACACAGAGAGACAAGTTGACTAAGCAGACACATACGTCACATGTCATAATCTCTTTTTGTTTAGCGTTACAGGTATCTCTGTCAGTCTGCAGCGTTCTGTTTCTCTGAAGGGCACATATAAATATGTACATGTGCCAGGAGTATTCTACATGTTACACATACTGTACCTTAATACACAGTGAGAGCACAGGTGTTGTGACGTACAGTAGTACAGTTTAAGAGACTGATAATGTTACACGTGTCATGTGTGTTAACAAAGACCTATACCTTCTCCTCAGGCTTCTCTCTGTCTCTAACCCATATTTCTAACCTGTCAGCATAATGAGGCAACTACACTACTACATACTACTATATATACTGTAGGCTATAGTCATACATTACAGTTTTTATTACTTGTTATCAGTAGATGTCAGTATGTGTCAAATAACATGTCTATTTTTTTAAACTTTTTTTCTCTTAAAGGAATAGTTTGACAGTTTGAGAGTTAGATTAAAATGAGGCTGAAGCTAGCTGTCGGTTAGCTTAGCTTATTGCCTGGCAATAACTGGCAAGACTTTAGGAAGTCACTGCTTCCGGCCAATAAATTGTCCTACACATGATCACACAAATTGTTGTTTTTGAAAACAAAAAAAGAGTATTATACTTAAGGGAATAATTGCACATTTTGGGAAATACACTTTTTAGATGCAGGTTTAATGAGAAAATTTATACCGCTCTTATGTCTGCATGCTAAATAAGAAGCTATAGCTAGCAGTCAGTTAGCTTAGCTTAGCACAAAGACTGGAAGCAGGGGGAAACAGCTAGCCTGGCTCTGACCAAAGGTAATATAACAGCATCTGCCTACCAGCACCTTGAAAGTTTGTTTAATCAATACAAAAACCAATGTGTAAAAAAATTGTGATTTCACAGTAGTAATGTGCCAGACTTAGCCAGGCGCAGTAACTTCCTCGAGTCTTGTTGTCACCATGCCAGGCAACCAGCGGAGACTCCTGGAAGTTACTGTTCCCAATCAAAAAAGACTCTGGCACATAATCCCAAATAAAACCACAACATGCCGTTTTTACACTACACGAGAGTGGTATCAATCTTCTGATCTAACGCGTGGCAAGAAAGCGAATAAGCGTATTTCCCAAAATGTTGAACTATTCCTTTAAATTGAGGCCAAAAAAGCTGTGCTTCCCAAACTACTGCATTCTCAGGCACACTTTAAAAATGTTATATTGTTGTAGATAACCTGGAACTTCCTGGAAGACCACATTATTCCACATAGATAGGGTGTAATGTTGTAGTTGCAGAGTTGCAGTTAATGGGATTTGAATAATATAATAATCCTAATTTGAATACGCCACATTTTGTTAAAAATCGTGTAAGCTGTGAACTGTAAGTGAAGTCCACCATTTGGGAATCAAAACTAAGTACTAAGAATAATGAGCACGGCAACAATGTTTTAGTCTGGCCTCGATGTGTCAGGGCAGGTGGGTCGATTTACATTTTGAAAACTGAGACAGTCAGCACGTTGCACAACTACAGATGCCTTCAAGCTTTCTGAATGTCACTGCTATTCTTGTCTCCTCTAGACTTGTATTTCTTTAGAATGAGAACAAGATCCTGTTTACTGTTGCTCTTCTCTCAGTTATACACAGGAAGAAATGTATAAATATGCTGTTCTGCATGTGCTTTTTAAGATTTAGCCAACTCTGTGGAATCTAACATTGTTATATTTGCCATATGTAGACTGCTACTATGTACTTTATGGTATGTAGTTTGGATTTTCACAGGTTTACTATTCTGCTCATAGTAAAAAAGGGAAATGACAGAAAATTAAATGTCAATGCATTTTCATTTAAGCCTCTGATACTGTGGATTGATGACCAGAAAAAAGAAGCAGGAAAATTGGAATTAAGATATTTTTGTCACCCCCTTTGAATAATAATAATAACACCTGTAGCATTATTTTCACCTTACCTGCCCAGAACAGCTACAGCATCAGAGAAAAATCGAATAAACAGGGTCCCACTTTCTAATAAGGCACCCTTTATAAAGGGTGTACCTAACAGCTTAATTAGCTGTTAATCTACAAATGCTGAATAGATCAGTTATAAGTCATTGATAAGAACTAGGTTGTAAAAAATCTTTGAGGATAACATTGCAGCCCAAAAATAGTTCTTTAATATGGCTTATAAGTGATTTAAAAAGTAAATTATTTATTAACCATTAATAAAGTCATTAGTTACAACCTATAGCCTAATTCCTTTACAAATGGTACCTTATTAGACAGAAGTAGCCTAGCATAAGTTAAAGTAATAGAAAACAATACAGAAATAGGATAAAATCACAGTAAAATAATCATAAATAAAAGTGACTTTTAGTGGGAAATCTTCAGTCAACATTGTGTGACGTCAGCGTCGGCTCAACCAATAGCGTCGCTCTTTTATTAGCAGTCCGGCGGCGGTGGGAGGAATATTTTAACCGCCGTTTAAATAGCGAAGCAGCCTCAGAAGATCCAAGATCAGATGTCAGGAAAGCGCTAACGACAATGTTTAATCTGAGCACCGACACGTAGCGGACTAAAACTGCAGAGGGCGTTTGGAGGAAACATTTGGATGGCGGAAAGATCCCGGAGCGAAGAGCGACGTCAATAAATAATGTAAGTAGGATTGCTGGACTGTGCAGTAACCTGCCGTAAAGGAAATATTATATCCTAATAGACTATGTATTAAATATGTAGTTACTCAGTATAGGTTTGAATGTCTGCCTTCACGTTTGTTGTGCGTGTTTTAGTGTGCGGCTGTTTGAATGGAGCAGAGCGGCGGTGCAGACTGCAGAGCCTCACCCCGTGTGCAGATGTTTACATGTCGCCTCACAGGCCACACATGATACTACCATCACATTAACAACCTCATGTGGGGGTTTCATTCTGTCTGGTTTCTTATTCAGCTTCAACACAGACGGTTTCATGTCAGCAAAAAATGCTTATTTATAGAGGATAAGCTCATACATAATTTAAAAAATACGAATGAATATGTATATTTTTATTTTCTTTACAAAAATATACACCATATTGTAATACAATGATCTCTGCCTGTCCTTGTTGCCATTTAGTTGTAACAGTCTGTAATCCTAGAGTGTGAGACTGCTGCTTCAGTCACATTAAATTGATTTAATTGGATAATCCTTCACATCATCATCTGTCTGTAAATCCCTTAGCCTCTCTGTCACCTCTGTCTGCCTCTCTGTTACATTTCACGGTCTTTGCTGCAGTGAGAGTGAAACTGGAGTTTTATATATCGACTAACTTTTCATAAAGAAGCCTCCCTTGGGTTTTATGTCGCAGGCTAAGAGTTGTTGCAGTTATCTAGACAGAGGTTCCTTTAATGCTGTGTTGTTTCTTTATTAAAACAGCACAGCAGTTGCAGTGACTGACAGTGAATGGCCCTATGAGTTATCTCGTGATTGGTTATTACATAATGGAGAAGCAGTCTGATTGGCTGTTAAACACAGATTTCCTGGAAGAGTGGGCAAGGCTTTGGTTTTGTGTGTGTGTGTGTGTGTGTGTGTATGTGTGTATGAATGGTTCCAACTGTTTGCACGTGGTCCATGTTGACAGTGATATCAGGTCTGTGGCATGTCCAAGAATGAGTGCATGTGCATGTGTGTGTTTGTAAGACAAGGAAAATAAAGGGACAAGTGAGAGAAAGGGTCAAATATTTATGTAATCATTGTCAAACAGTCCCACTCCCTGTTCTTGAGCAATAAATCACGCCAAGAGATTAAAGTGTCACTTCACCCAAAAGACAAACAAAACATATTTTCACTCCTGTGGCATCTAGCCATGCAGGTGTATGTTTAGTACATTTTTAGATATATGTTTCTTTTTTTGCAGTGTTCATAGCATTGAAAGCATTTTTTTTTTAATTCAACAGTTCAATCCCAGAAACAGTGTTTTGGTTGCTGTAGATAATCCACAGATCTCACCGTGAACAGATTGAACAGATGAAAATAGAAAGAATTTGTCCTTTGGAAAACCACAACTATCAGCACAGCTAGATATCATTTAAGTTAGAAAATATGTTTCTTGTAATTTGGATTAACTGACCCGTTAAAATAAAGAGAAGTCCAAATTATCCAAGAGGCACCACTGCTATTTTTAAGTCTGTTTCTGTGTTTATTTTTAAGTACATGTGACATTTTTGTGTAAATACACCCAAATTTAATTTGATGTGATTGAAGCAGATGTACCACGAGGCTCAGTCTGAACACAGTGTATTAATTGGTTTAATAACAGTGTTGCAGTGTGTTGTCAGAACAAGCCTGTGATGAGTGTCTCACGTGGGTCGGACGTACAACAGAATAATGGTGGGTCATTAGAGCAGAAGAGCCCCAATCTGTGATTTGCAGTAACTGATGGGTGTTAACAAATCGTTCTCGTCATTAGAATGTTCTTACGTGGTCTGCCAAAATATTGAGCCATCTGTCCCCTAGGTACGCTGTAACAATGTGTGTGTGTGTGTGTGTGTGTGTGTGTGTGTGTGTGGAGAGAGAGAGAGAGGATGCCAGTATCTGAGTCAGCACAAGCAGGTGGCAGGTGGAGATTTTAAGGGACAGTTTGTTATACAGACAAGACAATGATCTCACATATTTTGTGTGTGTGTGTGTATATTTGTAATTTTTACAATGAGAAATGTGTTGCAGACTAAAGCTAAAGTTAGCCCCCCCCGCTCTCTTTTTGCCACACTCTTTTTGTTTCTATATCATTATCCATTTCTCTAGAGTCCTCCATCTTCCTCTGCTTTTCTTTCTGTCTTTTCATTATCTTCAGAATTTCTGGCCCTTTCCTCCTCTCCTCCTGTCTTCTTTCCCACCACTTTCCCTCCTATTATCTGCCTGTGTGTTTCTTTCTTTCTTAATCTCCTCGCCTTTCATACTCCCTCCCTAGTGTTTTGTTTCCTTGTCCTTTGTATGGGCTTCAATCCAAGTCATTTAGCACATTCTGAGGTGTCAAATTAGTAATGCTTTCACCCTTGTTTGAATCTGAAGAAATGCTAATGGAACATAGTTTGTTGAATAAATAATGACATTGCAAACCAGATGAAAAATGTAATTTTGCAATGTACTCTACAAAATATCTGTTCACCACGTACTCTCACTGATGTCATACTGTACCTGCAGTTGCTACCATGAATAAGGCATCATGGTTGTAGGGCCATTAGATGGTGCATTACATACAACATTCAATACAACAGAAACCAGAAGCAGTAATAAATATCAGTAGTAAGTATCAACTATCTATGTATAAACAATACTGTCAGTGGATGCTGAATGTATTTTCGAACCCTTTTCTACCTCTGCTCCTCGAATCAACAACCACCCATCTTGCAGCTCAGTGAATGCATTTCCCCGTCTGTGTCTCTCTCCAGGGCCATGTTTGGCATTCTAGACAGAGAGCAGTAGAGGCTATGGATCAGAGAGACTGGCACGGCACCACATGATTACGCTCGTCCCTGATGGACTGTATTTGCATTACAGAGAGGGAAAGGCACTCTTGAGTTTCTATTATGATTTTTGTTTTCAACAGCCCCCCCCAAAAAAGACACCTTTTTTTTTAGGAAAAGCAGAATGTTTTCACATCCATGCACCCACGCACCAACAACCACAAACATACCCTGCACTCAGCAACACCACAAGAATAAGAGAAAAGAATTTATGGTTTCAGCAACCTGCCAGACATCTGAGAGGTTGGCTGGCCTGAGTGGGCCGTAATTGGATTGAGTGGATCAATAATGTATTATAATGTGGCAGGATGACAGGGTGGCCTTGGGGTTACACAGAACATCTGATCTGTCAAGAGTTTGATCCCTGACAGCCAATATGTCCATTAAAAGTCGTTTGTCCTGCCAGTGTGTGATGCTCTGCATATGTTAAAGGCCTGGAATGTAAATAAAACCTCGTTTAATGGACGAAAGAGAAGAACAAGTAGAGACGTCTTTGTCAACAAAATCTCTCTCCCTCCCTCTTTCCTTCCCTGTCTGTCTCTAGTTACAGACCATGAACTATGTGGGTCAGTTGGCGGGCCAGGTGTTTGTGCAGGTTAAGGAGCTGTACAGGGGGCTCAACCCCGCAACGCTGTCTGGATGTATAGACGTCATCGTGGTCCGGCAGCCTGATGGCTCCCTGCAGTGCTCCCCCTTCCACGTCCGCTTTGGCAAGATGGGTGTGCTGCGGTCCCGTGAGAAAGTGGTGAGATTATATGGTGCTTTTTCATCTGTGTGCACTGTGTATTTTTGTGAACAGGTAATGTGAGAGCTTAGAGGCTGTTGCTAACAATTGTATTCTCCAGAAAAGCAAAGGCAAAAAATGTGTGAATGAAAAAAGCCGGAAGCTCACAGTAATTGCTATTTGCTTTTGCTATTTATTTACAAAACTAAAAGTTACTGAATATGCTGACACAAAATCCCAAGTGTAAGGTTGCTTTATTCACGCTAATGAGGTTTAAAACATGTTAAAGGGCTCTTTATTCTGTCCTGCAGGTGGATATAGAGATTAATGGGGAGCCAGTGAGTTTGCACATGAAGCTGGGAGAGAATGGAGAGGCCTTCTTCGTCAAAGAGACTGAGAACATCCTGGTGAGTAATGATTGACAGAGTCATTACTCTGAGTCAGTAAACACATACAAATATAGGACGGAACGTAACTTACTGACACGAAGGTCGCACAGCCTGAACTAAAATACAGGCAGTGCTTGAATTGGACTCCTAGGGAATACATTCAGTTCTTGCCCTCTTACATTGTGATTGCTCTAACTGATTTTTCCACTTACGGATGAATCTGCAAATACATGTCGTTGTCATTTTAATAATCAGGCTTAGATCTCTAGTTTTCCTGCCTAGACAAGCCCAGGGGAGGCAGACATGTTCCCCTCTTCTCTCAGAGTCTGAGATGCAACATGAGACTGAGTCCTGCCAGACAGCTGCTGGAGGAGGCTTCAAAAGCTTTTAACAGTAAACAGCCTCTCGTCATCATACAAAAAAAAAAAAATCAAACTGAATGACCTCAAGGACAACATTTTTCTATTAATTAAATAAGTGCAAAGTCAAGGGTGTCCTGGCCCAGATAGGCAGTAATAACAGTGAGTTACAGATAACACAAAATATGCCATAAAATCAGAGTTAAACATAAATGTAATTATCAGATCATGAATAACATTTAATAATAAGAATGAAGAGTACGGTCTAGACCTGCTCTATATGTAAAGTGTCATGAGATGACTTTTGTTGTGATTTGGCGCTATATAAATAAAATTGAATTGAATTGAATTGAATAATCTAATACAATCATGTAAAAAGTGTCATCATGAAAATAACTTAAATGGCACCATAGACAACCCAAGAGTTGTCCAAAAACATAAAAATAATCATTAACTGACTGTACTAACACATCAAGATAAAAATCTAAAATCTAAAATACTCCAAAACATCGGCAGCCAGAAGAGAGAGCAGTTTCTGCAACAATGCTTTGATTTCACACAGATAGACCAACCTTGCAATTTTATGTCTAATTGCAGAGGGTCCTTGGTAGAAGTTGCAGCATACTTGAGAAGATGAAATATGTACCAGCAAATCCAGTTTGAAAGCTTATCAATCGCACACAGCAGTTTTTACACTGATTTGAGGCATGGAAAGGTAGTCATGGCAGCACTAATATTTTACTTCATCAAGATAGGACAAGATGCTCGCTACAATGTATTCTGCATGTATTTAATTGGCCAATGCAGTGTGTTGCCAGTGTGTATGGATGGAACAGACAGCAAGAGAAGAAAGAAAACACAAAGAAAAAAAGGAAGAAACAAATAAAACCAAAAATATAAATTTGTAAAAGCAGGTAAAATAAGGTGATCGTATGGGGAAAGAGATGGATGACCTTACCAGTCAAATGACACATGGACAATGACGTCTATCTATTGTGACCGGAAAACAAAGTCACATAACAATCTGCTGATCTGAGATTCTGTTATAAAGACTTTAGCTGAAACATAAGCCGAACAGCAAGAAGGAACAAGAGCTTCTGTCCCCTTGTGGCATCCTGTTGGCCAGCATGACTTTAGTTTCCTGGAAATAAACCATCAGGACAGACAGAAAGCGTAAACAGACAATGGTCAGTCAGCTGCTTCACACACGCACACACACACACACACACACACAAGCAGTGGACGGTTTGTAACATTTTCACACGAGATTGTGGAAAAATAAATCTTATTTTTCTCTGTTAAACAATTGAGCCTCATCTTGTTATATGCTGTCTTCCTATGCATGGCATATAGTAACTCAGCAGCCACCGGTGCTTGGTTATTTTCTTCTAATGCAGACCCTCATCTCCTGTTTTATTCATGTGCATGTGACCTGCACTGCTGGTTTCAGCACCAGATTTCAGGGTCCAGTCCTCAGTAGGGATGCACAAACTAAAAATGTATGCACTTACAGCACCATAAGGCACTTTGAATAAAGCATCCTCCATGTGAGTTACTGTATGTGCCATGATGTATGCACCCAGCAAACTGCAGAGCAGAGAGGAGAGAAAAGGGACAGCATGCATTACAAAGTTGTAATACTAGGCACAATAGGGAATTGCCCAGCATATAAAACTCAAGTAATAAAGTGCAGTGTATGTTGGTTGCGTATGAACAGATAAGATTAGGAAGAAGTACTTTTGACAAATATTCAATCCATGTCACAGCCTTTGGCCACTGTTTCGCTCAAATCTGCTGAAGTAGAAGTTATCTGTCAAACTAGAATTGTATGAAAAAGTCCTCACTAAATAGATTTCATGTACTAGATCATGTTACAGTATGTGCTGCACAAATGCAAAAATGGCAGAAAACAATCTGACTTCGGGAACATGTCCTTTTGTTTTGACAACTGATTCTCTACAGTGTTAGGCAAGGATTCATGGGAAGTTGAAGGGTCAGGGTTTGGGCAGAGGGAAGGGATGAGTGGTGAGCATGATGAGAGTTGGCCGTGTTTCCCAGTTAGGAATTAAAAAGAATATTTCGTAATCTGAGAAGATCTAATTCCTAATCTGAAGGATTATGTTGATCTACTTCTGATTTCATTACTTAACTGTCTCTGTCAAAGAGTGGGAGTCTTTCTCCAGCTGTCAATCAATCAGTAAGTGCCATAGGTGCTCTTTAGAGGGGGTCCTGCCAGAATATCGTAATGCCTCAGTCCTTAATGGATGGGAAAATAGATAATGCCTTAGATGCTTTTTCAAATTCAAACAAATACTGAGAATTATTTGCCGAATCTGTTTGACCATGTTTGTCACAGTGTTCGGGCCCTGTGTCAAATCTTCCCCTCCACACAACTCTCCCTCCGCAGAGTGGAAAACCACCAGAGGGCTATTTATAGCTCTGCCAAATTCACCTTCATCTGCAGTGGGTTGCACTCAGACTGCCCTCAGAAACTGGCTGTCACTGATCTGTGTACTGTCCAAACTGATGGGAAGACAGATGAGACGGTCAGACAGACATACAGATAGTGAAAGAGGAACAGGACAAACAAGACAGGCAGGCAGGCACATACAACATATACTGTACAGTAGTAAAGCGCAGTGTGCCCTCCACACAGATAAACATGCACAGGATGAAACATTGTCAGATACGGCAGCTTGAGGATTGTCATAGTACCAAATTGTTCATCCTCTATTAGTGTTTTTGTTCCGTCTTTCAGTAACGGTCTAAGTTATCATCTCACAGATCTGACTGTAAAAAAGGTCAACAACATTTTCAAGGAACTATTTGGCATCAAGCCCAGTCTTCTGTGCCTCTCCCACCCAACCCCTCATTTACTCTCTCCCTCTCTGTTCCTCAGGGTGTAAAGTTACATGTGAGGATTCGTTGGACCTTGTGTGTTGGCGAATAGATCCTGTGCATGAAACATTAACCAAATGTTCCAGCAAAAATTCATCTTCAGGCTAGAACATTTGAATACCTGTGGTAAAAAAGACAACAAGGTGTAATTCATCTTGACGTGGTTATGCTGAAGTGCCTGACAGGTGAAAACATAAAAATGAAGTGTAATTGTTTTCATGTTTATCTCATCAATTTGCTGTATGATGAACTTTCATTCAGTGTGACCAATCTCAGGGATTTAAAATGCAGTGTGAAATGTAATCTCTCTGATAATCTCAGTTATTCCATCATGTCATGTGGTTTTTGCAGTGTATACACAATTATGTGGGTGAAGTGTGTTCGTCTAAAAATATAGTCCATCTGAATTCATACATGTGCAGGTAGATTCAGTTTTGTGCAGAAACTCTTAATCAAAGAAATAACACAGCGTAGTTTGGAGCAAAACAGTTATGTTAATAGATTGAGAATGAAGCATCCAAAAAACATTTAAATGAGTTAAAAGTGGTTTTGGGGTGGATGTTTCCAGCAAGTCTAGAGCTGTGAGCAGCTGTGACCTGACATAGTGTACATCCTGTGCCCTGTTTCTCTCCCATCAAAATGAATGTGTTGGACTGTGTTATGACACGTGCACTGCAAGGCATGTGTCAGTCTGCACTGTTCAGATCATCTCTTTATCTGTCGCCCTCTGTCTCTGTGTGTCTCTCTCTTTCTGGCACAGTCATTGTAGAGAGACTGTGATAAGCAAATCTGTGTGATTTTGCTAATCTGAGCTCAAACCCAAATTCCCACCAGATTATGTGGAGTTACGGGGGGGGGAGCATTTCCGTCTCATCAATCAGTAACACTCAGTTTCTGCCTCGCAATTCTTTGTTTTTGTGGTATAACACAAATGCATATCATATTTTTTAGCCAAGCTAGTGGCGTGGCTCCAGTATCTGTCACCACTCAATTTCTCCAATGCTTTGGTTTATGACCAAACACCTGCTAAACTAATGGCATTCCCATCCCATATCATGTTCTTCTGTTTACAGGAAATAGTCCCGTCCTACCTTGCAACATCACCCATCATGTCTATGGGGGAGCAGTTAATGGAGTCCCAGCTGGGCAGGGGCAGTTCTCGTCACCATGGTAGGCCCTGTTGAAAAAAAGACATTTTGGAATTTGTGATAATGTGTGTGTGCTTTTTCAATGGTTTTCATGCTGCTCTCTCTCTCATCACATAGACACCATCCCTTGCAGCTCACTTCCCGTCCAGAGCCTGGGGCCGCAGCAAAGCGACGGTGGGATGACGAAGAAGAGGAGGAAGAGGAGGAGGAAGGCTCGGCCAGAGGCAGGCGGAGGAGGAGGGAGGAGAGAGGAGAGCGGGGAAGAGTTCTCGGAGGACGAGGACATGTTTACAATTGACTTGAGCTCGGATGAGGAGAGAGAGGGTGACGGCAGCAGGTGTGTGTGCGTGTGAAGGATTGTTTGATTGTGTGTTTTTCAATTTGGACATTTTAGGCTTCCAGGAATGACAGAAAAAGCAAAAGTACTTGCAGTATTTCTGAGCCAACAACTTATGGTTCTTGTCTCTGTCTGTTTTAATGTGTGTGTGTGTGTGTGTGTGTGTGCGCGCGCGAGAGAGAGGTTATTAAATCCCAGTTAGTCTGTTTCGTTGCTGTGGTAAACAACCTCCGTCAGCAGTCACAATATTGTTTGTGTAGGAGGTGAACCACTGCCAATAACTCCTGTAATTGTGTTAAGCAGAGAGACTGTGTGTATGTGTTGATGTTTTTCATGCATGAATGAGTGTGTAAGTCGTTATTCCAGCTGTCTAAAGAAGGGCTTGTGCATGCACCACATTCATCAGAAGAACAGGAACACAAAAAAAAGCCCTGTGAACTGAGGACATTCTGTTAATGCTCAAATTGGAACATGTCCATTTTTAGCCATGCTAGCAGCGTAGCTCTGCGGATGGGAATGTCGGCCACTTTGGTCCAGGCTGAAATATCTCAACAGCTATTGGATGAATTGCCATGAAATTTTGTACAAACATTCATGTCCCCCTGAGGATGAGTTGTAATGACTTTGATGATCCCCTCACTCATCATCTAGTGCCATCATCAGGTCCAATACTTACGTTTAAACTCAGAAACTCAGCCAACCTGCTTCACTGAGACTGGGCGGGTGTGGTTTGTTCAGATGTGATTGACAGTGACCAAACAACCCACCAACTGTCAGAATCAGATTCAAATGTTACTAAATATTTATTGGTGCGAGTATGTGACATGACCTTTCTCCAACTGAGCCCCGCCCACCTAAAACCAATGAGAAGAGCTCAGGGGATAAAAGAAATACAGATATCTCTCATGTGAAATGACCAAAATTGTCCTTCCCTTGGCAGAATATTGTGTGTGTATGTAGGAAACCATTATTCATAGTAAGAATCGGATTCAGTAAAACCACTTCAATGGCTCAAATTAAATGCTTAGGAACAATTTAGGAAGATGAGAATTAATGTGTGAGTCTGCATGTGTGTGCATGTTTCTGTTTACGTACGTGTGTGAAGCCCTTTGAAAACCAGCTCTGTTTGTGGAACGCGCTCCAGGGATTTGTCCTGTTCCCACAGTGATCTCGCTCTCTTTGAAATAATGGCTCACAGTGCGTCCTCACTGCAGGAAATTTGCCACATGGCAGGGCGGGTAAATTCCTCAAACCCTTAAAGACATGAAAGAATGTGTGTCTGCCTCATGTCATGCTTAATACTGTACTTGATATGCAAATTTTAGGCTGGTTTGTAACGTGTGGTTACACAAACAAGTCTCATAAGTGTTTTTTCAAATTAAGGATGAGAGATTATTGGATTATTATTGGGGTTTCAAAGTGTTAAAGAACATTTTATGAGCATAAACAAATCACTTTTTTGTTTTCCTCTATTTGGACTTGCAGAAACGCTGTGTATTTATATAGTAAGGTGTGTACACAGGTTGTGAAATAATGTGCGTGTGTATATGACATCTGACATCTCCCTACATGTGTGTGTTTGTGATCAGACCTGTGTATGGCGATCAGGGGTCTACAGCCATGCGTACACACCCCAGCACTGATTGGACCCGTTCACAGAGGTATTATTTGGACACAAAACACACACACACACACACAGATAGACACTTTATGATAAACATATCCTTGTCTTATTTAACTGTCTAGTAAACTCCTGTTTACCTCTCTTCAGTTCTTTTTTAGTCTGTTCATATTGCACTAAGCATTTTTAATACATTTTCTGTGCTCACAATGAATAGATAATAATCATGACCCACTGTCTCTCACTCTCTCTTCCCCTCTCCCTCTCCCTGTCTTTTTTTTCTGTTTTTGTCTGTCTTTCTGTGTCTTTTTATCTTCCTGTAGTAATGTGATTAAGGAGACTCTCTCCATCCCTCCACTCTGTGGTCTGTCCATCTCTTGTCCTCAGCAGACCTCTCACTTCTCTTCCCCTGTTAGGTATCACCTTCAATTTTACCCTCTCTGAATGCTGGAGATGAAATGATGCACTAATGAAGGAAAAGCACACAGTTTGCAGGAAACAGATACAATATTTCAAAATTATTCAAATATTTTAATCAGGATTTCTGCTTTATTTTATTCTAATATTTGAAGTTTATTATGTATGTTAAAGGAATTTTATCTGTTAAAGTACAATTGATCTAAATCAAGCGTCACTTTCCCAGCAGCCCCGACGATTCACGGTCATCAACACCGAAGAGCGACTCAGAGCTAACCAATCAGAACAAAGACAACCCTGAGATGCTGTGGACCTGGGGGGAGCTGCCACAGGCTGCCCAGGTATCTACGCACACACACACACGCTGCAGAAAATATCTCAGCACTTGCCTACATATTTTATTCAGATTTCAAAACCTTAGGCATGTTGGTTCTACATATTAGTGTTGCAAATCTTAAACTACTATTAAAGGAATAGTTCAACATTTTGGGAAATATATACGTATCTGCTTTCTTGCCAAGAGTTAGATGAGAAGATCGATACTACTCTCAACAGTTTGCCTGACTCTGGTCAACGGTAACAAAATCCGCCTAACAGCACCTCTAAAGCTCATTGTTTAATATTATTAATGTAATTAGCAGTTTAAAGCAACCAGGCAAGACTCCAGGAAGTTACTGCTCCTGACCAGGAAATAGTGTGGCACATAATCAACGGTAAAATGGAAAATTGTCATTTTTACGTCTTGGTTTTTGTACCGATTAAACAAATGAAGATATAATGTATTTGTTACCTTTGGACAGAGTCAGGCTAGCTGTTCCTAAGCTAAGCTAACAGGCTGCTGGTTCTAGCAATACAACCACCTTCTCATCTAAAGAAAGCGATTAAGTCTTTTTCCCAAAACGGAGAAATAAAGAGATAAGGAAGTCAGGGTAGAAACATCCAAAAAAGTTAAAAAAAAAGAAAAAAAAGAAATATGTTGTGAAAAGTTTGATCTCTCTCTCTCTCTCTCTCTCTCTCACAGCCGTCCTTCCTGACTTCCCACCAGAAGCAGGACCCTGCCACAGCAGTCTCTATCCCGGTGTCTGCCAGCACTCACTTCAGAGCCATCAGTGACACTGGACCCCCCTCCCTCATTCTCTATGCTCCCCAGCCAGGGGAGGCCGCTGCTCACAGCACAGACAAGGACACTGAAGAAAGCAAAAGTGGAGCCAGGGTCGGACTACCCACTAAGACTGGGGACAGGGCTGGAGGACAGCAAGGTAGTTATGTGGAGGACAATGTTGATTTTAATGTGCAAAGTATTCTCTACAATTGTCTAGAATGACAGAACGGCCTAAAATGTGTTTTCTTTTCCTTAGGGAGAGAGGTGGAAAGTGTTGGACCATCGTGTGCAGAGATGGAGGGTTTAACAGCCTGTTCAGCGTCTCCCAGGATTCTCCCTGATCATCTTGATGAAGGCGGGAATAGAGGAAGTCCCATCAGAAGAACCGATTCACCATCCAAGAAGAAAGGTATCAGTGCTCTATCTCAAACAATACAGAGAATTTTCTTGAACTCAAATATGCTTCAACATCATCTTTTATTTTCTGCTACTGATGATGTGCGATATTGTCTCTTATTAGAAAAGAGAAGCCAACACCTGGGTGCTGATGGCATATACCTGGATGACATTACAGAGCTGGAGCCTGAAGTAGCAGCTCTCTACTTCCCTAAAAGGTTCGGTAATGAACATAAACACGTACTGAACATGTTTGTGCATGCCTTTATGTGAGTATAAAACATACCCCACCCTAAATACACACACCTACTGTATAGAGGGCTTTCATGTGGTGTAATTCACCCCCTGGTGGCCTCTATGGAGGTCCTCAGCAGGATTCAAAAGAGTATGTGTTCTGTTTTTCAAAAGTAATCAATTACTTTTTGACTAATTTTGTGATTTATTGCTATAGATAACCATCAATGCCTTATTGTAAATACTTGCAGTAATTAATTATTACAGTTAAATAATTGTAGTGGCTGTAGTTGGTTGATGTGAACATTAACATTTCTGCATTTCCAAATTAGCTACTACTCTTGACGTACTTCAGGGCATTTTAGGCTAGTGTTTATTTGACTGTAACATCATCAAACTGACCTGCACCATCACAACAATGTTTTTCAGAGACGTATGTCTGTGAGAGTGTGTGTGTGTTTCTCTCTCTCCTCAGCGACGGAGGCAGTAGCTCAATGAGGGGGGACTCAGAGATGCTGATGATGGGAGTGCGGAGCGCTAACCAGTCCCCACAGTCAGTGGGCAGCAGTGGGATGGACAGCGGCGTAGACAGTCTGTCCGACCAAATAGGGGACCTGCCTCATGTTGCCATCTCTTTGTGCGGAGGACTCACTGACAACCGGGAGATCACAAGAGGTAGGATGAGAAATGTGTAAGGACTTTGTAATGTCTCCTTCTGTAAATTAGTTTACCTCAAGAAAAAAATATTTTTTGAACATCGTTCTGTGTGTGTGCTCTTGCCTTTATATGTACCGTGTGTGTGTGTGTGTGTTTCATGCCACAGAGCAGTTCCAGGAGAGGGCGATTTCCTACCAGCAGTTCTCTGAAAACCCTTCTATTATTGATGACCCTAACCTGGTGGTCAAGATAGGAAACAAGTATGTACTATATTATCCTATATCATACCAAAGTGTGATACACATTTAGACTGAGTGCAGAAACTATGACAGCCATCTGCTTTGTCTTTTTTAATAGTCTGAACACATTAAGACACATGTTTTCGGGTTAATGGGTGTTAAACATTTTAGCAAACCTTCTTCAGGACCAAGAGGAAATTTCATAATTTAATGTCCTTCAAAGCTAAGCACTGTACATCTTTACTAAATCACTATGATCAGAGTGGTACCATGCTGCAATAACAAACTGAGCTTTCAAAAGTATAGTTCGACATTTTGGGCAATGTGGTTATTTGCTTTCTTGCCTGAAGTTAGATGAGAAGATCGATACTTCACTCATGTCTCTTCCATAAATATGAAGAAAGCACCAGCAGCTGGTTAGCATATCTTAGTACAAAGACTGGAAAGAGAGAGAAACAGCCAGCCGCTCGCTCTCGAAAAGGTAAAAAAATCTGCCCACCAGAATCTCTAAAGCTCATTAATTAAGATGTTGTATCTCATTTTTCATCTGTACAAAAAAAGTGTAAAACGTTGTGGTTTTACCTGAGATTATGTGCTGGACTATTCCTTAGCCGGGCACAGCAACTTCCTGGAGTTACTGTGCATCATATTTAACATACGAACGATCTCCACATCTAACTCTTGGCAAGAAGGCGAATAAGTGTCACAGCAGTCGTGATTCGTCTTTTAGAATCAAATATGTTCGCTGTGTTTTGTAGATAGAGGTCTGAGGTGTGACAAAGTGCTTATAGCTCCCTCCGTCATCTGTTGTAGGTACTACAACTGGAACACAGCAGCCCCTGTCATGTTGGCCATGCAGGTCTATCAGAAACCACTGCCGCAGGTAAGACCACCACAGTGATACGTAAATATATGCTCTCATTTTTTCCCAGTTGACTGTATGCTTTATGTTATCAGTTTATGGCATCAGTTGTAGAAGAAGAACTCAAATTGACTGAAGTTAAAGTGGCCAGTATTATCAGAAAAATGTACCTAAAGTGTCAACATCATTGGTACTCATTGTGCAACTCACTGTGCAACTGAGAACAAGTCAGAAAGACATTATTGTTCAGAACTATGTTAACGCGGCACTAGTTTCTTTTCATTCTGCGAGCTCCTCTTCCTTATTGTGGGATTAAAATGAACCACTTTGGGCTACAACATACCGTGTAATGTTATACAGCATAGAACGAGTGGCTCAAAATAACTATATTATGTTTTAAATGATTTTCATTTGATTATGTCATATTATATTTGTTACTGTAGGTGGTGTTTGGTGTCTTCTGGTGTTTTGCAACCCCCCTGCATCACTTTCTCCTGTGCACTCCCAGCATTTTGAAATAAATTCTCCTTAATCTGATGTTTCACTTTGGTTCAGTGTTGCCATTTGCAAGCGTCCTCTCATTATTTCATGAAGATTCAACCAAATGCTACCAGATAATGTGTGTTCACATTTGTGTCAATACTCAACCATTTCAGTTATTGTCGTACAGTACATATGATATTTGGATACTCAATTACTTTGCCAGTAATTGAGATTGGCTGTTTATGAACACACATGGGGAAGCTCACATCAAAGCTGCCAGTCTTATACCACAGTGAAATATGGCTTTAAATCTGTTTTCCTAACACTTTAATAATGTCATGTCTTTATCCCCCTCCTTATTTTTTCCCTTTTATTTACAAATTTTCTTTCTCCCATCATCCATTCGATGTTTGTGTGTACTAAGTGTTGGTGTTTGAGTTACGTGTTTTCTGCTTTTGGCCTCTTCTCGTACTGCCTCCCTGGTCTGTTTGGCTCCAGTCCTTCCCAGCCTGTATGATGTTTTCTTGCTTTGCTCGGGTGTTGGTCGGGGCATGTCTGTCTGTTAATCATCATATCCCACCATAGTCAACCAGTCTATCTGTCTCTTTCTGTCTTACATCTCTGTCTCTTTCTCTTTGTGGTGTGTCTTGTTGCATTTTTTCCCATGCATTTTCCTACTGCTATCCAGTCACAATCTTCAGAAGTCTCTTCCTTTGAGGTTTTATTTTGCATCCTTTGCTCTTTGTGTGCCATTGAATTTTCACCTGTAACTGCCTTTATTTTTTCGAAATTCAGTGTGGTTTGAAATGTGCTGTTTGTTACGTTTACTTTGCTTTTTGGGTTGTTGATTTTTTTTGTGCTTTCAGTTGATTTGTTTATGGGTTTACCTGTGTTTTCTGCTTCACTTTGTTTTGAGTTTTTTCTGTCAGTTTTGAGTTACATTTTCGATCAGTTTTGAGTTGTATGTGCACGGTTGTCTCCAGGCCTCAGTGGAGAACATCATGAAGGAGAAGATGCCAAAGAAAGGAGGACGCTGGTGGTTCTCATGGAGGAGCAGGAACAGCGACTCCAAATCAGTGAGTACACAGATACACACATTATTGGTGAGATTTGGTTTATATAGTTTGTCCTTCATTATATATACTACATAGTAAATAGTGTCAGAGGCGGAGAAAAGGATAGGAGGTAAAGGCTGGGAGCCATACTTGTTGCTCAACATCAACACATAATGTTTCAGTCCATTTAGCCAGTTGTGACCTTTGACCTTTGTGCACTTCAGGAATCAGTGACAGAGGCAGGAGGAGACCAAGGAGAGAACAGGTGACTGACAGTCGTCTTTTTCTTGGTCGTTTTTTACTCTTTAAATCACTGTATTTCTCTCACAAACACTTCCATTCTCATCAGTTTTCAGTTTCTTCTTATACCAAATTGGTTGTGTTGGATTTTCAGGATGAAGGATGAGTCATCCTCTAGTGATGAGGACCACAGATCGTCCAATCAGGCGTCAGGATCCTGCCAGTCGGAGCCCCTCATAGGTTCTGGCAACGTCTGTTATAAGAAGACTCTTCGGCTCACCTCAGAGCAACTGGTCTGTATTCCTGCAGTTGGTTTTACTGACCTTAGTTGGGATAAAAACATGCAAACAAGTTAGTTTATGGCAGCTTTGAAGCTCTGTAGTGACTTACTACATATTGTACACATGGTTCACTACGATAAAGCAAGAATGTGGCCGAAGGAGTATCTCTGCTTACAAAACAAACACTAATAAATTCCCTTGGGCCAGTCTCAGGCTATAAATCTCAAAATGGCCACCAAGAATGGAAACATGTGGCTTTATGGATTAAATTCTCTTTCACTGCTAAAACATTGGAATGAAAGATAGTTGGCAACATTTAGTGTATCTTTAAATGAAGTGTGTCATTCTCACATTTTACAGTGATAGCCCCTCCCTGAAATGTGTGATCTTGCAGCAGATTTTAGCGTCATTAGGATCTTTCAATTTGTGTGTGTGTTTGTGTTTGCAGGCTAGCCTGCAGCTGAAGGAGGGTCCTAATGATGTGGTGTTCAGCGTGACCACTCAGTATCAGGGCACCTGTCGCTGCCATGGCACAATCTATCTTTGGAACTGGGATGACAAGATAGTCATCTCCGATATAGATGGAACCATCACCAGGTAAGGGAAAGCAACATAGTCTCGCTATCACTGTTATTAGCCTACAGGTGAAATTCACCTGCAACAACAAACCAGCCTTTCAGCTTTCCACCAGTAGATGTCAGGCTTTACACAGATTTGGTGTTTGTCTGTATTTACTGCAATTAAGTACATCTGTACTGATTGTGTGATGTTTCCTCTCTTGTGTGGCGCTGCAGGTCAGACACCCTGGGTCACATCCTCCCCACACTGGGTAAAGACTGGACCCACCAGGGTATCGCACGGCTCTACCACAGAGTCAGTCAGTGAGTGCTACATTACAATCTGTACACAGCGTACAGAAAGCGGCTGTAAAGCTAAGGAGATTTGCCTGAATCAGCTTTTATAATACAAATATCACATTTGTTTGGTTCATTGTTTATTTTCCTTTAACTAAAATATATGTAATGGCTGGTCATCATTCTAATGATTTCTTATTTAAGCACAGTACACAGTTAAGTACAAGCCCTATCTCTCTCTCTTTCTCTGTCACAGGAATGGATATAAATTCATGTACTGCTCGGCGAGGGCCATTGGCATGGCTGATATGACGCGAGGCTACCTGCACTGGGTCAATGAAAGGGGAACCATGCTACCAATGGGCCCGGTACTGCTCAGCCCCAGCAGTCTATTTTCTGCCTTGCACAGGTCAGACACACACCACATGTACAAAAATGCTACATTTAATCAGAATTCATACGGCCTTGAAGCCATAAAAACAGAAAATATTCGTCAGTAGTGAATAATAGTTACTTAATTTTGGTATTTATAAGTGGTCATTTTTATCAGGTGTAGCTACACAGTAATGACATAATTTGTTTATATTGTTATAGCTATACCATGTACAGAAGCTGACAGACACCAGTCAATGATGATGCTTTTTGTGCCTTATATATACATGCACAATGATAGAAATGACTGGGCATATTGCTATTGTCATGTGCAAATATTGTAACTACAATTTTAGGGATTTTCATGCCATCATTTCACTCATTCTTGTACATCTCGTAGCTAATGAATCTCTTTGCATTGGAACAGATATACATCATGGACAAGCTACAAAAAAAGCCTAAAGGATGTATAAAATGTGTTTGATGTCATGCCATGTTGTGTAGGGAGGTGATTGAGAAGAAACCTGAGAAGTTTAAGATCGAGTGTCTCACAGACATAAAGCACCTTTTCCACCCGAACACTGAACCTTTCTACGCTGCTTTTGGCAACAGAGCTACGGTGAGACCACTGCACATGGACAGACACAAACATGTACTTTCTCTGTAACGATACAGCAGTTCATATTTCAGCCTTGTCATGATTGTATAGTGTTGGTAACCCCTTGCTTTTGGTGGCAATGCTGATTGTATGTGTAAATGTGATTTCAGGATGTGTATTCCTATAAGGAGGTGGGTGTTCCTTTGAACAGGATTTTCACTGTCAATCCCAAGGGGGAGCTGATACAGGAGCACGCTAAAACCAATATCTCCTCGTAAGCTATATTCTCTGTTTCGCTTGATTTTCATCCATGTAATCTGACTCTGGACACATGTGTACACAGATGTTTGATTGTCTGAATTCTCGGTTTTGTACAGTGCAAGTCTGTAAACGTGTGTGTGTGTGTGTCTCCGTCTCAGCTTCGGGCGTTTGTGCGACATGGTTGACCATGTCTTCCCGGTCCTAGAGCGAGAAGAGGGAGCAGACTTCCCCTGCTCCGACACCTTTGGCCAGTTGCACTGGAGCGAACAACTTCCTGATGGCACCAACCAGGAAGAAGAAGACCCACAGCCACTTGAGACAAGCTGAGGAAACCCCATCAAATCCAGCACTGAGGACGCTGCGTTCCAGCTTTTCTGCACATCGCAGTCAGGCACGACACTGTGGTTTTGTGATTCATCAAAGACGTTACTTAAGATAAGTAACTGCGGCTACTGATTCAAAGTAGATGAATGTGTTTTCAGTATCCCACATCAACAAATCACCTTGCCATCAGTCAACAGCGAGAACACAAGCAGACAGAGGGGTCCGTTACAAATGAGACTGCTGAGTTGAAAAAAAGAAAGGAAGAAAAAAAACAAAAAAAACAGAAGATTTTTTTCGAGAAAAAAAGGAAAAAATCCCTGATGAATATGAACAGCTGCTTGGGAGTGACGCTAACTGATGGTTCTGCCTGAGGAGTACTCAACACTCGGTTAAAGACTCACATATCACACATTTGCAAGTGCACTGACTCACAGACACAAACGCATACACATAAGTAAAATTTGTAAAGGCATTCCAGAGACAATGCACAACACTGGAGGACGTACTGTCTAATATCCCTCACAACATGTTTTCTAGATATTTTTGACTGGTTACCATTCTCTCCTTCATCCCACTCCTCATTTACACTGTGGTTAGAAAAGCTGCCACACAAAACGCATAATGTTTGCGAGAGGGTGAAAATGTTTTCATTTTTTTTCACCAATATGGCTTATATAGGCTGTTGGTTTGTCCCTACTCGTATCATCTTATACCCATTATTTTTCAGAATTCTATGAAAAAAAATGCCAATCTTATAATAATCAACTGTCCTAAGTTGAGTCATCATGTAAATTAGATATGAAATTGTTTTGCAGAAATTTGACTGAGATTCTATACAAGCAGCCCTTCCAGATTGCACAATTGACGATAAAATATAAATTACATATACAGTTCAGCTTTTCAAATCTTAAATCAGCCTGTTGGTGCATCACTCATTGTTTATCTTGTTTAGGAAAGAATACCCAACACATGGAATATATTCACCAAAAAGTAGACTTTGCACCAGAAACACTACATTACATTACATTATGTTACATTACATTACATTACGTTACATTACATTACATTACAGTGAAACCATCCAGAACATGCAAAAATAGCTAAATGTGTGTGGTCTTCTTTACCGTGCTACTGTGAAAGATGTGGCTCTGGTGCATTTTCTAACTAGTGTTCACTGACAATACTCAAGATAAATGCAGGACAATGCAAATAACTTCAGTCTGTGTTCTTTCTGTCTGTTTTTATACGTGCAAATAAATTAACACCAGTGATATGCTAGAATGTAGGATATAAATCACTCAGAGTGTATGTTATTCTAATGACTAATGCTCATCAATGCAATGACTGTATAAGCCCATACAGGACTGCGGTCATATATTTTCAGTTTTGTAATATGACCGCGCAGATCAGTATACTTTTATGTGCACCACTAATCTGTCCTGTAGTGGAGAATTAAATGCAGTGTATTTAGATGCTGAAAGGTTTTTCTCTCCACAAACACATTTATTTTTTTCTGTCATTTGTTGTCAAATGTGTGTTTTCACCCATTGCTCAAATAACATCTACTGTGATGCATTTATGCAGGATGGAAACCTGTCTGTTTGTTTTTACCACATGTTTAACTTAAAATGGGGGAAACCACTGTAAATAATGAGTAACAGCAAGTTTTGTGAACATATTAAGTGAACTTTAAAAAAAAAGCTCTAGTAATCTTTTGTGAGCTGATATATTATCTAAAATACTCTGTTACTGGTGCTCATCCAAATGCACTTACAGGCATTTTATGCTTTACTATAAATGTCTTTTTAAACCAGCTGCCTCCTGTTGCACTGAGAGGTGGCAGCTCCGCCATGTGACCACTAAAGCAATAGATCGACATGTAGTATTTTAGGAAAGCCAATGGACGGATTAAGCGCCTCTTTCTCTATGTAACGTCAGCCATTTGTCCCACGTCACTTTGTTTCATTTGGTGCCTCTGGTTTATCCTGGGCGTCAAGATGGATAGTTACATGAAATGCAAACTACAGTATGTTTGAAAAGTGCTTGCAACATGCAGAAAAGTACCATCAACCCACATAAAACCTCCTCTGTTCATGTGAAAGCAAAATTGTATCGTTGAAAGCAGCTTTGAATGCCTGACGGCTTTGAGAAAAAGAAAAAAAATGATGTTTCTGCTGCCCTCCTGATTTTAAATCATCTGAAACAAATTAATTCTTAAAGTAATTCACCAGATTATAGTTAGAATGTAACAAGGTCTAACAAGGATATTTGTACTCTGATATTAATGTGTCCTATATTGAAAAAGAAGTGAAATCAAAATGCAAGAATACTGTGAACAAGCCCTCTGATTGATTGTGACTGAGTCTGTTCTACTGTTGTATACTCTTTGTGCATAGGATAGATGTGTCTGATGCTGTACTGTGATTGACTTCACTTAAAGGAAAACTAGAAACCAGGAATTAACCTTTAATCGGATCTGAAACTGTTGATGTTCACATGTCCAGTATAAAGTGTGTAAGAGGAAAAGACACTAAGGACGCATGCTGTTGTAATGTTAAGATGCATATTTACGTGGATGTATTGATCACTGTCTTGTCACCTGATCTTTGTAGGGAAGTACATTGCTTTAGTTGTAATGATTCAGGCCAAAAGCACACTCTGATCTGTGTGAGGTCAGTGTCCCTTCATTTCATAATCGAAAGATCCTTCTGCCTTGTAGTAATGTAATTATAGCATAAATATCTCCTAATTATAAGACCCTTTTTATGAAATACGGAAGTCAAAAATAAGAGAAAATGTTTGTTTTTGTTTTTTTTAAATGAATGCAATGGTCTTCCCAAATTTTTAGAGTACATCATCTTTTTGATGATTATCGCCTGATTCTTTCTGTGAAAGATCTATTAAAACTCTTTACAAGTTGTCCAGTCTGCCTCTGTGTTGACATTGGATGTTGATCCAGTTTGCTGTCCCGTGTGAAGTTATTATGTTTTGGGCGCTAAGCAGCCGCCTACTGAACAGTGTGCAGTTCAAGCTATTGTTAACAACGTAGTTTGAATAAATCTGTGCAATAGACACATTTTTTCAATAAACTCAAAGGTGATTGCACTTCTTGTTAATGCAACGCTTGTTTATTTGTTGTTTTCTTTCTTTCCTTCACCTCAGACACAAAGCCTTAGCTGGACAGAAATAGCATTGAGTAGTATAAATGTGTATTTATGGTTTTATTTAACTCTCTGAGGTCTGCATAAGGCCATGATGTTGATAAGAATGATAACAAAGCTCACATTTCTGCTGCAGAAGCCACCCCTTGCAATTGGACGATTGTTAGTTGTATTACTGGATCAATTTCTGTTCTGGTGTCCTTCCTAGTCCAGCTTTAAGGTGGGAAGGAAACAGTGGTGGAAAGTAACCAAGTACATTCACTCAAGTACTTAAACACAGTGTTGAGGTTCTTGTATTTTACTTGAGTATTTCCATTTTATGCTACTTAAAACTTCTACTCCACCACATCTCAGAGGGAGATGTTGCACTTCTTACTCCACAACATTTTTTTAAGGTGTATAGTGACTAGTTACTTTTCAAATTAAGATTTAACATACAAAACATATGATCGGTTTCTAAAATATGATTAATACAGGTTAATACGCCCAACAGTATAAGGAAGTGTAATTAGCTCCACCCCGACCAACTACAACATTAAAGCACCACCTACATGTTAATGCATCAGCAATAATATAACCCTGAGAGGGGCCACTCTGCATAATGAGTATTTTAAGTCAATTTTGTTGCTAATTCTTTTGTACTTGTACTTGTACTTATATACAATTTTGGATGCAGTACTTTTACTTGCAATGGAGTATTTTTACACATGGAATTGCTACTTAAGTGCTTAAGTAAAGGATTTGAATGCGTCTTGTATCGTCATACAAAAGCAGCTGTTTCATGTTTAACTAAGCCCTCTTTTGAAATAAGCCCAACCCATCTCCTTCTATCTCTGCTGTCTCCCCTCGCCACCTTATCCCCTTCCTTCCCACACTCCTTTTCTTACCTCTCTTTTTATCTTAATTCTATTTCATCAATGGAGCAACACGAAAGCACGCAGCTGTGTTAGTTCTGGAAAACAGGAAACCAAATTGCTCTTTCCTTTCCTCTTTCTCTCTGACGATTTCATCACATTCCTTCTACTACTTCCTCATGTCACCTCTGCCCCCTTGTAACCCCATGTGCATGGAGCTACTCCACCACACACACACACACACACACACACACACAGATCATCCTCCCCCTCCCCTCTGTTTTTGCGAAGGAAAGTTTGGCTCTCTTTTAGGAGTCGACCATTTTGGACTGTTAAAGCAAGAATTTCTCACATTGTTAGTTCTTTGTTTCAATAAAAGAAGCTTGTTGGCAAATCCATTTCTTTCTTGTCCTACACAATCACACACACAAACTCCCACCAGGTATAGTCAAGCAATAATTAATAACTAATAACTAATTTTAGGTCAGGATCAGGATCTCGTAATTATGAGAAAAGGTAAGGTAGGTTATCAATCGTAGGCTACAGGATAAGACAGTGGACAATGATGGCGCTACCGCATTTAATCTGCTTTTACTTCTTTCACAGTATGAGACACTGTGAAATATCAATGTTACTTAATGTGGGTGGCATTAATATTAGTATGTCAGCACTGCACAGGGATCTCAAGTCGTTGGGATTGTTCAGGCGGAAAGCCCAGTCTGACCTGCTGGAAGTCGCTCACTTCCTGCAGAAGCAGTTAAACCAGTATTTCAATTAAGTTAATTTGTCACACTTCATCATATAAGGTACAATCACAATGAAATGTATATGCTAATCCCCCCAGTTCCTTCAATCTGCGCATTAAAAAGAGTTTAAATAAGAATCTTTCCAGATCTTTCTCGTACGAGAAAATATCTCGTAATTACGAGATCAGGATCTCGTAATTACAAGGTCCTGGTGTGAAATTTTTTTTCTTCTGTGAATGCAATGCACCCATTAGTGCACTGCATCATGTATTTTTATCACCACTGGAAGGGCACCCTAGAGGGCATTTATCACGTTTTCTTGCATATTCGGTCACCATGGAGGGCACTCGATATCATGTTATATCTACCATAGGGGCATCCAAGAGGGTACTTTTGCATCTTTTTTTTTTCAACCTTTGGTGATTTTTGTCCTCCTCCATGTCCCTTCCAAGGCTTCATAGTACAGGAAGTTAGTCTACAAAAAAAAGAAAAGAAAGAAAAGACAAAGAATCACAAAAATAAAACATCTTACAGTAATATCAAACTAAGGCACTGAACTGCTCTCAACCACGAGTTACAACATGCACATATGACAGAGTTGCGCTTGGGTTCAAAATGACCGGATCTTTCACAAATCCCCCACCAGGCTCCAGATGTGAATGTGATGTGAGTCGTTAGGAGAGCAAACACTGAAGTACATTTCCGACCACAGGACGGGGACAAGGTCTGGCACTCCTTTTGTTTTCTAACATCTTTTTTGGTCGTTACAGGTTTGTTTGGGATTAGACACTCAAACAATACTCTTTTCCACGTTATAATGTAGCCAAGTTAGTAGACAGTCGGTTAAAATTCACATCGTGTTACTTCACACCAAAACTTCTTTAAATCTCTGCAGCGGAGTCGAGGGAAAACGGATGTTTTCTTTCGAGGCAAATGTGCGGCTCTTGCTCAGCGCATGCTTATCAGTTTTGCTTGATACCAAAATCAATGTTTGTCCGCCATGCTGGAGATATCTAACATATACAGACAGACAGCTGAAGTCCTAAACATGTTTAACTTAATCCAGCCTGTAATGCACCGTCTACATCTGTAACACCGTGCGTTTTCACATAAAGACTCTTTTTTTTTAACTAAACCTGGGATATTTTGTCCTTGTTCTAAGATAAATAATATACTGCTGCTCTGGACAGTTACATTTTAACAGCTTGTTATTTAAAAGTTATTTTAAAGTTAAACATGACGAATATTTGGTTGGCAGTCAACGACAACATATCCCATGAGTCTTGCTCTGCTGTCAGAGCTTCATGGGAGCTGTTGAACGCTTTTTAAAGTAATAACATGTGTGAGGACTTAAGTGATGTTGACATTATAGTGCCATATGGTGTCATAGTGTATACTGCCTGCTTTTGACTTTTTTTGTGGGATTTCTTAAATAAAAACACATTTCAAACTAAACAGGGGCGAATTTAGATGAATGAAAACATGAATGAAATAAACTTAGCTTACTATCCAAATTGAGTTTGGGCCGAGGGCTGGTTTTGAGGGTTCAAATAATAAATGAATAAATACATTTAAAAAAAAATTGTGAATTTGTCAAGAAACATGCTTTTCAGTTCTGCTTATCGATTCCTGAAAATGACTTTTCAGAAGCAAAGTTTAGGATTTCTTGCACTTTAATCTACATTTTAGGTTTCATGTGTCAACGCCCACATAAAAGCTTTACATCTGTGAGATGGTGTAATCACATGCACAAAAAACGGTTTTTACTGCCAGGGAGGAAGTACTTCTGCATGGAAAAGCATTTTCTTAAAGCATAGTGTAAAGTGTTTTAGATGTACCCAGTCAAACGCATTATGTCCCAGAAACAGGCAGACAACTCATGCAAGGACATCACACTCAATAAAAAACAAATGTAAAACAGCAACAGCATGTGCACAGAAAGATATGTGATTTTTCTTTAATGTTACCAAAAAGAGCCACAAAACATCTTGTCATGTAGGCATAAATCTGCTGAAAATAAAGATAGCTTTAGTGTTCACTCTATTTTTTCTTTTACTACTCAAATAATGCGACAAGAATCAAAACCAGGATTTGATAAGAACCAGAATTGATCGGCAGAATCACAATCGAGATATCAATTAGACTCAGTCAAATCAAAATGACTCCCTTTAGTGTAACATGGATGCAGCACATTGAAGTGAACGCCCTTAGTAATATTATCAATCTATTTCTGTCCCGTTTGTCCATAAGATGTCTGCTGAGATCTACTCTGCGAGTGGGAATAATGCAGGTCTTCAAAGCACCACAGTGGGGGGCAGCAAACCTTTGCACCGCTTCATTAAGGGGCGACCCAAGATTATTGGCGTGAGACACACACACGCTCAGATTACTATTTATCAAATACCCATTGATTATGATGCATCACAGTATTTTCCAAGGTTGAAGTTGTTTTTGATTTTCTCTCAGATCATCGTGTTGGTCTTGGGCTCGTCTTTCTTCATCCTTTCCATCGCATCCATGTCAAACACGATTCAACACATATGGGCTGTCATCCCGCCTGGCTTCTTGCTGGGAGCGCTGGTTGGTATAGCACGACAGGAGAAATAATCTCATAGTGGCTTATGGATTCAGAACTTTTCCTATTTATTTATTCATTTACTAAACAGCCAAATCGTAAAACCAAGAAATTTGAGGGATGATAGTAATGTTAAGCACCAACAATAGTCAGTGTTTCTGCTGTCCTGTTTACGAATTGCAATCTGACGTAGTACTGTGGTATCCCAAAACATTTGAGAGATACATAATAAAACTGCTTTTTTCCTCCTCCTCTCATAGTTCGATATATGTGGGATTCTGTATATTCTGACAGAGCACAACCCGTCCAAGAAAACAGTAAGCTCTATTGTAATACTTGGAAGCAATACTGGCAAGTTTCTATTTAGAGGGCCAAGAGAGCCCTGCAGATAAAACCTTTCATTAAAGATCCCCTTCAGACATGTTTTAAGACACATAAAGATATGATGGGGTTTTTCCACTAAAAGTTCAATTAAAAGTTCTTAAAATTACATCTACTAGGATTAACAAATTCTACTATTTATGTAGGTGTTAATCAATCCCTCTTTTTATTGACCGACTAAACATAATTGAATTAACTGATTTATGGCCATTCGCAAGGCTCTCCATGTTGTCCATATACTGTATGAGCTATTACCAGCATTTGTAAGTTTCTGTCTGTTTCTCCTCCATCTGTCTCTGTTGGTGTCTACATGTAGGTAACCATATCGCTGGCTCTGAGTATTGTGACCATACTGGCAGCATGTTGGACTGTCATTCACATCCTGCCCGACATAATACACGGCCACTACTACAGACACTATGACTATTTTGAAGAGGGTACCACAGAGAACGAAGAAGCACTATGGTCATCATATTATGTGGTGATTATTATTTTTATTATTCTTTGTTGTTTTTGTTGGTGGTGGTGTCTGTTATAATATTGATCACAAATCTAAAGCAAGTCTCAGCTTTTAAATTTCTTCGTTGAATCAAAGCTTCATTGTATGATTTTAAACAATCTTACAAACGACACACAGTTTGTCTATCTTGGCTTGATACAGTGAAAACTTGACGCTCAAACGGTCAGATTTTCAGGATTTGTTACTCTTGACTCTTGACAAACATTACACAATACATTTTAAATGTTTGATTTATTGTTGGGTCATAACACTTATCCAGCATATAAAAGAGCAAGCACACATCTTCAGCACTGACCAGTTCAACTTGCTGTTACCCCATTTAAACATATTTACTATTCAATTATTTTCTTCACTTGGTAAAACATACCCCAATTGGCATCATGTCTGTATCTCAATTATTTATTAAATTGCATCATTATAACGGAGACCCAGAGTGTTCAATATTAATTAAATGAATAAGACATTACAAAATAAAAAACTATATGAATTTCCCAGTGACTGTTTTATTTCATAATACCAATTTTCATCACACACTCTTAGGCGGAAGCAGCTACGTGATTGACTGTTGGCTGCTAGTCATATTGACAGACAAAGACTTTGTGATCAAAATTGGCGCTATGAAATAAAAACAAACATTTTTAAATAAAAATTGCTGGAATAAAATTAAATAAAAAATGAACTTAATAATGAACGCTTTTGGCCTTCGTACATTATGGATAAATAATATGGTCGCACTTTATTTTACGGAATAGTATATTTTGGGTCTAATATGGTATTATATGCAGTTTCTAATTACAGCATAATTTAGGTGTATGGTGTCTTATTAGGGTATAACTGTGTTTGTTTACTGTCTAATAAAGAACATATTATTTCTAGTTTTTGTCTAATTTGATACAAAGTATGGCTTGTTACGTCTTATTAGTATACCGTAAAATAAAGTGTGACCAAAATTATAACCTACTAAAGGTGTAATACATTTCAGTTTGGTCCACGGCTGATAGTATGTGTATGCAAAATTTCATGGAAATAAGTTGTGTTTTTATGTGTTTGATGTGTTTTTGAGATATGTGTGTATGTGTGTTTGTCCAGGCCATGGGGGTGTGTGTGGAGGGGATCTTCCTCTTCTACACTTTTGTAGGTGCAATTATTATCATTGTAATGTCAGCTCTGGCCGGGATGGCCCTGCGTTCCACAAAGAGCCAGGTAAAAGGGCATTGAAACCACTTACAGACTTCACATTACAGACTGCTAAGAGCAGCGCATGTCCCACACTCGCCAAGAGAATGTCTCACAATATTTGCTAAGCTTAAACAAAGTTGCAACATGACAAAGTCAAGCATTAAAGAGCTCTTCTTTCTCTTCTCTTTAGGCCATTATAATGATGACTGCTACACCGACGGAAACACCGGTTGAATAACGAGCACAGGAGGTCTGAAGTGCAATAAATTGAGAGAGAAGAAGTATGAAGCATACAAAGACGGCAAAGTATTTCTCTTTGTGGGCATAACAAGATACATGATTCCTAATTATTAACCACTTCTCACTGGCATGTTGTGGTCATTGTATACAATGCAATACAGATAGTATAGTATTGTTTCTGTGATCTATTACTTCTTCCACCACCATGTGAGCACTATATTTCCCTCTTTTGAACATTTGCCTCCAGACTCCACAAGATAATAGATAATATGTTTGCACTACTACACCACAGGACAAAGCTCCGGTTGAAACCAATGTCCCTCTGAGATAGTTGAGAAAAACTTTTGTGGGCTGTTTTAAATCCTGGAAAACAATCAAATGAGTCCAGGGCAGGCTTAAACTGTGAGCTGCTGGTGCTCCTGTACAGAGAGAAAGAGAAACTGAGAGAAAACTGAGAGAAAAAAAAAATATTTCAAGGCCACGTTTTACTATATTGAGCGCTCGAAATGCGCACAATGTGTGTGCACAAGATGCAATTCGTTCACACGTTTTGATTTATTCGTTCGCATGAGATACAATTCCTTGGAACATTTTAATTAATTCGTTACCACGTTTGAATTAATACGTGCACACGAGATAAGTGTATATAAAGAGAGCCAGCACAACAGACCAGCCTTTCTCCTCGAAGCATGAAGCGCACTGCACCTGCTTCAAGTATCGGTAAGTTCAGTTGAGTGTAATCATATTCATTAAATACATAATAGATCAAGTGCCTTAAGCAGGTGTTGGCTGGAATGAATGACTTGGCCTTGTGCACTGCCAGAATTATTTAATCCGCGCGAACAAATTAATCAAAATGTGCAAACAAATTAATCAAAACGTGGTAACGAATGAATCACAACTTACAAACAAATTGTATCTCGTGCACATGCAATAGCATTTCGAACGCTCAATGTAGTAAAACGTGGCCTCTAAATATTTTGTTTTCTCTCTATGGCCACTCCAGGGCTCCGTACTCCTGTGACATTAAACAGGTACCTTTACCAGGTACTTTTGATAAGACACCCTGTAGAAAGGTCTTATAAGTTGTAAATAAAAACTAATCTTTTAATTGCTAGATAGATCACTTATATGCCATTAAGAAGAAAAACATTTGGGCGGAGAGCATGAAATTATTCGCTTTGTCTTTTTAGCTTTAATACACTAGGAAGACCACTCCAGTGAAGCGTTTGACCAGCTGGGTTCCAGACCTCTGAATCACTGCCCACATATCCATTTTTTAATCAGCAATTCAAATATTGTATTCAAAAAATGGCAATTCATTCTGATCAGGCTACTGTTTGACCACTTACCTCACCACTTAAAAAGTGTTGCAGAACATCTGGACCAGAATTCAACTATGAACAACTTATTAACATAACTGGAGTCTTAATGTTTGTTA